>JARVJO010000061.1:21507502-21532682 GCA_031762555.1 Cynodonichthys magdalenae | reverse complement strand
CTGTAGAAATTACTGGAAATGAATGGAAGTCAATAAACGGTCCTAATAAGGATAGAAATACAAACCTGTCTGTGTGTGTGTGTGTGTGTACACCCAGAACAAAAACACAGGCGCCATGGCAACCATAACCCCCCCCCCCCCCCCCAGTCCCCCCACTCTGCATGTGTGAAGTCCAGCAGAAGGAGCCTTCACGTGTTGCTGTTGACCTCTCTCATTATTTCCTCCCACCGCCTCTACACATAAACACACACACTTAGACACACACAGGCTGCAGTAAGTGTGCGTCTTCTGTTACAGACAGGCAGCCCTCACACATGTGTTTTTACTGAGCGGTATTGTGGCCACGTGATGGTGATGAGGAACACTGTGAAGCTCAGCAGAGATGGAGGATGGGAGGCAGTTATACAACTGTTCCTGCTGTGTGATACTAGAGGCAGAAATGGAGCATTCGGTAGATGAGCACTTAATAAAACAATATTCCATGAGAAAGGTCCAGATAACATGACGGAAACTACAATTTGTGGCACAGTACTGCAGACTGAACTTTCAAACACACATGTTCCACAGTTGAACTGCAAACATATGTCAGAAAGTCAGTGGGATTTGCTTGTTGGTGTTCAAAACCAGAATACCTTCTATTACAATAATTTATTTCTGTTTTCTTTGCATTTTAACATTTTAGCATCATGTTTCCTGGGGGCGGTATTGTATGATGGGTGATGTAGATTGAATAGGACGCAAACTAGCCGTAGTAAATGGACTGTACTTATATAGCGCCTTTCTATTCAACCAGGATACTCAACGCACTTCACACTACAATCTGTCCTCATTTACCCATTCACACAGCACTCTACAAGATCTCTACAAAGCTAACATGTACAATCATCTATGGAGACTAATCAGTGCCAATCACATTCATACACTGATGGGACACACATCAGAGGCATTGGGAGTAAAGTGTCTTGCCCAAGGACACAATTTGAGACAGCAGGAACAGGGCATCGAACCGGAGATCTACCGGTTCCAGGACGACTCCCCTAACCACTCTGCCACTACCCACAATTTTCATGAACAAAACAGTCATTTGGGGTCTTAAAATCAGAATATTTTTATTGTCATTGTAACAAGTACAATAAAATTAGGTGTTCCCTTATGTTGTCAGGATAAAGAGTGTAATAAAAGAAAGGGGTAAAAGTATTTACAAGATAAAAATTTAATAAAATAAAGGCACAGTTGTACATCACTGCCCACTTGTCACATTTAATAATATATATAAAAATATTTAATAATTATGAGTTTAGAATTATTATTGCATTCAGTTATTTCACAATTACATTGTCACATTATATAATAATGTATTATTTATTCATATAGATATTTATTTCATAATGTTTTATTTATTTATTTAAATAAGAGCATTTTGGGGCTCCATATGTGCTGGCCTAAACAAAGTCCTATGTCAAAAATACCACGATGTGGATGCATGGTATAAACCTATACATTGTCAACTGGCAGAAATATTGTGATATTCCTATTGAAAGTGTCCCAAACTTCACCAAACTGCTGCTGCTGCTGCAATTTGAAATGTCAAATAACCATAAGCTTCTGTGTAAATAGCTGTGTAATGTAAAGTATGTTTAAATTTTAATATTATTCCTCAAAGACAAGAACCAAATTCTGAGACTGTTTGCCTTTTGCTGTTTCAGTAACTAACAGATTTTACTTCAATCTACACTCCAATATTTTAAGCAATGCGTGAATTTCTTCCACACATTTTTGTTTTTCAGTCATTGTTGGTACATTGCACTCCTGATAGAAATTTTATAATTTTCAGGAGATGAAAATTCTAATTTTGCAGAAAGTTCACTTTTAGTGCTGCCATTTGTACTCAAAAGTCAGAACTTTGGAGTTCCAATTTGGAAAATCATCAACAAATAAAATAAAATAAAATTGTCCCAGAAAGTCACAGGTTTCTCACCAACTCTGACCCTAATAGTCAACATGGCTGCCTCGCACATGGAAGTGATGATAGACAGTACTGCAGCAATAGTTTTAGAATAAAAAGAATAGAAAGCATCTTTGTTGGCTCATATATTAATTAGTTTTGTTCAACAAAAGAATTAGCAAATCTTTCTGATTATCTGAGTTGCAGCTGGAACACTGATTGTGACAACAATACTAAATTCAAGTATTCAGAATTTTTTAGGGTAATAGAACACATCATTAGACACTTTGGTATGTGCACAACTTAGTTTTTCTTTTCAAAAGAAAACAGATTTACTGACTATAATATCTCCTCAGTAGAATGTCAGAACTTAATTGCATAAAGTCCTGCTGCTATGCTTGCTGTCTACTGCAGGTAAGATACTGACTGCTGAACCCCACTTCAAGAAATCCTAAATTTCACCAAACATCTTTAGGAATACATAAAAGGACCTTTAGTCTATTAACATTTGTGGTTTTTTTCTGTGATCTGAGCATAATATTATGCATAATTTTCTATCTTTTTTATATTGTTGCAATTGCCATACCAGCGTGTTTTATAGTTCAAAATTCATAATTTAAATCACATTAAAGAAAATGTCTGTTCTTTATTCCTGAAAATATTATCATAACACCAGTAACAACACTATTTTTAATAATATAGTTTTCATATAACAAATAAAATGTTTCTTTACTGTTTGAGTTGTACTCTTGTACTCATCTCTTGGTTAGAAAAAGAAGTTTTGCTGCTCAGATTGCACAGAGCAGTTCAATTTAACACTTTTAAATTGCGGGCTCCCATATTATCATTAAAACCTGGAGGTATTGAGTGCCATGATGTGAATAAAGGTGACAGTTTGATATCATAAAATATAGTTGAAATGCTTTAAATACAAATTGGATATACAGCTAAAAACAAACCACCTATATCAGCAATTGTCGCCATCTAGTGGATACAATCTTACAAGTTTCACACCTTAAATAACATTGACTTTGTTTAAAACAAGTCTTCCTAACAAGTAAAAACTAATGTAAATGGAGTTCAATTGAGCTGGAAAACTGAGTTCTGTGCACTAAGTACAAAACTAATAATCTATGAAAACGTATTCTTCCCAGTTCTGCTGATTTGATTTCCGACTCTACCAGCTAAGCAGCAACAGTTATTTTCAGGCCAACCTGACAAATCGAGTTTATAGTAAGTTTCAGGAAGTTAACTGGTTACTTACAGCTGCTTGTTCCTGGTGTTTGCTCTGCTTGCATTAATGTGTGCCTGCCGTCTCATTTTTCCAGAACACTGACGTATTTAATACCTCGTCCAGCTCGTTAAATCCAAATTGTGCAGGTGTAATTTCACCCAAGACTGTGTTGCACAATGATGACAAAATGAACCTTCGTTATAACGTTTCATGCACGATAGATTTATTGTATATTTCCCACATTAATATTTAGAATCCGTGTCAGCAAATTACAAAACGTCAAGTAAATGTAGGTCACTTCCTCTGGTGTCATAAGCATATTAAAGGTGGAGGAAAGCAAATCAAGCCTTGTGTTTATTTATTAATAAATAATAATTATTTTCCATAAGGTGTACATATCTATACATGCACAGAAGCAGGTGTGTGCCCATATGGCACTCCTTCTGTGATAACTTATCAAGATGACACCTTGTAATCGTTTTTGTTACAACAGCACATTACATGAATCATGCAAGGAGGGCTTGACATTTAGGACAACTGTGGTTTCACAACGATTCAAGGACTGAGTCACACAGGCTACTGGGATGGTTATACAACTATCCACTTATTAATTATTACAGTTAATAAACCTGCCAGAACAGAAGATTTTACAAAGGAGCTACACACTGGCAACACATCCTGTCAGTCTTTGTATGACTTGTGTTATATGAATCACACAATAAAACAACAATTACAAAAGCTCATAGTTTGAAATTTCGTAACTGACCCACTTCTAAACAGGACGTTCTTTTCTTTCCTTGATGTTATTTAACCAGGTTTGTTATTTACGTGAAGCAAAAGGAGGAACTTTTCGTCTTGTGCTGCTTAAAACTGATTCAGGAGAACCCACAGCTTCAGAAAAAAATATACCTTAAAACATGCAGCTCAGTTGGGAGTAGAGTGCTATAAGATTTTGTACATCGTGAAATGGAGACAAGATTTGATAGGAAGTGCAATAAATTTCTACAAGTACAGGTTTCAGTGAAACTAGTGAGAAAAACCAAACCTCTTTAGATCAGGCATACTTTACCATAGAAGGATCATTAAAAGTTTAAATGGATCCCAAAAAGTTGGACTTTACATAACTACTCTGGTATTTTAACACATTCAATAGTTTTTACACAATCAATGCTTGTTTCTTCTAATCCTAGATCCATCAGGTGATGATGATGTTGAGATTTCCTGTGGACAAAACATTCTTTCTGCCAGTGGTGGGCACAGTTCCCCTAAAGCACTAATAGGGGAACTAATTTTCTGATTAGTGCTATAGGGCTTTTGATAATTTTAAAAGTTATTAGTGGATTAGCACTTGCTAAATTTATAGGCAAAATTTGGAAGCACTAACTGAGGTCTACATGTTATTGATCAACATTATTGTTAACAGCTGAGGATGAAAGCTGTCATTCATTTTGTTCACGTGTGTCACTTATCCATTAGGTGACAATATATTGACAATGTATGAACTGAAATACGGCTGTGGAATGTCAATTATAAGTCTTAAAAGAGCAACATGGCAATATGTGACTCATGTCTTCGGTTGAAGAATGTTCCATGGGTTGATCGGGTTATTTTAGTGCTTTAGAATTAGCTTTTGCTAACCTTTTTAGTGTGTTAGTGCTTTAGAATTAGGGGACCTAAATATTTGAGTTAGTGTTTTAGGAATAGTGGAACTAATTTTTAGATTAGTGCTGCCCACCACTGCTTTCTGCAAAGTTTCAGCTATAGATTTTCAAAACTGAAATGCATCTTTCATCTATTTTTAATGTCATGCTTTTATTTATTTATTGGCTTTTTGAGAAACAATACTTTTTATAAGGCCCAGAGTTAAATATTCCACAAGAATTTTTTAACACATCATATTTGAAAAGAAAAATCACGATTATGAAACAACACAGAGACATTCTAAATCGGCTCTTTGTGGCAGAAATAGAAATTGAAAATCCAGCTTGTTGATTTTTATCAGTTTATTAGAAAGTAAATGCCGAGCAATAAACAGATGAGATGATTCCAAGAATAACAGTAAGACTGAGACAGCAAGAGTCTTTTAAACAAAGCTTATCAATAAAAAGAGAAGAAAATCAGAGCAGGAGGACCGGATGACCTGCTGATGTTCAAAATATAAACACATACCCTACATGACCATTCTGTTACACATAATGAGGACATTATAAAGGCCGACAGCTTCTTCTTTAATTGTGTCCAAGCCAGTTGGACAATTGGTTTCTAAAGTGCAGCCCATGGGCAAATTGTGGCCCTCAGAATTATTTTGTTTGGACCATGACTCGTTGCTATAGAGGGCTTGTATGGTGATAGACCTCTGAAATGAAAATGTATTTAGTAAATTGTGCTCCGAACGTCTTCTATTAAAGATTAAACCAACATACAGGTATGTAAATTGTTTTTTTCATAAACTGTTTAACCAAGTTTATGAGTGGTTATCCAAAAGTCTACATTTTGGAATAAAAGAAGTAAACGCAGTTAATTACAGACAAATAACTTGTATTATAGTTAAGGTTGCATATTTTCTAAGTTCATGAGCATCAACCTCTTAAACCCCAGAATGACAAAACTCTTATATGATGTTTGATGTGTCAGATGACCCTCTTCCCATTGAAAAAACTAAAGTTGGATCCAAAATGGCCGACTTCAAAATGGTCACCACCCATCTTGAAAAGTTTCCCCCCTCCCAAATACTAATGTGCTACGAACAGGATGTTAAAATCACCAACCATTCCCATTTTATTTAGGTGTATAAATGGCCCACCCTGTATATTTCTTCATATATGAAGAAAGGTGTCTTATGATATGCTTTTGTTTTCAAGAAAAGATGCACTTTCCAAGCACAAGAACAACAATACAACAACTAATAAAAAACAAACAAAAAAAGTCTAATATTTGTGGCTCGACACCACTGGTTCAAGCTGAGAGTCTTTGGTTGTATTGATTTTTTAAAATGTTTTGTAACTTGTGCTTTGACCTCACATCAATTTAAGACATTAATCAAAGTGACCTCATTGTTTTTGTGACGTTCTAAAATACTTTTACTATCACCTCTCCAAATACTCCAGATCTGGAATGCCATGCATGCTGTGCATTTTGTTCGTAATCTACACTAGTTTTACATAAAAGATCAAACAAGGTGTTTTCAGAAATTTCAATAATAGTCTTTATTTATTTTTGTGGGGAAAAAAATTGTTTATCCTCTCCTAGTTGACCTTTTGCATTTAAACTACATCAGCAAAGTGCCCAAAACTGAGTCATTTGGAGGTTAGAAGCAGACATCCGTGACTATATGTTTATATTTTTCTACCCTCTTTGGTGTGGATCTATATTGTGTTTAGGACATTTAGTCTCTGATTTCTCTGTCTGAATCTACTGTGTGAAAACTGGCAGAACTGGGTCACATTTGTGGTGAGAACTGGCCCTGTCAAAATGTTCAGATATTAAAAAGTTTAGAACAAACTATTTTTCTGTTTTTTGTTTGTTTGTTTGTTTGTTTTGTCTGAGTTTTTAAAAAGCCCGCAGCACAATCTGCTGTCATCACTTTCAGTTCAAAACTAGAACGGACACACTGTGCTTATGTAAAACATTACATAAAACCAGGGCTCTGTCCCACAGCCTAATCAACTGTATCCAGAGCCAAAGTATTTTTATTCACCCTCAAACAGAGCACAATGTTTGTTTTTTCTTAGTTCATAAGAAAGGCATTTTGTCATAAAATCACGTGTGAGACCTGACTAGAACAAATAACTAAACTTGAACTGCCTCACCTTCCAGGTAGTCTGTCCCTGCTGTCTGAAGAAGGGTTATACAATATCATTATGTTATATAAGTGAGCCACATAGCGAGCCAATGGGAATGCGTATCGTGCCTCACGTGACGTCGTACGCCTGCTTCGACGAATAGTGTATCCAAAGAAGCTTTAGTTAGCCAGCAACTAAGATGTGTCTTCCCGTCGACCGTTTTACTTCAGTGCCTGGTTTTTCGATTTTGAGGAGGAAGCCATGACGGCTTTACTTCTGAAGGAACAAGGATTTGGGGATATCGTGCCTGTTCGAGTTCGTTTGAAGTTTAAAAAGGGACGAAAGAGCAGTCGGTGTTAGCTAACTCTGACGTTAGCTCTCCCGGTCTCGGTGTCCCTCAGGCAGCTGCTCACTCTCTGGGCTGCAGAGCTTCTGGGTCTGAAGATAATATCGGACTCATACTCGACTTTCTGACCACGTTAAGTATGCAGACACGAGTTTCTATTATATCTTAATTATAAACTTGGACTAAATAGAAAATAATCGTTCCGCCTGAAGGATTTTGCCAGGATGATCTTTAGGAAACGAAACCCCTCATAACCAATTTAACGGGCTGTCATGTAAACATAAAGTTTTGAAACCGCTGTCAAACTATTTGTTTAGATGTCAAGAACTTTTGTATTTTCTGAGAAACTGGCTCAGCTTGATTTAATAATCAGATCAAATATTTACTTGTATGTCACGAAGCAGTAATGATATTCAGTCGCCTTTGCTTGTTATTGTTTAGGTCGGAAACATAATTTAAAGTGACTAAACTGATTGAGGGCTTGTTGATATTCTGGAAATATGATTTCTGATTGTGAAGAAAATAGTTTGCTTTGGCCGGACGATTATTAATTAAAAACCTTAAACAGACTTCGGGAAAAGATGGAGACTGAAGTTCAATCTCAGCCGGGTGATGTTTTCCTTCACCCGCTGTCCAACCCCGGGGCTTCGGGCCTCTGCCCCGAAATGTTGGAGGTGGCAGAGGAGGCCAGCCGGGCAGGGGACTTTAATCTGGCTGTGGAAATCTACAGCTCCCAGCTGTCAGACCTCCAGCACCCGGACAGGGGCTTGTGTCTGAGGAAGGCAGACTCTCTGGCCCGAGCGGGGCGGATTTCTGAGGCGCTGGAGTCGTACTGCACAGCGGCCAGCCTCGGCAAACTGCGCCCGGAGGAGCTGCCCGTCCTGGTGGAAACTATCGCCCGCTCTCTACGAGGGAAGGAGCTGGGCATCCCGGTGAACTTAAACGGGGACGGCAAAAGCAGCAGCAGCGGCGGTGGTGGTGGACAAGAATGGTCTCCGAACGATGGGGAAGGTGAAGAAGATGGAGCCCTGGACTTGTTTTCATGCCACCTTTGCAAATGTTTGCTCCATGAACCCACAACCATGGAGTGCGGACACACTTTCTGCAAACGCTGCTTGGACGATGACTCTGTGAAAGGTTGTATAAGTTGCAAACATTTGTTGAGCCCGAACGACCGGCTGTTGAACGGCCGGAGGGTGAACGTGGTTCTCGGCGGCCTTTTGGACAAACTCTTTCCGACTGAGAGTAAAGCCAGGAAGTTCTGGATGGAGGGAGAGGATTTATGGAGAAAACAGAACCTCCCGGATGCCTTGGAGAAGTACAGTGCAGCAGTAGACCTAGGTAAGAGTTCATTTTTTTGGTAATTTTTCTACTTCTTTACGTGATTGTTTGTAGTAATTAAAGCTGGAGTGACCTACTTTTTTAGTTTAACTTCATCGTGTCACCACTAGGTGGCGCCATTCCTCAGCCTGCAGTTATATGATGTTCTGTCCTTCATTACCTAAGTAGCACAAAGTCTGCTTTCTAGACTTGTTCATGCCCTATTTTGTTATTTAACTATACTCAAGACGCACTGGTTAGACATTAATCAGAGCTGCTCTCTGAAAACAAGGCAGGTGAAAATATCTGAACAAAATTTAGTTATTCCATTGTTACCTGCATTACTTTTCTCTACTTAATGCAGAACAGAACATCAGCCTCGTCTTTTGGTGCTATTTCATAAGATGTTAAAACTGGCTCATATTCGCTATACTTAACGACTTTAATACTTGTACAAATAAACGTAGGCTTGTTTCCTTTTGTATTTTCTTTTATTTATCAATTTAGCCACAGACATTAGCTAGTTCTGAAACTGCATGTTCTGTTATGCCGACGCATTACAAAAAGAGTGCTTCAGTAATCAGTGGCTAGTGATCCCACCACACACACACACACACTGAACATCATACATCATGAACATCATGAGCAGCAGCAGTATATTTTTTAGGTATTCCCTTTATAATGGTTGTGATTACATCCCAGCAGTAGATCTCAGATAAAAATGAACATACTCCAGTCATTCTGATGAGGCTCTTACAAATATTTCCCTCCAGTGTATCAATATTGATTCATGCCTTCTGTGTTGTGATGAACTCCGGGTGACAAAAGGACGGGGTGCAGTCACAGTGCTGTCACTGCCAGTCAGTGTTTTCCAAATAAAGACAGCAGGAAGCCTTCTGGTGTCTGCATTAATCTCCAAAATAGAAATGCAGATCTTCCCCAAGCGGTGCCTTTTTAGATGGTTTCCTCCTATAAGGGTGCAAAAAACACACGTGTAGTATTAAAAGATTTTGTTAAGAAATAAAATCATGTATTTTAGAATTAAGGGGCGCACCAATTGCAGTTTTCTGCCAATTCTGATTTCGGCCGATACAGATTTTTAAAAATAACTGAGACTGTCAGTTGTTATAAGGTCACAATACACTTTTAATGTTCCAATCTTATTTCATTGAAAAACATCGAACAGTACCCTTGAAACAATACAAAGAGCAAAAGGAGATAGTGGCTGATTTTCAGACTTTTGTGAAGATAAGAGATGTTGATTTTTTTTTTCCACCGATCGTATCCAAGTATCGGCCGATCTCCCAAAAATAAGGAAATCAGTGTCTCTACTTTTCCCTAAAACTAGCAATAATAAAGGAATTAGTTGTTTCAGGAAGAAGTCTGATAAATAATCATTTTTTTGTAATCCTAAGTTTTTTTTCCACATTTTACATTTTTCTAGTTTAATCTCCTTTACAACCACAAGTCTAAAAATGTTGGCTTGTATAAAGTGCAACAGAATAAAAACAATGATAAGCTAGCCTATATTTTATTTACAATGGAACATATATTTAATGTTTAAACTAAGAAATGTTTATAGTTTTTCATTTATTTTTATACATTTTTTGGGGGGGATTTTCTGACTGCAACATATTTAAAAAGAAAGATGGGACGGGGGCAATAAAAGGTTGTTAAAGTAAGTGGTACAAATAAGAAACAGCTGGATGAGAATTTCACAACTAAATAAGTTATTGCCAACAGGTCAGTAGGAGTATTGAGTACAAAAGAGAACTGTAGAAAGGCTGAAACTCTCAGAAGTAAAGATGGATAGGGGTTCACCAGTCTGTGAAAAGCTGTAAAAGTCTACAGAAAAAATCGGTGAGTTTTCACTGTTCTGCAAACTGCACATAAAATATGGTGGATGAAACTCTGGCTACATTCACACTGCAGGCAAATGGGACCCAAATCCGATTTTTTTTTATTTTTTTGCCCCATGCGACCTATATCTGATTTTTTTTTTTATGACAATCTGAACGTGACAGATCCGACCCAGGCCGTTTCAGTATGTGGTACTAAATCAGATACATATCTGATGTTTTTCAAAGCGACTGCAGTGTGAACGACTTTTTCATCAGAGAGGTGGGGGTGACGGATCGATAAGACACTAATCTCATTTCACGCTGTTTAAATCTGTAGCTCCATGTGTTTACAGCTCCAAAACAGGAGTCCAGCTGCTTCGTCTTTTCACTTTTAATTTTCCATGTAGATAGTAACGTCCAGCCTCTGTCGAGGAGCGTATCGATCCTAAAGTTACGCAATCAATACTTTATTCCCAGCTCGTTGCTTCGTTCCAAAAATAAAATGTTTCACAGGAGCATCCCGGTCAGAGGCAGGTTCAGATATAAACACTGAACTAAACAAGTGAGTCAGATAATTATTTAATCAGCCCTGATTCAACAACAACTTCAGATTTGACGAGCTAAAAGTAGCATCCATGCTAACTCTGTAAACAAACAAGCCGGCTGAATGAGACGTCACGTCTTTTACTGCACATGCATGTCACATCAGTGCTGTGGAGCGTTCACACTGGAGTCTGATGCAGGTCGCATTTAAACTGTAATGTGAACGTTCAGACCAAAAGATCTGATTTTTTCAAAAAATCAGAATTGAGCATTAAGACCTGCAGTGTGAACGTAGCCTTTGACTGTCTTTGTGTTAACAAATAATACCGACCTGTACTTACCCACAGCATTGAGTGAATGAAAAGGAACATATCTGACTTCAGAAAAAATTATGAAAATCTTTTACTCCTAAAAGTGTAAGAAACAAACTAAAGCATCTCAGTATTGATTGATGAGACTTCTGGGTGTCAGATGGTTGAGGTGCAGTTTGCTGCACCTGGTCTCAGACCAGCCAAAGGTTTTATCAGTCATGAGACAAAAAATGCAAAAATTAAATTACCGTAGTAACAAATGTTGTATTTCTCTTTTTAGGAAGGTGAAACGATCAATATTATAAGCTGTGTGCAATGAAGAATTTAAACTGATTTTTTTTTTTCAAATGAGTTCAAAACTGAAAAAATATTGAAACGCCACAATTATGGTTCCGTGTAGATGGCCATTTTGTAATTGTTTATGTCCATATCAGTTTCACTTTTTAATGCTCATTCCGTAGAATTGTGCAGTTATTTACATATAAATATCACCAAGAGTTGTGAAAGGTGGCATTCAGGGAAACACCTGTTAAAAATTATTACTTCTGCCAAAATCCCTGTGTACTGACAGTTTTATGAACTTCTGTAGATGCAAAGTTAATTTTACAAAAAAGCTGCACATTTTGGGAACTTGGTGTTTTATTTCTCGCTCATCTGAAGATTAGAAAAAAAAAATTTTTGTCCTTTTTAACAGGGTTCCCACAGATCCTTAAAGTCTTAAAAGACATTGAATTTATCAATCCAAAAATAAGACCGTAATTAACCTTTTAAAATGTCTTAAATCAGTCTTTCAGAGGTCTTTAAAAATGTTATCACGTTGTCAGTAGGATGACTAAAATAACTCCGATATAAAAATAATTGGTAACATTTTTTTAAAATAATTAAACGAATGCTTCTCGCAACTAGTTGTTTTGTGGTAAAACAAATATTTGGGTAAAATTGTCACTGTTTTTTCATTTGTTTATTGTAAAACTGCCTTGGTTTCAAATTTCATTTCAAGTGGCCTTAAAAAATCCTAAATTTAACTTGCTTTAAGCTGTAGGAACCCTGTTTAAAACTGGCGTCTAATTTTGTACATTTACTGAGTGTGAAATAGTTTGACTTTGGGGAGGAAGTAAAAACCTGTTGTTCTCCTGGCACAACACATTTCTGTATGTCACAAAAGATCTGTTGGAACTGTGAAATGAGGACCCATGAAATTTTTATTTTACTTGTTTTATTTTTTTGCCCATTTGAGTCATCGCAGGCCAAACAAATTTTGAAAGTTGACAAGAGTTTGGTCCTGAATGATGCAATAAGGTGTTTATTAAAGCGACGAGCTCTGTACTGACTGATTCAGTGTTCAGACACGTCAAGCTGATGTCATTCCATATGTTTCATTAATGCCCTACTTCTGCAGGACCTGGAAAAACCTGTTCATCCCCCGGAGGTCTAATCACCACACTGACTAGTCTTTGTGTGTTTTTGCTATAATCTACAGCGCCCTCTTCAGGCAGCCTGCTGTGTCAGCGAGCTGAGCTGAACATGGAGATGAGGAACTTCAGTCAGGCGGTGCAGGACGCCAGTAGCCTCTGTAGAACAAAACCTTTTTGGACAAAGGCAAGTCTCACATTTGTTATCAATTTATTAAAAGCAATTGGTTATAAATGATGTATAAAAGCAAAATAAATTAGCTTATTTGTTTGTAGCATTTTCACAACCACTATCACTTTAATCACTAACCCAATGAATTGGATGTCAGAATTTATTCAGAACTACTTTAGATATTTTAGTAATATTTTTATATGTTGTCAAGCATTAGAAAGTTGGTCATCTTTGCCCAGAATTGCTCATTAAACAAAACGGATTAAAATATGATTTTTCCAAAGTTTTTAGAAATATAAAGAAATTTGAGATCAATTAAATCAATTTAAAACTATGTTTAAACATTTAGATTTAAACAGAATAACTTTTGATTACAAGTGATGTTTTGCTGTTTATGTTAGCTTTTGAATTGATGATAAAAACATCCTTGGATGTTGGCTTATGTGGGGAAAACACTTGTTTCTAATGTTAAAGAAAACATTTGTGTTTAATCTGTTTAAATGTTGGCAAGCTTCACAGTAAAGGAACAAAACCTTACAGCTTCTAGAAGTAGTTGCATCCAAAGTTGATGTGTCAAATTCTAAATGCTTTTAAATTAGAGTTTTAAAAGATCTAAAATGTTCCTTACCTTCATATGATGTAGTAAATGTTACTACAACCACTGTAAAACAATGGCATCACCAGTCTTCAGAGGGTTTTATTTTAACTGGTTAATCTTATATGAAAATATAACATATTATGCTACAAAACTATAATTTTTCAAAATCCCAGCCTTCTGGCATTAAAAAAAACATAAAAAAGAAAGAAATTAATTATTGTAAAAGATGTTTGTTGTTTCAGCTTCAGAGAAGTCAAGCTATTAGAAAATCCAGAGCTGCAACAAAGAACTAACGGTGCAGTTTTTCCTCATGATTCAGTCTTTTTTCTTCAGCTTGATCCAAAAAAAAATTCAGTTCAATTTAAAAGTTTATTGTTAGATGCACAGAAGAAAACAGTCAGACTGTACAATGAAATTCTTACTTTGCTGTTTCTCCATTCACCAACACAAATCATTACAATCCTTAAAATCCTAAAAAGAAAGAACATGTAATATATGTGCGGATTAAAGTCACATGTACAAGTATGATAAATAATAAATATAAACAATATAGAAGGAACACACAAAGATGTCTGCCTTCTCGTATTATGAGCTAACCCTAACCACCTAAAAAGCAATGTTTGGCTGTCTACAACAATAGATTTCTTTTTATTGTTTCCAAATGCCAGAAGGTTGGAATTTTGAAAAATGATGGTTTTGTGGCTGTGGTCTGTGGTGTATTAAACAATTGAAAGAACATCCTTTAACAGTATTATTGATGTAATAATTTTTGCCCGGGGCTATAAATGTTTTGCTTAAAGTAAAAAGACTAAAGACTTAGATTTCCCTAACATGTTGCTAAACGTGTTTGGCAGCTTGTTTTGGCGTCTCATCTTGATCCAGATCACCTGCAGCAGCTCTTAGCTCTCCTGTCTGGTACTTCCTCAGATTATCGTTTAGTCACGTTTCTGGCATGTCCTGCGTACAGCTAATCTACGCTGGATTACACAGCAGCTCCTATGTTTAAATCTATTTTTATCAATCACTGAAGAAACCAGCAGGTATATCCAGACCACCAGGGTCCTTGTGGATTGTTAGCTCCAAGAAGCAGCCAAAGTGACATCGTAATAAAACAAAACAAACAAAACAAAACAAAAGCAGTGGTGTTGACAGCTGGACTGTTAACCAGGATAAAGAAGCAGCTATACAAACACACGCACCCAAGCCTTTTCCTGTCCAGTGTTGAATCTATAGGATAAATGATCAGGATTTGCACTTGGCTTCAGACGGCTTTGTGCATGATTGTGATGATCATGATGGAAATATGGCTTCAGCCTGTAATCCTAGAAGCTGCTGTGCAGTTAGTTAGCTTCAAAATCCACCACCAGCACTGTAACATTTCATTCCATTCCAGTTTTAATTATAAAGCACTTAAAAGCCAGTGAGACAAAGTAAGTTTTAAGAGAAGAAAACATGAAGAGACTCAGTTTGCCTGATATGTAATTGTAATGTAACTCAAGTTTTTGTCACTTCTACTACATACCAGAAGAGTTAACTGTAGTAACCATCACAGCCCTTTAATGCTACCAGAAACTACAGAGGGCTCATCTGATTGGGGCTGAACATTGGAGGTTTCAGTTTCCAGTTTCACCCAATTTGCGAAACATGTTAGCAGGTAGAAGAATACACTGGCTTGTATATTCTGTACCATTAAACATGCAAACAGACCGGTAGCACGGCCACACGGGCCAGTCAGACCATCTGGCTCTGCTTCTCATGCCAGCTTTAATCCCTCTAAGAAGGAAATTTGAACCCGTTACAAAATACAACACCACCTGGCCTGGAAATGCCCTAGTCACTTCAAGTACACTCATTCTGATCTGAGGATGTCACTGTTAAAACAAACAAAAAACAAAAAAAACACCAAGGTGTTTCCAAATCAGTTGATGACAAATGGGATTATGACCTCTTCATAAAGGCTGCATCCAGATTCAGGGATAATGTCTGAGCAAACCTGAAGAGGCCTGTTGAAACAAACCAGTAGTCTCATTACATCTACATCTACAAATGTGGATGCTTTATTTGCTCATTTTGAGGCAAACATACAAACAGCTCCTCCTCCAGCCTGTAGCAACACAACACTAACTATATAATAATGCAAAGTTAGACATGAACTCAACAGTTTACCCGAGTACAGTAGCTGGACCCAATAAAGTACCTGTGATAAAACGTAGTGTTGATAAACTCTTATAGATACTAACCAGGACCTTTGTTTCTTGACCAACACAAGAGTCCCAGACTGTATAAAATGATCAATGATTATAATAAACCTGTTTCTAAAACAGCAGCATGAACAGCTACAGACCTGTTGCCCCCACATCAGGGATGATGAAGCACATTGAAACACTTGTCTCTAGTCACTTCAAGGACACAACAGACAAGAAGAGCTTACCAAAGGCTTTTAAGTCATTCCAAAGGATTATTGGCTGCTCTCTGCCACCACTAGAAGAGATTCCAGCTTATGCTTCTCAAAAGTCCTGTTTGACTTGTTTGATTCTACAGGTGAACATAAACCCACACCTCCAGACTTGAGTGAATGGTTACATCTCCATCCCAGACTCAAAAACTACTTCTCCTTTTGGGTCCATGAGAACACAGAACAACCAATAATTTTCTAAGCTAAGATAAAATGTGAGCGTCTCTTATAATTGGATTATATTCCTCCAATTCATCGACAATAAAGCTGTTGTAAACAGTAAAAATCCTGTGATCAATAATCGTGGATCAGCAACAATACATCCTATTGTAAGAAATGTTAACAAAGAAATATATTGAACTGCTTTAATAACACATTTTATGTAAAATGTTTGTGTTTTTAGGCCCACTGTCTAAAAGCCACTGCACTGAGTAAAGCCGGCCGGAACGATGAGGCCTTGCAGGAGTACCTCCTGTGTGTAGCACTGAAGCCCGACTGCAACAAAATGAAACTGGAGGCTCAGAAGGTGAGAGAGAATACTTTTCAGAAAAATGAAAGATAATAAGAAAGGCTTTTTTTTTTCTTCAAATTTGTAGCATTATTTTATTTCTTAAGCTCAATTTTAAGCTTTTATTCTGTGTTTTCATAAGCAGAATTGTTTTATTTAACTGCAGTTTCTTTAGTTGCACACATAAACTTTGGTGCTAATTAAGAAAAAAACAAGTTCCATGACTAATCAATAACAGCATGGCTGTTGTCAGTTTTATACTTCTTCCTGAACATCAATGTGGGAAAACAAATCCATCTTTGCCTTTTCTTGTCTATTCACGCCATCTCTAAACACGAACCACATGTCTTGTTTGGCGGCTTTTCAGGTGCTGTCTGAGCTGTTTTCTTCTGTGTTCGAGAACGAGGAAATGCCAACACCGCTGCACCCTCTGCAGGGAGGGATGGCCACTCGGCTCATCAAACCCCCCGCCTTGCTCTCGTCTTTGAGGCCACTGACACAGAAACCAGGCTGCTCTTCACAGGTTACTGCACACAAGCATACACAACCTCGGCTTCTTCAGACCTTTATTAGAGAATAGTCCTGTTTTCTGTTTATTTTATGGACATCTGGTTTCATTGCTAAATAAAGCTGGGTATCAGCTTAACAATGAAGATGTCTCATTTCATGATTATATTGCCCAAAGGATGCAGTTTTCTTTCGAGCAATAGATTACTTCCTGATTTTTTTACTCTTTATTTATTTATATATATATTTTTTTAGTGACGTCAAATTGATCCTTTCTCAATAATCCAAAACCAAACCTGCTCACTGGTAGTTTCTCTGTCTGTGTTTGCAGGATTCTGAGTTTACGGTCTTGAAAAGTGCTCCAATGGAGGACTCGTCCTCCACCTGTTGTCCTCTGTCTTCTTGTAAATCGGACCCTGCCTCAGAGGAAGGCAGCTCCAAGAGCCTGGCTAATGTTTTGGCTGCACTACCAGCGCCCCCTGGTGGCCTGAAAAGGAAACACGGTAGTGATGGACCATCAGCAGCCTTCAGTCCCCCCTCTAAAGTATCCAGACCAGGTGAGAAGACCTACTTTATTTAGAACTGCTACTTTTTTATACAGAACAATCAAACCTTTACACAGTAATAAACGAAAAGCGTCAAGTATGTGTTGATGTGAAGAGCAAGCTTTGGTTAGTTTTTATTTTTCTGGTCTCTAATTGGGTAAGTAATTGTTAATGTGATTAATTTTTAGGTCTAAAAGAGAAGGTAATTTTGTTTGAACCTATAGATGATGAAACTGAATATGTTTAAAAAATAAAGGCTCCTCACTCAACTAAATGTTCTCCTCGCTTATTTAAAGATATGAATGATGTTTGTATTTAAAAGGATAACTTCCGCTCTTATCTCAAGAATAGCAACACCTGCAGAACATTGGGTCTATGAAATACAAAATGCTAAATGTTAGATCTGTTTGTGCAGCGTGCACTGTCCTCCTGTAGACTGTTTACCTCTTTTGAATTGGTTGCAATCGAGGAACTAGGAAGTAAGAGAGGATACTTCCTGAAACAATCCTGAGAAAATGCACTTTGATGCTTCTCATGTGGCTCACAGCCCACACGGAGGTTCACGCCAGCATGTGGTGATGTAATGACTCTTTTTATGTGCAGACAAGCCGAACGGTAATCAAACAGCTGTAGTTTGTGGAAGGAGGGTGTTTCCTGCCGAGCTGCTGGACAGTGGGGACTTGGAGTGCTCACTCTGCATGAGGTGAACACACGGCTAACACAGTAAAACAACATGGTTTTCACAGCTAATAGCAGCACATAGTGTAGTTATAACTCTATTAAAGATGATATTATGTGGTAACTACAGCCTTGGTGTAAGTGGCTGTAACTAGTGTAAGCAATGCCATCAAACTTGTTTTTTTTATTTTCCTTCAGATTGTTCTACGAGCCTGTGGCGACTCCCTGTGGACACACATTCTGTCTCAAATGTCTGGAGCGCTGCCTGGACCACAACCCCAACTGCCCTCTGTGCAAGGAGAACCTAGCTGAGGTGCAGACATCAGAAATCTAGTTAAACACAGAAAAATAGATGCTTCAAAATGAAATCTTACATTTTATTGAAGAAAAACATCATCTGTGCAGTTTAATGTGTTTATCTGGTGGTTGATGGAAATCTGATCAGAAATACTAATTTATTTGTGTTTTTTGCTTTGTTTAAAGTATCTTGCCTCAAGAGGCTATAGTAAGACCTTGCTGATGGAGGAAGTCCTGCAGCGTTACCTTGGAGACGAGCTGGCCGAGAGGAAAAAAATCCATGAAGAGGAGATGAAGGAGCTGTCCAAGTTAGTTTCTCACACTCCTGTCTCACCAAATGAAATGATGCTTGAAAGGTCTCATCTGATGATGTAATTTGGTTCTTATTGTAGATGTAATATCATCAATGGTGCTCTCACTCTTCCTTGTGGAAGTGTTTGAGCCGAGCTTCTTTGTTTAATGTCAGTATCGTTCATGAATGTGTTCAGATGAGAGTATTTGCAAATGTCATTACCAGATGAGGTTTTTGTGAATTTTGAATGTACACTGAATGCTGCTCATGCTCGAGAAATAGCAAACAATATTTTCTGAAGTTAAAAAGATAAGATGAAACATTTCTTGGCCAACTTTCTTTTTGGTCTGATTTAGGGCTGATTGTATTGTAGCTAAATTGTGTCTTTGTTTCCACCAATGGAAAAAAAAGAATAAAAATAAAGTAAAAAAAATGTTGATTAGAGACCTCAAGGACAGAATAAACATTCCATTCAGAACAGCTGCAGGTGATAAAATGATGCATTTACATCCCACAGTTCATTCATAGAATTGTAATCATTTTTAGTTGCCTTCACTTTATATAGATTGTATATTTTGTAATGTTTGGACACCAAGCCCCCCTGTGGTAACAGTCCCTTCACTGTCGTCTGCAGTTTGAACCAGGAAATGCCCATCTTTGTGTGCACCATGGCCTTCCCCACCATCCCCTGCCCGCTGCACGTCTTTGAGCCGCGCTACCGCCTCATGATTCGGCGCTCAATGGAAACGGGGACGAAACAGTTTGGCATGTGCATAGCAGATGAGCTGAAAGGCTTTGCTGATTTTGGCTGCATGTTGCAGGTGAGTCCTTGCAAAACTCTCGAGTTCCAGTTTTGTTTTTTCCTCCGTTGCAACGTTTCCACTTTGGTTTATTTAAATTCAGTCAACTAATTAGACAGTTTTTGTTGCAGGTGCGAGACGTGAAGTTCTTTCCTGATGGGCGTTCGGTGGTGGACACCATCGGGGTGTCACGGTTCAAAGTCCTCAAGCACGGACAGAGAGACGGCTACCACACAGCTAAGATAGAGTACCTGGAGGACAAGAAGGTGAGCGATGATGTGCGATTGTGTGTGAATGTGGAAAGTTGTTATTTTCTTTTTGTCCAGCAGCTCCCAAATTTCCTCCAGTCTCAAATGAAAACATCTCTTTCTGATCAGGTCGAAGGGGAGGAGCTGGCAGAGCTCGTGAAGCTGCATGACTCTGTGTATGAGCAGGCCAACAACTGGTTCACCTCACTCAAAGACAACATGAAAACTCAGATACTTGGACACTTTGGACATCTTCCCAGCAAAGATGCAGACCCACAGGTATAAAAACACATCTTTATTTATTACAAG
Organism: Cynodonichthys magdalenae; assembly: GCA_031762555.1. Taxonomy (NCBI): domain Eukaryota; kingdom Metazoa; phylum Chordata; class Actinopteri; order Cyprinodontiformes; family Rivulidae; genus Cynodonichthys; species Cynodonichthys magdalenae. Next base: position 21,512,539 of record JARVJO010000061.1, on the reverse strand, counting down.
TCATTACAAATTTAAGGACAAATCTTTGAAACACTCTCAGAATACACAACATGTGCAAGTTTGTGGTTGTTTAAAAACAAAAGATAGTTGGACAATTGGTTAATTATTATTAGCTAAGGATTAGAAATTTAATAGCATTGATAAAAATACAACATATGTAATCTTTGTCTCGTTTTTGACTCCGTTTCACACAGCAGTGAAGAATGAAATTAGAAATTTCTATTTTACTCTGTTTTTGGGATTTCTTCTAGTGGATTTGTGTTTAAGATGTTGTAAATGTGTCATTATTGTGCTTTAAATTAAGATATTAGACGAAGATGTTTTCATAGCTAGATCTTTTAAAAACCCTGTATTTGTATAAGGATCAACTGTCAGAAGCAAATTAAATAAAATACTAACATCAGAATGTTCTCAAGCAGACATGTAGTTGTGAGCACTTCTGAGAACGTCTCGTTCTTCTGCAGGCCAGTCCTGATGGTCCAGCCTGGTGCTGGTGGCTGCTCGCTGTCCTTCCCCTGGAGAACCGGGCCCAGCTCACCATCCTGTCCATGACCTCCTTCAAAGACCGCCTCATTGCAATTCGAAGGGTTCTCATCTTCGTCACACGCAAGAGACCCCGATGATGGACCAGGAAAGCTGCTCCCACGTCTATGCAGTTCAGAAACTCGTCTCATTCTGCCTGAGTGATCCATCGGCTGAGCGTCATGTGTTGACTCGTTTGTTTCACTCCCTCATCAGTTCATGAACTCTCTCTCCTTTGTGACATGTAGCCTCTCAGAGCTTCACGCACACCCTTTCCTCTCCGCAGGCCCCCCTCAAAAAGCTCCCTCGTTTCTGACTGTAGCCTCCCACAACAGCTTTGGTTAAAACGACAACAAAACAGTCATTTGATTTTAGTTTGGAGGATTTTTCCAGGTTTTGATATTACGGAGCAAAACTCTTTGCCAACAGAAGCATTAAATGTAGAAATGGTTGAGCGGGGTTTTTTTTTTTTTGTTTTTTTTGTTTGGTTTTAACCAGAAAGGGAACAGAAGTGAGTCCATCACAAAGCTGTAAAGTTCACCACATTCTCAACTTTGAAAGCAAAAACATATTTAACCATTCGCATGATAACGAAACCTAAACGAATGTACCGATCTGGTTGTGTGAGGACTTTTGTTTTGCCCCTGCCTTACTACATTCGCAGACACTTTGGAGGAATCAGTTGCTTGTTCAGGTCCTGGCAGCACAGTCTCACTTTAAATATTCCTAATGAAGTATTTTTTATTTTTATTTTTTAAAAGAGATTCAAAATATGAATTAGGAATAACCCGTAAGCCAAATGATTGCACAAATTCTTCTGTTTGGGTGACTGTTGAAGAATCTGGAACTTGTGTCCTGTTGTAGCATATCTCTGGGACAAAGTACTGATGTAGTTTTAGGGGTTGACTGAATTTGTCTCTCCACTATGCCCTTGGCTGTATCCGTACGGTGAAATCTTCATTTGGGTGATTTTTGTGAAAATCCACGAAACTCTGAGGCCTTTTTAACGTTTTATTCAAGGAACATTTGAACGTTTCTTTTCTCCCTTTCTGTAAACTTGCACAATATAATGCACTTCCTGCGCAGGGGAGTTTCCTTGTAAACAGTTAAACGTGTTCATTTGATCAATTTTTTTACATTTTCTGTGTATCTGATTTAAACTTGTCTCTTTATTTTCTGTCACCATTTTCACAGGAGCAACTCCAAACTTTTTCACAGTAATAACCTCATAAATCAGCCCCAAGGTTTAAATTTAGGGAGATGAATTTTGCAGTTTTATTTTATTTTTATATTTTATTGTTGAATAAATAAAACGAGAGAAAAAAATTACATAATGGCCTGTAACTTTTATTTGTTTTGTTTTTTTAATAAATACAAGCAAGGCACAAAAGCTGTGAATTTTCAGTACTTCTTGACAAAAGGAAAAAAAAAGTTGGGAAATGATAAGGACAAAAGCTAAATAAAAATACAAACACTTTGCTTTTAAAAGATGAGATGCCGATGACCTCACATGAGCAGCCTGAACAAGAAATCTCACCTCTGATCATTCAGCAAATGTCAAAAGTGGCTTTAAGTTCAACCAAAATCCTTTAACCAAATTTCAGCAACACCTGGATTACCAGTACCATGTGGAATGTGTTTCTGAGAAGAGCCCAGGAAATCAGTTTGGTGTCCTACTGATCAAATATGTATTTATGCCATGAAAAGATAGACTGTCATTATATGGGAACAATAAATACTAATAAATGAAAACCTGAATGTAAACATGAACAAAGTATGAAAACAGTGGTTAAATATGATCTGTATTTGTTTTTTGTCAAATTAACAAATACAATGTTTGTCCAACTCAAAACTAGTTAACTGGATTAGGATTATTAGAGTGCAGATGATTTCTCAGTATAATTCTGTCCCTTGAAATGATGGAGACTCCTCTGCTCCTGAAACAGGAGTGGTTTCCTGGTAGATTTGTAAAAGAAGCTCTTGTACAGATTTTTTTTTATTGCAAATAAAGGAAAAATATTCAATCCAGTGTTTGTTGCTCTTTATTTAATCAAAGTTAGATCTCTTTTAATCAAAGAGATCCAGTAGGAGTTCTTTCCTGACAACATATGATTCACATCAAACCTCAAGTGTAGAACAAGACGTAACAGATTCCACCGTGTTGTTTATTAAAGCCAAAATAGAAAAACTAGTTCACATGATTCAACAGCTTATATAACCATCGTCATCAGAAATAAATCTCAGTACTCATTTCCTGTATCAGTTCCTCAGAACCGTATGGAGAAATTTTCAGCCACTCTTCTTTACAATAATATGTTGATGTAGATTCTCAGTCATCCAGGACATGGTACATTAAAAAAGGGGTTTAAAACAATATCTGGACTTCTGTTCTGCAGTTGAAGACATTTTGTCTTCCATCCGAAGAGCTTTATTCCAATTGGACTGAGTTCTGGGGTTTGAACTCAGTTATGTGACCTACATTCACCTACAGATAAACTACACCCCTCTCACAGTGGAGAGTCTTCAGGTTCTCAAGAGAGAGGTTTTGGTGTGCATGCAGTGTGACATATGGTAAAACTGACTGGGTATCAGGCTCAGTGTTGCACTGTGAGTTTTGAAGAGATGATGGCTTCCTTCACCTCGCTCTCTGTCCAAACATTCTGGTCCCTAGCAGAGTTCTTTATCAGGTGAGTCTTGTCCTGAATTTTCAGACATTTGTTTCTGCACAGGTCTCTTCGTGTCCTGCCACAGCATTTCAGTCAGGTTGAGATTCAGATATTTGTTTTGGACCATTGCAACACCTCCATTATTTAGCTTTTGTGGCTGCAAATGATGAGCCCTCCACTGCCGTGCTGACCTTTGGTAAGAGGGTTTGTGCCGAGTTTCATCAAATGTGCTGCTGTCCATTATGGGAAAACATCTTTAATTTGTGGTTCATTCTAATGCAGCTTTATGAACATAGCTAGCTTTATTGCTCATTTCTTTTCCTGCTTGGCTTTGTGTTAAAACACACCTGTTTGCTCCAGATCAGCACAAAACCTGCTTTTCTAGAGGTGAAGATATTCAGTTTAACAGCATGTGTTCTGGGAGGCAGAGCCCTGCAGAAAGAGTGTGTACTTCCTTTTGTTTTCATTGTGTTTTCAGATGTAAATTAAAATAAGTTTGAGTGAAGGGTGTGAAGCTCTGATTGTTGATGTTTCAGGCACTCAAGAAATATTTTAAAAACAAGAAAGTCCATTTGCCTTTTTTAAAGCATTTTAAAAATCTATACCAATTATCCAAAAAATTCTCAGTATTTTTTTTTTTATCACTCATCTGTTTCAGTCATTTAGTCTGCACAGGAAAACTAACAAAAATGACTTTTTTCAGCCACGAGAGGGCAGTGTTTACTAGTGAAACTATCTATCTGTCAGAGGCTAATTTCTAAATAATCTTGATCAATGCACACAAGCAGTATCAACATTTATGTCATGAGAGGATGATTGAAATCTAATGATAAATCAGCTTTATTTTTCACACTTGCCTCTTCTTTTCTGACAACCTCTAGTCAAACAGGAAATAAAATGTTTTAAAAACTAATGAAGACATTTGTGACTCACAAATAAATCTCTTTAAACGGTTACTCAAAGATAGATTCATTTTTTCAAAGAGTAAAACACTAAATTGGTCCGTCTGAGACAACAACCGGGTCAGTTTTATTTCATTTAAATGTTTTGGACCAGAGCAAACATCCAGAACTGACATAGAACTATGAACATTTAAAATAATGATCTGCCTTTTTTATAGAGTAACACAGAATTTCACATCAGTTGTGTTTCATTTATCAAATACAAATGCTTGTGTTTTTGCTCTCGTCTGTGTGTTTGTGTGCCTGTTTGTTTAACTAATGAACCTCTGGTCTACCTTTCAAGGACTAATCATTGACTGTACATCTGCAATTGATTCTGGGGATTTTTCCTCACATATAAGGGAGGTTCCCTGGCCTCCATCATCAGAATCAGAAACACATTTAGCAGCATGAGAGGATGCAGGTAAAAAAGTTTTTCGGTGCCAAACCTCGGCCACATCCACCCTACTTCCTTCCTCCTCCTGCAGCTCGGACCATAATCAAGAGCTTTTTGCTCTGCATCCAGAAGGTGAATGAAGGAAAACTGAGCATAATGCGTTGCTTATTGGTGCGTGGAGAGCATGAACTGGTCCATGCAGCTTGGTGATGAAAGTTTAGCATGAGCATCGTAACTGTAGTGAGAGCAGCAGCATGCCTGGAAGAAGTTTCTTAGAGTGCGGTCCCTGCTGTGCAGGTGTGATGGGGTTGTTTGAAGTCAACATAGCCAGTCCTACCTCTAATTCCTAACAGCCAACCCTATAGAACCCACATAATGGATACACCGTCACCATGCTTTACCCAGAACCCCGTTATGCTCAATAAACCACCATGAAGTATCTATCTATCTATCTATCTATCTATCTATCTATCTATCTATCTATCTATCTATCTATCTATCTATCTATCTA
>JARVJO010000061.1:21467827-21482063 GCA_031762555.1 Cynodonichthys magdalenae | reverse complement strand
GAGCTTGATAACTGAAAGCTCTGCCTCCCATTCTACTTTTAGAAACTCTGGGAACCACAAGTAAACCTGCAGTCTGACAGCGAAGAGGTCTGTTAGGAAAATATGGAACAATAAGATCTTTAAAATTAGATGGAGCTTGGTTGTTGAGAGCTTGGACAAAGTTCACTCCAAATAATCAATGGCAACATTTTAAACAAAGATCCTCTACCAGCTGTTGATACACAGAATATATGTTGGGGACCCCTCTCAGCTTAGCCTGGTAAAAAACAGCCCCTTGTTCTTTGTTTGCTTCTTACAGAGGGTCTGGACTCTCAGCTACTGAGAAAAGATTTCTTGCTAGAGGCAAGGACTCTGTTGAAGTTTAACGATTAGATCAGATTTATCCAATCACTAATGTTTGGCCATAAGCTAAGAAGCTAATCGGAAATTGCGTGCTCTGTAAACAACCATTCTCTACTAGGAAGGGAGAAGTACTGAGCTGAAGGAGATGGCTGTAAATGAGTGCTGCAGGCTTTGTGAGACAACTTTAGCTTAATTTGGAAGCCTTGCCAATACGAAGTGGCTTCATTCCCTTCCTCCACTGCCATCGCTTAGTTACAGGCAGACTAAAACGGCGCAGAAAATCGACATCATCGTTCACAACGGCTCTACCTGTTCGCTGATTGGCCCGGCTGAAAATCTACCGGAGAAATTTTGCCTGGGAGAAATCCCAGACGGAGCAGAGAAGGGAAACTAGATTTGAGTGGAACTGTGTAGGAAAAGGCCAGGCTAGTCTCAGCTACTACCACACCAAATTTCATGTCAGTTCATGTACCGTAACATAATCCACCTTTTATTGTGCTTTTCAAGGTCAGTTGTCATTGGCAGCCATCTTGAACTTATATGTCCAAAAGTGAATCAGTTGTAGATTTCTGAGAGTTTGAATAAAATTGATCCAGTGGTTTATAAGACATTTTGGTAACAAACAGGCACTCAAACACACACAGACAATATTTGTTTGTGTTCTGCCTATGTAACAGCAATACATTCACTGAAGCAGCTTGTGTATTCAGGTCTGTTTAATTTAATGACAAATAACAAATATGTGACCCATCACATCGAAACGAGGATTAAGTCTAAAAGTGGGACGTGGAGAAAAAGGCAGATACAGTGTTTTGAGTAAAATGTTTGCAAAAATTGCATTTTATCAAAATATAATGAATAAATAATTTATCAATGTAACATTTGATTGAATTGTCTGTAAAATAATTCAAACATTTTTTATTTAATAACTTCTTTGATCATTAGCAACAAAAAAAACTGATTTTTATGAAAAACACATTAAAACTTTGAGATTTTCCTTGTGAGGCAGCAAAGATTTTTTTTCTTTCCAGCTGGGAAATTTCAATATTAAAATACTATCTGAGGTTTCCTCTTTATAGTAACATAAAAAATGTCTTATTAAAATTATAAACAAATAGGATTCAGACCAAATATTAATGTATTATCGTAACCAACAAGACAAATGAAATAATATCTCTGGATTCACTTAAGATGTCAGGATGATCCAGGTATCAAAATGTAGCTTTTAAAGCCACAAATTCTGAAAATGTAATTAGCTCATTTTGACCAAATTCGACTTAATCCTCACTTTGATGTGATGGGTCACAAATATGTTTCCTAAAACCTAAATATGCATAAATAAAAACCCATTCTCACAGTTTCTGTTAAACTCCGAGTTTTAGCAATAAAACGTAACTTTTAACTCTAAATGTTCAACTCTTTTACTTCATTGGAAATAATTAAGACTCTTCACAAAATACAAATACTTCAATATTTTTGTCTGTAAATAATTAAAAGATGTGTAATATTTATTAGATAACTGAGAATTATTGTGAAACAATTTTGCCTTTTTTCGTGCTCAACTGAGACTTGAATTTGTTAGAGTTTTTCATTTAAGTGTTTGAAAAACTGATTTAAATGGAAAAAATTAATACAAAATAAAGTGAAAAAGAATTTTAATTTTATTTAAAAAATAATTCATTTTTGAAAGTTTTCCTACTAATTACCCATTTCTTTAGTTTGCAGCTTGAAGAGCTTCATTAAACGTAAACCAAGCATGTAATTAGTTTATTTTGGTTTACGTTCATTAGCAGTTACATTATTTCTCTTTTGTCCCAGAAGGATTAATAGTGAATGTACTTTACAGTAACAGGATTTTCTGTGTTTCACTTTTTTATAGGATGAAGAGGAAGAAATTAAGCTGGAAATCAACATGCTGAAGAAGTATTCCCACCACAGAAACATCGCCACATACTACGGAGCCTTCATCAAGAAAAGTCCACCGGGTCATGATGACCAACTCTGGGTGAGCTCACTGTACTACACGTGTCATGTATGTAAATACAAGTATGTCTCACTGAGACTTGGACTGGACTCCAGCTTCTCAGAGATCCAGAGTGTGGAGCACATTTGGCAGATGATGAGTGCTTATGTGTTTTGTGACATGTTTTCTTGCCTCGTGCAGCTGGTGATGGAGTTCTGTGGTGCCGGCTCCATCACAGATCTGGTGAAAAACACCAAAGGCAACACGCTTAAGGAGGACTGGATCGCTTACATCTCCAGAGAGATCCTCAGGGTGAGCTATTATTCAGGGTCACCAGGGTGTTGAAGGCTGAAAAATGTTGCAGAATTAGATTTGACATAACTCTTATCTGTGAAAAAAGCAAAAAGGTTCCTCTTTAGTAAAGTTAGACAATTAATTATATTAATATTTATTTTATATTTAATATATATACATAAAATTATCTAAAAAGCGGTGAGCATGTTTTATGTTTTTATTCTGTGATTTCCTGCAGGGATTAGCTCACCTTCATGCTCATCATGTCATCCACCGTGACATCAAGGGACAAAACGTGCTGCTGACTGAAAACGCTGAAGTCAAACTTGGTACAAGCTTTTTTTTTTTTCTGGATTGGGGTTTAAAATGGAAGAACATTGTTGGACTGACAAATTATTACTAACCAAAGCTCCTGGCTCCCTTTACATTGTTAGTGTTTTATAAAAAACAAAAATTAGTTTCTGCTGTTGCCCCAGTACATGTATTAAATATAAACCTTTTTTTTAACATGTATTGTTCCTCAGTGGGGAAATTAATTCTCTACATTTTTCCCATCATGTGGAGCAGTGGGCTGCCATTTTGAGGTGCCTGGGGATAAGCTGAGGGGTTAAGGGCCTTGTTCAAGGGCCCAGAGTGGGGCAAATGAGGGTTTCTCAGCCAGATTTTTGTTGTTGGTCTGTGAACAGTACAGTAAGTTGAACCATCAACCTTCTGATTACTGGCTCACCTCTAACTTCTGCACCACCACTTCCTCTAAAGCCTGGTTTATACTTCGAGTCGCACGTCTTTTTCCCCCCACTGAGTGACAAAAAATTGCGTGACTTCCCTCTGCTCTCCCGCTGCTATCCCCCGGTGACAGCTGTCCTCCACACTGCCCCCAGTCAGAACTGCGAGACGCAGACGTTGCAGCTTCTTTCTGCGTGTTATTTTGTTTAAAATTATATTTTTCGTCTAAAGCCAGTTTTAAAAAGAGCTCGAAGAGCAGCAGGTTTGATCCAGGTCCCATGAACGTGAGGACCAGCTGGTCACAACTTTTTTTTCCCGTCCACCTTTAACAAAGAAAAAAAAAACGGCTCTACTTCACTCAACTTAACACTGATGTTGAGTGAAAAAAACACTATCCAGCCATCGTTATTGTAATTTATATACTTTATATGAGCTGTGGGAGGGCAGAGGGAGAATTTATGATGACTTCTGGCCCACCGCGTCTTCAGCTCGTTTATACTCTGTCAGGAAAAAGACTCTCGTCTTATTGAAGTATAATCCAGCCTTAATCATGACTATAATAAATAAAATTACACCTAAATGATGAAGTCAGGTTTGAGAATTAATGACAAGGTATTTTTATAACTTCAGGTCTGAATGTTAAATAATCCCCTGTATTTTTACTTTCCTACAGAATTTGAACTGTTTCAGGTACAATATTCTAGTGCAAAGTTATGCAACATAAAATAAACTGACACAGACACAGCTTCAGAGGAATTTAGTTGGGGGTCTGTGGCTTTTTTTGGAGGGCCTAGTAAATTGTCTGTTAATTAAAAATAAATGCATAAGTAAACATTTATGTAATATTTTCACTGAAATAACCATGTTAATAATTAACACACACAAATACAAGAATGACTTAAACAGTGACATGTGAGTGTGCATCAGTCACCAGAAAATGCTGAGTAATAGTGGTCAGGTTAGCAAAAACCTTAGCTCCTACATAGCAGAAATCTTAGAAAGTAATCAACACTGCGTTATAATCATTAACTTCCTCTCCTGAAATTATGCCATATTTATGAAAAATAATGAACATTTTCAACTTTTCCACCCTTTTTTAGCACAAACAAATGCAATTTAAAAAAGAAAAACTCTGTGAAAAATCCTTTATTGAACATAAATGAACTCAAACATTGTAGTTTCTGTCTCTCTGTGGTGAAACAGCACCTGGTAACACTTGCCTTGTTAAAACCAGTGGCGTGGTAGCATTGTCCCTGCTTGTGCTAGCTTTGCTCTTGTTTTTGTTTAGCCAAGGTTTAATGCCCATTTTGGTATAAATAATAAGTGTCTTCCTTTAAAATCCCTATAAAATCCAAATAATTTTTTCCTAGATTACGTTTTTATTTTTCTAAATTCTGCTTTTTCCATTTTTTTCCCTCTGAATTTCACATTTTCATTGTCACCATTTTTAATAACCTAAAATGTGTGTAATTATAAAGTGACTGAAAATAATTTAACAAATAAATAGCCACAGAAATAAACAAAATAATGGCTGTTATTTCACTTTCACTAATATAACAAATTGTTGTGATTCAGAAGAACATTAAATTATTTTTGCAAGGTGTTTAAAAGTACTTATCAAGAAACACAACATTCTTTTTGTGTAAAACATAGACTCCCAAAATGATAAAGTTATCCTTTTGTAAAATATTGTTTCAGAATTGAACCTGACATTAAATAAGTCATGAAGAAACATAAAACCTACAAACAGCAACAATTTGTGCACACTTGCCTATTAAAATATAATCGACGCTCATTTTTACCCCACTCCTCTTTTTCATTTTTTTAAAGGAATATCTGATTCTGCAAACACAACAACATCTTAGATAAACTCCCACCTTCTGAGTGTTGAGGAGTTTGCAGCGGGTCACAGCATTTTTTTTTCTTCTTGTGTTAGGAGGGGAGCTCAGAGCTCACCCCGCATACCTGTTACCAGGTAACGACAGTGACCAAAATACTTCAGAAATTCACCCAAATAAGCAAATTCTATAAGATTCCTCGTTTTACACTGGATTCCATTTTGTTTGGTCAATTCTTCGATTCCGTCCACGTTTTCCACATGGCGGTAAACATAGGGCCTCTCTGCTGGTTTTTTGGGTCTGTACATTGCATAGTCGTTTACACAACGTTGTAATCTGGCTTGGATAAGCCAGGTAACTGAATGGGCGGGCCCGGACCACCCACTGACACTGGGTCTGCTCTGACGTATAACTGACTTATAGACATGAGGAGCATTAATTATATACTTCAAAACTCTGCAAAGGAAATGGTGTTCTGGATTTGTGTTGTGTTTTTCTTCAGTGGACTTTGGTGTGAGCGCTCAGCTGGACCGGACTGTTGGTCGGAGGAACACTTTCATCGGGACGCCGTATTGGATGGCTCCGGAGGTTATAGCCTGTGATGAAAATCCTGATGCTACTTATGACTACAGGGTAAGTAGCCTGGTAAAAAACAACCCCTTGTTTTTTACTTTGCTTCAAACAGAGGGTCTGGAACCTCAGCTATTCAGAAGTGATTTCTTGCTTGAGGCGTGAACTCTGTAGTTTTAAATGATTGGATCTGATTTACCCAATCGCTAATGTTTGGCTGTGACGTATGTAGTGTGCCAGCTCAACTGTAAACGAAGCTAAGCTAAGAAGCTAACCGGAAATTGCATGCGCTGTAAACAACTCCTTCTGTTCCCTGATTTGTCCAGTTGAAATTCTACCGGAGAAATCCTTGTCTATAAGAGAAGTCCCAGTCCTCAATAAATCCCAATCCCAATAGTGATGGGAAACTAGAAATGAGCAGAACTGTGTAAGAACACAAGGGCCAGGCTACAGGGTAGGGAGAGATGTCATGTCCTAGTGGGCACGGTGGGGCACAAGGAAATAATGATGCAGTAAATGTTTAAAAACAGTTACCTGCAGAGATCAATCTTAACTTTGTTTCACCAGATCAATCACTGACTGTCAATTATTTTGTGGAAGGAAGAAATATTTGAAATATATTAATCTAAAAAATAAACTAGAGTTTGCATTTCTGGTGAAAATGCAATATGAATGCTTAATGCTGAAAGATTTTTACTCAAATGCTGCTGAAGAAACTGAAAAATAGCTAAAAAAACAAAGTAGCTGAAAAAGCTGAAATTGACACAAAGATGCATAAAGAGCACATGTTTGCTGAATTAAGAAGTAAGAAGCTGAAATAATCACAAAAAGGATGAATTTAGATGAAAAAAAAACTAAAATTAAAAGAAAATAGTTACAAAGTAATTTAAAATGCAGAAAACACCTGAAATTAGCAAAAATATGCTAATAAAAGCACAAAAATGTTTAAATTAAAAGAAGAATAGCTGGTAAAGCAGATAAAAGCTCAACTTAGCAAAAAATAAGTTGAAGGAAGCTGAAATTAGCACAAAGAAGTTGAAAAAAATGCACAACCAGAACAAAATATGTAAAGTGCAGTAAAGCTTTATAAACATTTTGAAGGCTTTTAAGGATATTTAAGAGTACTCCATTCATTTTCAATGAGAACAAAATGGCAGTAAAAGCTAAATAGCTGAAAAAGTTTAAATTGCTGAAATGACAAAAGCACACATGAAATAGCACAAAAAATGTTGAAGGAGTTACATGCTAAAAAATGTATAAAGAAAAATGGATCATCTCAAAAATGTGAATGCTTTATATGCATTCACACAATAAGTGAATTATTTATTGATCTTTTTTGCACAAAGGAGGAGGAGCTCCTCTGTGGATGTGAAGAGTGGTGTTATAAAGAAGAAGGAACAATCTAAGCATTTTATGAAGCATATCAGCTATAAAAATGACTAAAGTCAGTTTCAATAACTTACTTTTTATCCTGCCCTTTCATTAGGCAAAGCTTTAAAAGTTTACATTTTTAGTGTAAATGAAAATTGCATTTTGTGATTATGGCTCATTGTCATTCCTGCCAAAGATCTAATAATCTGACCCTCACTACCAAATCTGATCTCTTTATCTGTAAAAATGATAGATTTGTAGCCATTTTTGTGTTTGCTTAAGTAGAAAAATCTGTCTGCTCGTTCATGATATATTTGCTTTTTTGCATAATCTGACCAGTTCCATGGCAGCAACAATAAATCTGTAACTGAGAGGAACTATTCAGGATGCGTTTGAAACTGTATTTGACCCATCTTGTTTCCTGTCCTTCAGAGTGATCTGTGGTCCTGTGGAATCACAGCCATTGAGATGGCTGAAGGAGCTCCCCGTAAGTACAAGATTTGCATTTTTACAGGCAAGATGTAAAACTTCTGCAAAGTTTTAGCTTTGAGAGTTTGTGGAGATGTCAGATTGTAGGAAAGTTTAAACAAAGAAAAACGGTGTCTTTTAGTCAAACTAACCACTGATGTGTTGTTCTTTTCTTAAACTTGTCATTTCAGCTTCTCACATGATTTTTTTGTTTTTCTAATGTTTTTTCTCTTTCCCACAGCCCTGTGTGACATGCATCCAATGAGAGCCCTCTTCCTGATTCCCAGAAACCCTCCACCACGACTGAAGTCCAAAAAATGGTGTGATAACTTTTTTTCATTTTTTTACCTAATGTGAACCTCTGAAAACTTCCTAACTCCTAAGATCAAAATGCAACCATCCCAACAGGTCCAAAAAGTTTTTCAGTTTCATTGAGGGCTGCCTGGTGAAGAACTACACCCAGCGTCCTCCTACAGACCAGCTTCTGAAACACCCCTTCATCCGGGACCAGCCCAACGAGAGGCAGGTCCGCATCCAGCTCAAAGACCACATCGACAGAACCAAGAAAAAGAGGGGTGAGAAAGGTGAGTCCTTTTTTTTCTGATATATTCCCAGACACAAGACAAGAGTGAAAAAATGGCTGTTTGTCCTCTTCCCACAGATGAGACAGAGTATGAATACAGTGGCAGTGAGGAAGAGGAAGAAGAGTCTTCTGAGCAAGAAGGCGAACCAAGGTTTGTATAAAGATTCCCAGGGGGTTGGGTGGGTCCCAACCCTGCAGTTTTAAATAGCTTTCAGTAAGTTCTGACTTGTGAAAGCTTTCCATTAGTGTAATGATGAGTAACTCCGTCAGTCACACAGCAGAATGAGTTGATTTCCTGATGTTACATTATTATTATTATTAATCTACTTCTCCTTAAAAACTGCTCTTATTAAAACTTCCTGTTTTTTCTCACAACCCAACAATGAAACAGAATTTCCACCCTGACTGAGGTTATTATAAAGTGTTTCATTTTATTTGACATAAGTTGGAAACTTTCATTGCATCTTTTTCAGGGATGGTTTCTTACCTTTGTGAGTCCAAATGATTTGAAATTGGTCGTAAAGTTAGACATCGCACCATAACAACTCCTGATGTGACGCACTAATGAGATAGTTATCATCATTTTTCATCATGGAGGCATCTGTTTGTAACTCAGAAATATTCACTGTGGGAGTATAAATCTTTATGAATCAAGTCCTAAAATTGGACTGATTGACAAACAAAGACCAGCTGCATTGAGCTCTGCGTCACAAGTGATAGAGCCTGAAAAACAAGACATTTACAAAATCATAGCAAGTTCATGGTGGATTAGGATTGTGGTGGCAAAGTATTGGGGTCCTGGAGGGAGTATTTGGGAGCAGAGTGGCAGTTTATCATGATATGCACCTTGTTCTAGTCTTTGCTTCATACAGAGGGTCTGGATCCTCGGCTAAAGAGAAACAATTTCTTGCTGCAAACATGGACTCTGTTGAAGTTTAAAACGACTGGATCTGATTTTATCCATTTGCTAACGTTTGGCTGTGACGTATGTAGCGCACCAGCTCCACCCTGAAGGAAGCTAGGCTAAGAAGCTTACCGTAAACTGCGTGAGCTGCAAACAACCATCCCCTACTGGGAGGAGAGAAGTACTGAGCAGAACAAGATGGCTGTAAATGAGTGCTGCAGGGTTTGTGAGACAAATTTAATTTAATATGGAAGCCTTGTCAACACAGACTGAATGGCTTCACTCACTTCCTCCGCTGCCATTGCTAAACTACAGGCTGACTATAACAGCACAGAAAATCAACGTCATCTGATTGGTCCGGTTTAAAATTCTACCAGAGAAACCATGTCGATGGGAGAAAGCTTAGATGGAGAAGAGAAGGGAGATAAAAATCAAGCAAAACTGCGTAGGAAGACAATGGCCAAGCTAGGACTGGCCATGCTGGCCTCATACCATGATCCCACCCAGCCCACACTGAGCTGGTAGCTCTGAGTAAGTTATTGGGTTGTTCTTGGTTACAGACGTTACATTACGCTCTCACCATGTGGCTGCAAAACCCAGTCCATGCTCCACACACCAGTACTTACTGCATCACACTCACTCAGTCTTCATTTGTCTCCATAATATAAGAAGCACCGATACGATGATGTCATGGAAACATGCTGCTGACGGATGGTGCAAGCTTATGGCATCTTTGGGACAGAGAATAGCAGAGAAAACCTTTTTCATCTGTACTGGAGTGAAGCAACATAATGACTGTCCTGCATACCTACAGACTGAAGGTGGTTTACCAAATATCCTGCAGTCTAACCAGGTTCTAACAGGTCATGTAGGTCTTGAAGAGTGGAGTGAGGTCTTTAATGAATATGAAGGGGGCCGCTCTGTTTCCCAAAACACATCTATGGATTAGCAGAGCAAAGTTTTAAAATAAGTACCTTTTGATAAAATGTAGCCTATAATTTACAGACAGATCAAACACAGATTTAAGTGTTTAATGTTCACACATAATAAAATAAATAAAATAAAATTTGAACTAAATTATTATTTTTTACAGGCATTAAAAAACTTTTTTACTCCAAATTTTTGCCTGTTATCTATACTTGGTCAATTTCTTAGAAAGCAATCTGGAAGACATCTGGTCAAAACTATTTAAAACTGACCCAAAGACACCTAACTTCTTATGAAAAAAGAAATAGTCTCATTCCTGTTACACAGTATTGGACACATGTAGCTCTGTTTTTACCCATCAGCAGTTCTACATAAGCATCAAGCTCTAATTTTTCCTGCGTTTACAAATCAAAATGCCATTAACTTCCTAAACTAACGAAGAAAAATGCAAACTTTACAACGTGCAAATATTTTCCTTTAACACAAGCTTTTTACCTTCCTCAACATGTAGCTCCATAGTCAACGTGCCGGGCGAGTCAACTTTGCGCCGTGACTTCATCCGGCTGCAGCAGGAGAACAAGGAGCGCTCGGAGGCCCTGCGCCGCCAACAGCTCCTCCAGGAGCAGCAGCTCCGCGAACAGGAGGAGTACAAGAGGCAGCTGCTGGCCGAGAGGCAGAAACGAATCGAGCAGCAGAAGGAGCAGCGGAGGCGGCTGGAGGAGGTGAGCACAACGAGCTCAGACATTACCTGACACACCTCCAGAGTCACCTGGCTGGGGTCCACAGAGTCTACTGTGGTAAAATTAAAAAAGGGAGACGATATAATTATTTTATTTACTTTTTTTTTAGATTCAAGAATAAATATCATGTGTTTAAGCTTAAGCCTAATCGTGTGGTATTTTAAATAATTTCTGCTCTCTGGTCTAAAAGAAGTCATTTAAAGTTTGATGAAATCAGTTAAAAACCTGTGATGTACCTATACACACCTTGGCTTTAACAAATATCCTACTGTCAGCCCAATAATGGTCAATTCTATTAGTATTTAGATTTAGAATTAGTAATGTAAATAGAGTGCATTAAAACAAAGAGAAGCCCTTATTAACTGATGAAATTAATATAAAGTTAGGCAAAGATTTGATCTCTTTTTAAATAAAACGACACATATTGAACTTTTAAAGTTATTCTGTCTAGTTGTGGCCAGTGTTTCAGTTTGATATTTTCAGTTTTTAAATCATCATTACATTTTTTTATCAAGGTCATGTTCAATGTATTTGGCTGTTGTGGTGTTCAAACATATATAATTAAAACAGTAATATTATTGTTAATATAAAAATATTATACTTACCTTCTCTGCAATGGAAAAGGTTTTCCTGAACTTGTCTGTTAAATATGATTAGAGACTATCGAGGTTTTTAATTCTCAGCTGTGCTTTTAGTTTTGGTGCAGTTTATAATATATTACGGCTGTTTTTGTAAATCACTGGTTTTTAACTTGGGGGGCCCGCCCCTCCAAGGTAGATGCAGGAGAGCACAGGGGTGGGTGCTCAGAGGTTGGAAAAATATCAATTTATTATTTGTATATAAAAATAACCAAACCAAGTCCATTTAAATAGTGAAAACTTTGTATGATTCAGTTAACCTTTTTTTCATTTTCCAAATAAAAGTTTGTAATTATTCATTTTATTCTTTTGATAAAGGTTTAAAGTGCCTGTGACATACAGTACATATTCTTCAAATACAACAAGTCAAAGTTTATATTGAAGAAACATGGTGTAATACACATGATTTTAACCCATTTTTTCACATAACTGGCATATTTTCTATTAAACTTGGATCAGCCTAAGTGAAACAGGAAGTGACATCAAAGGGGGACTCTTAAAGAAAGAAAACTCCCTGGTCTTTTTTAAATGAAACAATTTATGTTTGAACTCGGACTCTTCTTCATCTCTCTTTGATAGTGACTCACAATAATCTAATGAAACATTAGATTTTTCTCTTTTATCTGTGTTGTTAGCTGTTGTAGCAATGTTCTGTTCACATTCTGATATTCCCCTTTGAAAACACTTCCTGTGAATATTTTCAAAACTGTTCATCTCAGTGGGCTCCTTTTTTTTTTTTTTTTTTGCAATATGTTTTTAAAGATATCTTTCCAAAAAATGCATTCATATTTATTACAAAAAATTGATGTCACTGGCACTTTATTGCATTTTAGGTAGAGGTGGGGTGTTGCATTGACTCCCTCCATTCCAATAGGGGGCTCTATAGGTTGTTTCTGAAGGACTTTATCTGAAACTGGAAGTAACTGGAAGTAACTGGAAGTGTTGCAATAAGCATTTATGTAACTGTGTAGTTTAATTTTTGTGTTGTAAACTATCAAGAAAATGTGTTTTTTCCTTTATGAGTGTTCTGGAGAGATTAGCATTATGCTAGTTCTTTTTCTAGGCCCAGGCCTCCCTTGAAAAAGAGATCTGCGATCTCAATGGGACTTGCCTGGTTAAATAACAGGAAATAAAAAAAATAAAATTTCTGGGGTTTAGACTGTATATTAACAGATACGTAGCATGATACTAGTGCTTCTTTTTTGTACAATATGGATTGAAATTATGATTTAGATTCAGCACAGATTTAGTTGTGATTTGTTTATAAGTCACTTTGATGGTCAAATAGGGGGAGGAGTATGCGTGTGGGGGCTCAGCATGGCGTGGAAGTAAGAAAGGGGGTCTGAGGAAAATATGCTTTAAAAACTTGAGCATGAGGACATTAATGGCTCACAGACTGAAACTGATGACTTTCACTTGGTAACAGAAAAACTACCTGCCAGACTTAACCGTTACATCTTATTTAAAGGTTCAATTTAAAAGTTAATATGGTAACATCCCAACCAGGCTGTGTGGAATTTGGATTTTTTCCACTCAAATATGCAAAAATTAACATTATTGCAAATAATCCTGGTGTTTGTTATTTGTCCTAAAGACATGCAATTCAAGGCTTGAACCACCTGTTTTGTCTAACTCTTCTTTCTTCCAATTCGATGAGATTAAAAACAAAGGTTCCTTTACATTTATGACCAAAAATGAGTTTGAATGGTAAAATAAATACTTTTTTGAATCATGTAGGCTAAATCAGTCTTAAAGTTTACCTGTGCCACTTTTTGTGGCACAATGAAAATCTGCTGGATCTCTTAGTGTTGTACAGAAAAGACCAAACCTGAGCTGAGACATGGAAGAGGCTTCTCCTCAGATTTTGCCTTTTGTGTTCACCTGCAGCAACAACGCCGTGAGCGTGAGGTGAGGAGGCAGCAGGAGCGCGAGCAGCGCCGGCGGGAGCAGGAGGAAAAGAGACGCGTCGAGGAGATGGAGCGACGGCGCAAAGAGGAGGAGGAGCGCAGGCGAGCAGAGGAAGAGAAGAGGAGGGCCGACCGAGAGCAGGTACTGAAACAAGAGTAGTGTGTTTGTTTTTTTTAGTTTGGAGAAAATAAATCTAGAAGCAAGTAGTTGTCAGATAATCATGTTATAGTAACTTAAATAAGAGGGACACCATATTTGGATCATAAATCCCTCTACAATTACCATAATGTGCAAATGAGGCCTCTTCAAATTATAGTTCTGTCAAGGTTGATCCTTTTCAGTAAGATAAATGTCGGGGTGTGTTTGATTGACAGGAGTATATTCGCCGTCAGTTGGAGGAGGAGCAGAGGCACCTGGAGATCCTCCAACAGCAGCTCCTGCATGAACAGGCCATGCTCCTGGTGAGTCTGGCTCTAGTTTGTTTCATCCCAGGATGTCAAATTTCAGGGTTTTTTTTTATAGCAACATAAGCAGTAATATTTATACTGAAATTGTTTCATAGTGTTGATATTTCCATCCATCATTCCAAATGGATAATTTAGTTTAAACTGACTCAGGTTATTGGTAATACTAACTAGTTTTTAAAAGTCCACTGGGAGCCGTTACCATCTGAGGTTCAAGCATATGAAGTTTTCTCAGGGTTTGCAGGGGAAGTCAGGATGTTTACTGGTCCCTCAGTGATGGTAATGTCGTCACCAGGAAGCTTGTCATCCAGCAGGAAGAGAGGGTTTCCCTGTTTCTCTTCCTGCTCTGGTTATGTAAATAAGTTAAAATGCTGTGTTTTACTTTTTAAAAGGCTTTTGTTCCTCTGGGGACATCAAAGTATTTGTGTGTGTGTGTGTGTGGACGGGTTTTTCCTACTACGTGGGGAAAATTTCCTCAAAAAAAGCAGCCTCGTGGGGAC
>JARVJO010000061.1:21422692-21435333 GCA_031762555.1 Cynodonichthys magdalenae | reverse complement strand
ATGGTGAATGAGATCAGAGGCTTCTGGAACAAGAAAAAAGTCAAAGTTCTGAGTTTTGATGATAAAGTGTCTGAACTTGCAGAGAAGATACTGGAAAACACAGCTGAGTTTCCAGCTCTGAAGATGCTCATCATTCATACAGGAAGTGATCAAGTGATGAACCAACAATCAGAAATTCTGAAGAAGGATTTCATTCAGTTGCTGAATGCAGTTTAGAATCTTTCATGTCTTTGTTAGTGGTGCTGTCCCTACAGCTAAAGGTGCTGAGAGATTCAGTAGACTGTTTGCCTTTCATAACTTTTTGGAAAAGTTATGTGCTTGTTGCAATAAAACTCAACTGACCATTCAAGTACCTTCATTCTTGGACCACTTATTTCTGTCTTAAATTCCACAACAATGGCATCATCACATACCATGCATGATGATGTAACAGCTCTATTGAATGAGTCTGAAACCATTGTCTTGTCAACATCGGGATCCCTTCAAAGAGACTTTGTCCCATCTTTTATTTGACAGGCAATGCAGACTGACCTGTTAGTGATTACCTGTTGGGGGTTTTTACTTATGTAACTGTTTAGCATTAGCTTTGGCTTTTTTTTTTTTTTTTTTTACAAGTTTAGTGTTAGTGAAACTATTTTTGGTTAGGTTATTATGAGTTAGCAAAGCTAACTTTTGGTTAGCTGTGCCCAGCACTGCTCAGTTTGAATCTAAAAGGTTAGAAGTTAGTTTATGATTACTTTATGAAAGTTTTACTAAACCTGTCCATTGACTCGAGATATATTGATAACCACACATTGAGACACACGCAAAAACATTATTGCCTGCCTTTTAATGAAGTGAAATGGGAAAGGAAATGTTTGTTTATAGAAGGTGCACTTGAACTCTGTTTACTTATGACACATGTTAAAAGAAGCTGTGGGTACAAAGAACAGCTGGCAGCCCTGTGGCATCTGTCATTTTCTGTCAAACTGTTTATTGTGATGAGGGGAAACATCGAAGAAGGGAATTTCTTTTTCTTCCCCAAAATGACCTAAAAACATCCTGTTCAAGTTGATTTGAAACTCAAACTTATTTTTTTGGGGGGGCAAATAACTTAGACTTGATATAATTAATTTCCCTCTGGGATCAAATATTTTTGAATTGAATCTAGCTAAATGGAACAGCAGGTAATTGAAAATTGTAAAATTATTTTCATATGCATAGAAAAGCAGAGGATTAGAGATTTTTTTCTTTCTGCTCTCTTCATCAGGGGTCACTACATTGAGCTAGCTTACAGTACATGATGTTTTGGCAATTCTTTTTAGGTTGTATGCCCTTCCTGACAATTAGGATTAGGGACAATCACTGACCACCAAGCTGGAGCCCACATGTTTAGAGCTGGGGGACTGCCACCTTTGGCTCTTATGAGAGCAGCTGGGTCCCAGTTTAAGATGGAAACAGGTGTGGGTGCTTCACCTTTCCTACCCACATTTTTAATGCAATGATCGGGGGATTCTCTAACCTCTTAGTAAAATCAAGTGATATAAAATGTGGCAGTAAAGGATAAAACACAATAATTGAAAGACAACTAAAATGAAAAAGCTGAATATAGAGATATAAAACACAACTAAAAGCACAAGTCAGAAAATCACACCCAAAATGCACACCAGTTCTTAACAATAAAATGTTTCTATGTGAGAAAAGTTCAAGTTTACAATGATGTGCTTTTTTAAACTCTTTGTGATATTAAAATAAACGTGTACTAAAGTAGCTTGTCTTCGTGGCTGACCAAGAACATCACACCTGCCCAGCAGCTGCTGGGAGGATACCGCAAGCCAAAACGTAGAAGAATGTGAAGTCGCACTGTGTCTTGCTGCCTGCTATTTATACATGTGTATGTAAAATACTTCATAATAATTTCCATCATGTAACCAGGCTAGCTTAGTCCAAACAAAACATGTTTACCTTAAAAAAAAATCAGGGTGCCAAACTAAACACTAAATAAAGACCTGGGAGCTCCCCATGGAGGTTTTTAGTAAAACACCCAGTGACGTTTGCAGGATGTTTGCTTTTGCAGCAATAGCATCAATTTACTTTGTTCTAATCCTAAAATTTGCTGAATTGAAGTATATATAAATGATGATTCTCTGTGTAAAAATGCATAGCATTGTAAAGTTGTTTAGGTTTCAAATCTACTTTTGTTGTTTATACTGTATGTATTAATTTATGAAGGTGTGAAAAGATTATCGAGGACAATGGACAACAGTCCCCTGTCCACAAAACTACATGTACTCAGATTTAGCAAACCAACAAGTAACCCATTAGCCTTTGAGCTCACCAGCACAAAATGCTAAAATTGGAAGGTTTGACAGCATCATTCTTAGTAGCTAAAATAAAACATCCTAAATAAAACATCCTGTCAAAAAACTTTTATTTCATCAAGAATGAGTTAAAATCTCTATCCTGTTTTGTTACATATTCCAATAAACCAACAGATGTCATATCACAGATCAAGGTGAAGGTTACAATAACCACAATGAAGGCTTGATCTACTAAAGGTTTGCATGTATAAAACACATTCAAACTTGATAGCACACAAAAAGCTGATCTAACTGTGTGCACCAATGATTGTGTCTGTTAAATGAGCAAAAAAGCAGGTGCAATCCATGTATCGTGTTTGCCTTCAATTTATGAAGGCAAACATGGTCAGAGTATATGATGATTATCAGAATGTAAAAAATGGGAGGAGGATAATCAAATGTAATCATTTAGCACCGCAAATTGATTTATCAAACCTGAAACTGTCTGTGGTTGCTATTTTTCACATTTGAAAGGCAGGCAAACTGGCTTAGTTTAGTGTTATGAACAAATGTCTACGGCCATTGTGGTGAGAAGGAGGCAGAATGACAGACGACAGTGAGAGAATGTTCTGTGCGAATGTCAACACATTTTTACTGTCAGAAATAAAAATATTAGTGATATATTGTCTATACAGCAATGACATTTTTGATCTGCTGAAGGGCCCAGGAACTGATTTGGAGCCAGTCACAAGTAGAAGTCATGCCCATCTAAAAAGGTTGAGTAGATCCTCTGGACAGGTTCTTTGTTGTAACGTTTTGTCTTTTCTCAAGAGACTTCTTCAAGTATGGCACAGAAGCTATGCCATATTTCCTAGAGGAAAACTCATTGCAACACTGCATTTTCTTGCATCTGGATCATTTGTGTCCTCCACCAAGACCTCTACTCCATGGCTTAAAACTTAATGTTTCTTTCACAACCACTTCACTCTCCCAATCTCTACATAGTGACACCCAGCGGCTCATGCAAAATCCTCATTTTTACAGGGTGATCCGCACCACTTTAGCACCTATTTGCACAGGCAATCTTAGCAGATCACCTCATGATTAGGGATCTTAGTAGATCAGACCCTGGGATTTATTGCCAATGTTTCAAACTACTAGCAAAAAGCTGGAAACTAGAATTACAGAAAAATATGTAGCAGAAGTACTGTTGATAAAAAAGTCCAGAATGGAATATTTCTTATTTATTTCAGATGTTCAGCACTTTGTTTCAGCTATGGCTGGTGTTAAAGTGCTTTATAAATAAAGTTTGATAATGATGATGATTAAAAAACTGACCTTTTTTTGAAAACATTCCTGTTGGGATGTTAAACCATGACTCAAAGACACTGCTGATAATTTAAAGGGGTGATATGTGTTTCTCACGCATATATTAAAATTCTATACCCTAATAAAGTAACTATGTTACCTTTAGTTGTTATTAAAATGCTGTTTATAAAGAAATTAAACTTCACTTCTCATCATATCAGTTCTTAAACACCTTGAAATTGGTCTCTCTCTCTCTAAGAACCTCCTTCCGCTTCTGTCCCGCCCATTTCAGCATCATCACAGCCGCTTCTTTACAGGACTCTGTTTACAACCTGGAGCAGACTTTGTTGTAATAATAATTAAAAAAGAAGCAACATTATAGAATATCTGTTTTGGAAAATTGCATCTCAAGATACATACGAACCTTATTGTTGGACCGGAAAGCATGTTTTCTAAAGAATCGAAGCAATTAGAGAGAGGACGTTTCAGCTAGTAAGATTATTTCAGTCATCCTCACAGACACACGTACACTCTAAAAAGGAAATGTTGGATTTACTTAACCATGTTATGTCAACTGGTTCCACTTTACTGAGTTGAGTAAATTCAAAGCAACATACTCATGTTCTTTGGTAAAACAACTGGTATGTTGCTTTGAGTTTACTCAACTCAGTTAAGTGAAACCAGTTGACATAAAATGGTTAAGTAAATCCAACGTTTAATGTTTTAGAGTGTAGAGAGGAGTCCAGACTCATCAGCTGTGAGGAGTTTCATTTGTGATTTTTGTGAAAGCTGTTTTTCTACTGTGCAGATTAATAGTTTCCTGGAGTTTTTAAACTTGAACTTTAATGAGTTGTAGTTTTTACTGGGTAAAGGGTTTAAAATGCACCTTTTTTTTGTAAAGGCTGCTGACGTCTAAACTAACTGGACATGTATGTTTCAGCAAACTAAGTTATAACATAATTATGTTAATACACAGTTTACTAATGTAAAAGTACTGATTATTCTTTATAATCTGTGACAATCTAAACAAAGCTTATTTCTTTTAAACCTCAGTTATTCTTCACCACATGATGGCAGCAAAGCTCTGATGAAGCTCATGTTTTTTCACCACTTAAGTCTGCGTCACACGGCAAGATTTTAAAACAGTCTGCTGATTTTCAAAAACTGAGAGACTCCACACGTGAGGATAAAAAATCCTGGATATACCAGGTTTGGTCCTACAGTGTGTGGTGTACAACCACACGGCCAGAGACAACACACCACACATGAAAAGATATTTCATTCACAAACGTTCAGATGTCAGATGTGAAATCACGCGAAAATTTAGATGTCAGAGGAAAAACCTCACATGACCTCCAGAGAGACGTGAGTTCAAAGTAAACAAACATTTACGACTCGGAAGAAACAATATTGATCATTTGATTTACCAGAAGAAAAACCATTCCATAGAACTTTTAACATCCAGCTGACTTTCTGGTGAGTCAAGACAGTTTTTTATGTCTGCTGTGATTCTCCTTTGTGTTTACATCACCTCGCTTTCTGATTGGCTGTACGTCTATTCAACAGGCTGAGAGCTTGTTGCTCCTTGGGGAACTTCACACACGCTGTGATATCAGGCCAAAATATCAAACATGTTTAATATCCCCGATTTGAGGTCGGAGCGGTCCTGATGTCCTTACGAGCCGACTAGATCACTCTTAACAGGAATATCTGCTCAGATTATCTTTAGAGCCATCACGAAAATCTGGACGTCCTTAGGATTGTCGGAAGGGTCAGAATTCGGCACAACTCTCCTGCCGTGTGACACAGCCCTTAGAGATAAAACAAAACTGTCAATGAAATTAGTCCACCAGATGTTTTCTGTATGTGTTGGACATCTTAGCTACACTTATTGTTGCCTTTTATCACTTTTAATCAAGTCTTCCTTTTAGACATTATTACATTTAAACAAATATCTCACTACACTCTAACAATGAAATGTTGGATTTACTTAACCATGTTATGTCAACTGGTTCCACTTAACTGAGTTGAGTAAATTCAAAGTAATATATCGGCTTTTTAACCAAAGAACATGAGTATGTTGCTTTGAATTTACTCAACTCAGTTGAGTGGAACCAGTTGACATAACATGGTTAAGTAAATCCAACATTTAATTTTTAGAGTGTATAAATTGGGCCAAATATAAATAATAAATAATAATTACACATACAACCTTAAAATAATATGTGACAGTTTTGGTGTGATTGGTCCAGTTTAGCGTGGTATTTTGAATGTTGAACTCTAGTTATAATCCAGATAGGCATAGTTTTAACCCCCTCATACCATGTTTATCTTGTGTTCTGTTTCTTCTGTTAAAAACATTAAATAACTATCAAACAGACCATGCTGCAAAGGACAGAAAATGTAAATTTATAAAGTTCTCAGTTTCATGGAGCTGGAGTCTGGTACATTTTGTAAAGTGTTTTTTTAAACATAGAATAGCGTAAAGTCTTCAACTTTATGCAACTTTATCTGTTTTGCAGACTTTTTACACATAAACTGTTTTGTTTAGTCAAAAAAACAGTTCCCGCAGTGTTCAAGAGCCCTGTTTGAATCATAAATGTTCAGTTATTGTTTGTTTTTTAATGACAAACATGGGATTTTACCTCATAATGTGCATCATTTCTACACAAGGTTTCTAGTTTTCAGGTTGTATTTGATGTGTGTAGGAGTGAATCTGCTGGTGGGAACAGAGAGCGGCCTGATGCTGTTGGATCGCAGCGGTCAGGGGAAAGTTTACCCTCTGATAAACCGACGGCGCTTCCAGCAGATGGACGTCCTAGAGGGGCTCAATGTCCTCGTCACTATATCAGGTACAAGCACATAAA
Source organism: Cynodonichthys magdalenae (assembly GCA_031762555.1). Lineage (NCBI taxonomy): Eukaryota > Metazoa > Chordata > Actinopteri > Cyprinodontiformes > Rivulidae > Cynodonichthys > Cynodonichthys magdalenae. Next base: position 21,428,879 of record JARVJO010000061.1, on the reverse strand, counting down.
GACACACACACAAACAGCTGTGTCCAGCTATCTCTATAGGGACATTCCCTTGACTTTTGTTAATTTATACAGCCTAACCCTAAAACTAACCTCACAGGTTCCTGACCCTAAACCTAACCCAAACTCAATTCAGACCTTGGTCCTAAACCTAACCCCCATCCCAAATGGGGACTAGGCTTAAGTTCCAATATATACCAGTTGGTCCCCACATGTAGGTGTGTAGTCTAAAAATGGCCCTCATATTGTAGGAAATACATGTCACCACACACACACACACACATGCACACACATACACTTTTATATGTTTTACATTTTCAGGAACTAAATAATCCCAGTGTAAAGAAGAAGTGAGGCAGTAAGACAAACTGAACATGATAAAACCAGTTTCACTTCTTTTTTTATTGATTTAGTTTCATCCTTTTTTTGGTCTAATTCACTTCTCTTTCTGACTTTTAGCACATTCTGACCAAAACATTCTCCTGCAAATGCAAATATTTTTTCTAAATCTATAATTTCTTTAAAAAATGCATATTGACTCTCAATGCCTGTCATGTCAGGGTTTTATTCTAAGATCATCCTCATGCTGAAGAATGAATACTTTGTGCCAATTTGGTTAAATCTTAAAAACAATGTTTTGAGAAATCTCATTTAATATCACAAAAGTCATGTTATCACTTTGGGCTGGAAGTGTGTGCACACCTGTATGCTAGTTCCAGGTATATTTAAGCTTAAGGTCTGTAAAATCGACTAAGGCTGTCAGGTTTGGTGCGAAGAGACCCATGGCACAGGCAGGACTTAATGTTCAAAAACAAAAAGTATTTATTCAAAGAAAAACGCTGACAAGGCAGCTTCAAAAACTTACACTTGGCTTAGCGTGGCGTAGCAAAAAATCCAAAGACATGAAACACTAACAGGCTGACGACACAGCACAATGAACGGACAAACACAAAGTGACAAGAGACTGAATATAAAGGAAAACTAATGAGGGACAATGGAAAACACCTGGGGCAGACACAAGAGGAAACAGGTGAGCGTGGGCGGGGCAGCAGGGCAGAGAACACACAGGGAAAACACTGAAACACTAAGAAAATCAAAACATAAATCCACAACCATGACAAAGGCCTGCGTCGGCCGATTTTCAAAGACTGAGAGATTCACGTGAGGATAAAGTATCGGTCCTACAGTGTGTGGTGTACAGCCACATGGACAGAGACGACACATCACACATGAAAAGATATTTCATTCATGAACATTCAGATGTTAGTCGTGAAATCATGCAAGAATTCAGATGTCAGAGGAAAAATCTCGTGTGACCTCCAGAGAGACGTGAGTAAATAAACATTTGCGATGAGGAAGAAACAATATGGATCGTTTGTGGACTATTTTTAACAGAGGAAAAACAAATCAAAATTACTTTTACAACATCCAGCAGACTTTCTGGTGAGTCATGACAGTTTTTATGATTTTTTATGTTTGTATTTTGAGTTCCTCTCCGTGTTTACATCACCTCGCTTTCTGATTGGCTACACGTCACATTCAACAGGCTGCAGCTCGTTTGTTATCGGGTGAACGCCACACACGCTGTGATATCTGACCAAAAACTCAAACTTGTTGAATATCCCAGATTTGAGGTCGGAGCGGTCCTGATGTCCTTCCTATCTGACTAGATCACTCTTAACTCACCACCCATGGCAGGAATATCTGCTCAGATTATCTTTAGAGCCGTCACGATAATCTGGACGTCCAAAAGATTGTCTGAAGTGCAAAATCAGACAAGAATTTGGCATATTTATCCTGCTGTGAGACGCAGGCTTATGGCCGATTCATTTTGTGTTTGTGAAGACAAATTAACTTAAATTAAGTTGATTTTAAACGTAATCATTTGGAGGTGTGCACGTAGTCATTAAACCCCATCCAGCTGTTCAAAGAAAAATTTTCCTAACAAGAGAAACAAGTACAAACATAAAAAGGCAAAAGCATTATCGCTTGTATTTTGCCCTTTGGTGTTCGGCATTAAATGAGCTGAAATCATTGAAAATATACAGCATCTTTATATGTCTGCACACACCTGAGTTGGAGTCTGATTTTAATCATATTTTCTCAGACCGAAAGTGCCTCTACATTCTTACTTCTCCTCTTTCTCAACAACCCTCACACAAGCAGCGCTCTCATGAGTGTCACAACATATATTTTAAGCGAAGCGGATGTTGAGTAAAGCTCTGCTGTTGTGTGCGAACGCTTTGTAATATTGACACACACACTTCGGCTTTCCATGATGGAAGGAAATGCTACAAAGTTGCACATACATCCATTTCCCTCGCTGAAAGTCTTTGCATTGCCGACGTAAAAAACCCGTCATGGATAGTATGTCAGAACGTGTGTCTGAAAAAACTTTTTATGTCATCATATTGCCAGGAAATCGTGTAAATAACACCTGTAAACATTAAATGTGTCATTTTACACAACACATCTTTTAGAAAAACTTGTTTAGAGAATTATTGGGGTGAGAGAGGCACCATGTTGTGAGGAAACAGTTCTGTTTTAGTTTATTTAGTTCAGTTTGACCAAATGCTCAGTAATTACCAGGCACCACAAAACCACCTGACACTAAACACAACCAAAATGAGGACTGATGACATGCCTAATTCTAAAATCTGTTCTTCCTAATTATGTCTGTTAAAAAGGGTTTTACAGTGTTTTTTTCCCCGTCAGTTTGATTTCAGTTAAACACCAGCACAGTTATAGTTGTTTTATTTGCTTGATGCAGAAAATAATTGCTCTTTTCTCTGCTCTTTATCTGTGTCAGGTAAAAAGAACAAGCTGCGAGTGTACTACCTGTCCTGGCTAAGGAACAAGATCCTGCACAATGACCCAGAAGTGGAGAAGAAACAGGGTTGGACCACCGTAGGAGATCTGGAAGGAGCTGTTCACTACAAAGTTGGTAGGTTATGTTGCATGAAGAATATGTTAAAGTGAGATAATTTAGTCACTGATGTCTTTTCCAATACTGTTCTTAACGGTTTCATGCAGATCAAATTGTGTGAAGGACTAAAATGTGTCAGTTTTCTTATGACATTACTGTACAGCAGAACACCAAAGCTGACTATAAAAGTATCCCAGTTCTGTTCAGACCCCTTTTCATTAGATTACAACCTCACTACGTTCTTCACAAACCATCTTCACAAGTAGTGATTGGTTAGAAGATCATGGGTGTTTTTGTTTATCGTCTGTTGCTTCAGCTTCTGCTTTCTGACTGTTGTACGTCCAAACAACATGGATAGCTTTGAGGAGCAGTTGTCCGAGGCAGTCAGAAAGTAGGTCCATCTAAACGACTCTTCTAGACACGTATAAAGAGTCAAATGTCAAAAAAGTCATGGATGCAGAGATCACAGATTTTGTGCACAGAGGAATCTGTCTGCCAAATAGTGTGGCGTTCTCTCCATAACAGATTTGTGGCCAAATGGTGGATATCAGAGTGGAGACATTGGGAGGGGTTTCTCTAGAGCTCTGGGCCATGTGTCTCATAGGCTTTGAGATGTGTGTGCAAAACTGAATGTGCTGAAATCACATGACCAGAATCGACTGTTCCGCTTCAGACTGAATAAGCTTGGTTTTTAGTACTTTCTGAATAAGTTTGTCTTGCTATTTCCCACATATCAAAGATGCTCTCCTGTGTTCTCCCCACACTCTTTACACTTGCCCTGGCACAACTCTCCCATGATGCAGCCATGGATGTCATATCTGTAATAAGTTGTTTCCATGACTGTCTTAGCCTGAAAAAGAGGCCAGTGCCGCTTCATTTTTTTTTACAACCGATCTGTGTAATGCATGTTGCCCAACATTCCACCCAGCATTTTGATACTACCTCTGCATGCTCAGAACCATTGTAGATCTTTAACGCTAAATCGCTCCCAATACAGAAATCCTAATGCCCACCTGAAGACCTTACCAAGAATCGGCAAAGACCATCCACATTCTTGCTGGTTTTTAACATCATAGTCACGTAGCATGAAGGGGGGTCTAAACAACATCATCCTGACTCGAAGCAGATGAAAATGTACCTTTTTTTTCTTTTAGCGTTTTGAGTAGTCGGTTCTACATTATAAATATCTATATAAGTATATTAGGTTTAACAGCAGGAAAGTAACTAGGGCAAACAAATCACAACTGTTCATTAATCCTCACATAACACCAGCATGATAACATCTCCCCACAAAAAAGGAAAACCCTCTCAGTATTTACAATATTTGTTGCATTTATTTTCCCCAAACATTTTTCCCTTTTTTTAATTGTTATTTTTCCCCATCAGATGTAAATCCAACTATACGTGGGTACAAATTGGGCACTCCAAATTTATAAAGTCAGTCTGATCCACACGCAGGTTCACGTCTATGAGACAAGCATGTCATTGATAAACTATAGAAGGAAAGCCCCCAGTTAGGTAATGAAACAAGAGCAATCCAGCAGACATGTAATCACACTGTCCTGTCTAAAATTCAGAATGTCCTTGGCAATTTCAGTGCCATCGAGCAGAGACGAGTACTTCCTGTTGGAAACTCCGCTGCACTGACTGAAGCTGTCAGTCATTGAGAAATTGAAGTCCTGCACTCTCATCATTTTCTTTATCTGACAGATTTGGAAAGAACATGATTCCTAAAAGAGATTACTGCAACATTTTAAGGAAAAATCTTCAAACTTTTGTTTGAATTGTACAAAACAACCAAACGTTCCACCCATCTCAACATTATTACATCTGTTAATTGTTAACTTGCTAAAGATTTCTGAAATAATTTTTGAGATTCAATTAAGCTACGATATGTTAGATTCTACCTATAATATATTGTAAATAAATGCAACTTTTTTTTTAATTTTTTGTACAGAGACTAATTTTTACACTAATATTAACTGTGGGTCAACTTTAAAGATTTAAAAGTACCTAAAATGTGTTTGAAAAAGTTAGTTCAGCTGTTTAAAGCAGGTTCATGTGGAAAAGTTATAAACAAATAATATCTTACTTGTAAATGTTCTTTTTTTAACGTTTTTAGTTGAGAGAAATAGGATTCCAGAACAACGTGTTTGATGAGCTAAAGTTTGGTTAAATTCATGAAATTGCTTATTTCTGATTTTTGCATTACTCAGTTATTTACGTGACTTTCTGTTTTTTTGCAAGCCTAAGCAGCAGCAGGTAGCTGTAACACTTCTGGAAGCTTTTCAGAATAATTCGCCAAAATAACTGTGTCATGGGAAATTGAAGAAAATGTAAAGTATTAAAAATGAACATCCTTTTGTAAATTATAGTTTTAAGAAAGCATCAATATGATTCATATTTGTTAGAGTAAATAGATTTAATGGATTATTGATCTATCTGCACATATGAAGTCACAGTCAGCTGAATATGATGTTTTACATGATTTATTCACCTCTGGATCATGGTTGGATGTGATGTAGAAGGTGGAGGTTGTCAAACATCAGTAGCTGGAGATAAGTTCAGTGATTCTGTTGCAGTGTTTTTACCTCCAACATAAATGGATCAATCTGCTGATTGTTTGAAGAAAAAAGCTCAAATCTACCAACAAGGTTTTCCAAATATTTCCAACTCTGATAACTGTACTTTTATTATTTGCTAGTGAAATATGAGAGGATCAAGTTCTTGGTTTTGGCTCTGAAGAACTCTGTGGAGGTTTATGCCTGGGCCCCCAAACCTTACCACAAATTCATGGCCTTCAAGGTAAATGACTATATATTATTGTTCTTATTACTGTTCTGTGTTTCTTTCTGATCTTGTATTTTATTGTATTTATTAAGAAGCACTTTGATGTTTTCACCTGCTTTCACCTTTCCTTTTCCTGTTGGTTATTGACTAGATAATGAGATCAGTTACCAAGGAGGGTCAAAATGGGATCAAACGAGTATCAGGGGGGCAGCTAGATGACCTCAATTATGCAGATAACCTGGCGTTCAGTTAACCACCATCAGATGCAGGAAAACACAACCAAGTTAGTCATAAACATCAGCCAAGTTCAGTCTGAGGATCAACTAGGTTTAGAAGAAAGTGCTTAGAATGAACGTCACAAATGAAGTACCAGTTATGATCAAAGGGCACCAATTAGAGCAGGCATGTCCAACTGCGGTCCTCAAGGGCCGGTCCCCTGCAAGTTTTAGATTTGTACCTGCTTCAACACAGCTG
>JARVJO010000061.1:21386184-21398621 GCA_031762555.1 Cynodonichthys magdalenae | reverse complement strand
GGGAGATTCACATCATGGATGTGCAGCCGACAAATCTGCAGCAACTGTGTGATGCTATCATGTCAATATGGACCAGAGTCTGAGGAATGTTTCCAGAAACTTGTTGAATCTATGCCATGAAGGATTAGTGCAGTTCTGAAGGCAAAAGGGGTCCAACCTGATACTAGCGAGGTGTACTTAATAAAGTGGTTGGTGAGTTGGGTGTAATTGTATTATTTTAATGAACAGTTGTTAATTGGGGACCAGATGGAGATAGAGGTGGGTTCTGAGATTGTTTTATTGACAGAAGGTTTCCCTGAGATGTGGGCTGCCAGCAAAGTTGAATGATGAACCGTCACCTAATAAAGTGATGGATATAGCGAAATGTTGCTTTGTAAAACTAAAGAATCTGTTCATGTTTGAATGTCTCTCATTTCCTGACTTCTCAGTCTTATTTCCTGACCACTGGCACTCGTTTCCTGTCCTCTTGCTCACATTATCTGTCCCCTTTCACTTATGTTTCCTGTATTATGTCCTCTTTCGCTCATGTTTCTTGATCTCTCGCACTCCTGTCCTGACCGCTCGCTCACATTTCCTGATGTCTCACTCACTTTTCATGACCTCTCACTCTCTATCTCCTCAGACTCTGAGCTCAGAGTTGGCGGAGGCTCGGGACGACACCAAGAAAACACAGAACGACATGCTGCACGCCGAGAACGTCAGAGCAGGAAGAGACAAGTACAAAACCCTGCGCCAGATCCGCCAAGGCAACACCAAGCAGCGCATTGATGAGTTTGAATCCATGTGAGCCCGCAGAGACCGTGAAGCTGAAGAGATATCGTTGGTCTTGTTGCCATGACAACGCCTCGCTTGTAAAAGCCTAAAACCTGCTTGCAGCTCCAGGCCCTCGTGCTTTTAGTTTTTCTGCCCAGGCGTTGTGGGGCTTCAGTACTTCAGAGCCTTCAAAGCTCTGCCTGGGAGCAGCCGGCCAGTCGCAGCGTTTTCTGCTTTTTAGAACTTTTCTTTGATTCCCATAAAAAGCACATGACTTTTATATTTAAAACTGGTAAGCAACATACTGCCCTCCCTTGTACAGCTCTAGAAAATTGAATGCTTGCATGTAAGATATTTAAACCATAAGAAGACCCTTAAAGGACACTAATGGTTGTGCTTTTTACTCTAAATAAAATGGCCATTTGTAGCTAGTTGAAGATGGCGGTATGCTTTAATGTACTTTGTTTTGTTGTCACAAGCTGAATAATTTAAATGTTTTTTATTTTAATTGCCTTATATGTCTGATTTGTCATGTAGTTTTATTTTGTTGTAGTTCAGATTTGCAGTCATTTGTCTGTTCATGTTCCATCAGTTTACTTATTGACTTGAGTCACGTTTATGCAAACTAGATGTTATTTTTGCTTTCTCTCTGCTCATTGAGACATTTGTTCAAATATATATTTTGCTCCACAATAAAGAATGACTTTATATTTCCAAATATGTTGGTAGAGTTTGGTTCTAAAACCTTGACAGTGGTTAAAGCCACTGCTGGATATTATTTTGTTTTTCTGATGTAACTAATGGTAGCTTGCATGTGTTATTAGTCTTCAAATAAAACGTTGGCGCTTAATCTCAGATTCAAACTCAGCGGCACTACAAAACAAAGATCCTCCCAAAAGTTTAAAGAAAAAAAAAAAAAGACATTTTAATATCTAATAATTACACCACCAAAAATTTACGATTTAATCTCATTCTGTGAGATTTCTATCAAAACATTCAAAATTTTTCTCCAAAATTGTCACACTTCTACAGTTTGTCACAATTTGAGCATTTTTGTCTCTTTTCTTGCTCAGATTCTCCTTCAGGACAGAAATAGAATTTACCGTTAACGTTCAAATTTTCATTAACTTTTGTTGCATTTAAGTTCTGAATTTTCTCTGCAGATCTGGAGGAGAAGGGTCACTTTAACTTGCCATATCTCCTAAAGTGTGAAAAAAAATTGAAAAGCAGATGCTCTTTTAATAACAGCAGTTTTAATGTTTCTTTTTTTAAACATTTTTGTTTTACACTTCAGTATAAAACATATTATGTTAGCTTCTTCAGTTTTTTTTCCCCTCAAAAAGAAGAAAGAGGAGAAAAGTGAAAGAAAAGATTGAAAGATAAACAAGAAAAGCTATGTGAGATATATATTGTGAAAACACAAAACACATCTGTTATCTGCCTCCACACCTGCAAAAAGGGGACAAAACAAAGAACACAAGATATATGTGCATAAAACAATAGCAATTATGACCTCGCTGAAAAGTATGCATACATATAGACACCCAAACTTAAATATATGTATATATATATACAGTCATTTAGTGACCAACGCAGTCCAAAAACGGTGTGTATGTCAGAAACCCCTGGAACTGAACACCTGATTGTGTGTGGTTGTGAGCATGCATGTATATATATAAGGTTTCTCCATTGTAATATTCAGTAGTGACTGTGGAGGACCACAGACCCAACCCCCAAGGCCTGAGGCAGACATGGGGAAGACCAGAGCCAAAGCCCCCTAGAGGGATTTTTTACACCTTTTTAACAGCACTGATCGTTATCAATGTCTCAAATTGCTACAGGGCTTCAGAGCAGGAAGTTGAACAGACTGTTCTTCAAATCATATCTTGTCTCTGAAAGTTCTGCTTTTTCCAAAGAAATATAAAATGAGTAGATCTAGGATTTTCTGTATATCAAAAAACTATTTCTTCTATAGATATTTTACATTTACCACAAACTGTGGCACTTGAAAACAATTCAACTAATGAAGGTATTAAGAAAATAAATGACCTTTTAAAATGTCTAATTGCATGGTAATTATATGCCAGATACACTAAATAAACAAGACAAAAAGCTGGTGTAGGGTTTTATTAGTCATAAAATCACAAACAAGAACAATCATCACATCTTTTGGCCACAGGTTCCAAGAATCAGACAAAAAAATTTGATAAAATCTTATTTCTTTGTCTTACAGTTTTTAAATAAACTTGTGGTTGTTAAGTTACCCAGAGTTTTTGAAAAATCTGTATTTTATTTTTTACTAAAGTAAAAAGAACAAGAAAACGTGTAAATCCTTTTAGGCTGGTCAAATTTCATGTTGGAAACTACACACGTGGACAAAATAGTTGGTACCCCTGATTTAATGAAAGAAATATCCAAAATGGTCACAGAAATAACTAGAATCCGACAACAGTAATAATAAATAAAATTCTATGAAAATGAACAAGTGAAAGTCAGACACTGCTTTTCAACCATGCTCCAACAGAATTAAATATAAAAAAGACTCATGAAACAGGCCTGGACAGAAATGATGGTACCTTAACCTTTTGTTGCACAACCTTTTGAGGTGATCACTGCAATCAAACGATTCCTACTTCTCTACCTCTCAGCAGGTATTTTGGGCACTCCTCATGAGCAAACTGCTTCAGTTGTCTCAGGTTTGAAGGGTGCCTTTTCCAAACGGCATGTTTCAGCTCCTTCCAAAGATGCTCAACAGGATTTAGGTCAGGGTCCTAAAACGCCACTTCAGAATAGTCCAGTGTCTTTCTCTCAGCCATTCTAGAATGTTTTTATCTGTGTTTTGGATCATTATCCTGTTGCCAGACCTATGACCTTCGACTGACACCAAGCTTTCCGACACTGGGCAGCACATTTCTCTCTAGAATCCTTGATAGTCTTGAGATTTCATTGTACCCTGTACAGATTCAAGACACCCTGTGCCAGATGCAGCAAAGCAGCCCCAGGACATAACAGAGCCTCCTCCATGTTTCACAGTAGGGACAGTTATTTTTCTGATATTCTTCATTTTTCCACCTGTGAACATAAAGCTGATGTGCCTTGCCAAAAAGTTCAATTTTTTCTCATCTGTCCAGAGGACATTCTCCCTGAAGCTTTTTGGCTTGTCAACATGTAGTTTGGCAAACTCCAGTCTGGCTTTATATGATTTGATGTCCTCCTTGGTCATCTCCCATTAAGTCCACTTTGGCTCAAACAACAACGGCTGGTGCGATCTGACACTGATGTTACTTGAGCTTGAAGTTCACCTTTAATCTCTTTAGAAGTTCTTCTGGCCTCCTTTGTTACCATTTTTATTATCCTTCTCTTTGATTTGTCATCAATTTTTCTCATGCAACCACATCCAGGGAGGTTGGCTACAGTCCCATGGCTCTTAAATTTCCGAATATGTGCAACTGTAGTCACAGGAACATCAAGCTGCTCGTCTTATAACCTTTACCTTTAACAAGCTTGTCTATAATTTTCTTTCTAATATCCTGAGACAACTCTTTATTTCGCTTCCTCTGGTCCATGTTGAGTGTGGTCCACACCATGTCACCAAACAGCACTGTGAGCATCTGTAGCCCTATATACAGGCCCACTGACTGATTACAAGATTGTAGACACATGTGATGCTAATTAGTGGACACAAATTGAATATGTTCCTTTGGTTATTTTCAGGGGTGTCATCATTTCTGTCCAAGCCTGTTTAATGAGTTTTATTTTTAAAAAGTTCTGTTAAAGCATGGTTGAAAAGTCATGTGTGACTTTCATTTGTTCATTTTTATAGAATTTTTATTTAGACTTTTGTCAGATTCTAGTTATTTCTGTGACCATTGTTGGTTTTTCTTTCAGCAAACGAGGGATACCAACAATTTTGTCCATGTGTGTATTTCAAGTTTACTACATGTACGACATTAAAGTTTATTTAAAGAGCAAAATGTCATTTGAAACCTGAAATTATCGAGTATGCATTTTGTTAAGTTCAATATTTAACAGCTCAAGGATTTGTAGCAGCCATCCCTAGACCATCTTTTCTTATGAATCTCTTTATTTGTAAGTAGAACACTGTAACAGCAGCAATTATCTCTTTCATCTAATTTATTTTGGCTTAATAGAACCACTTGGTATGAGCGGTGGGGGGATTTGGAAGCAGTAAACTGATATTTTTTACTTTGCTTTGGTCTCCAAAGATGGAGAAATTCAACTGCTTTAAAGCACATCAGTAATGAAGGTGTAAATAATAAAACTGCTGTTGGCATTCAACATTTCTTTCCAAAATAATAAAAATCATGTACGTATAAATGTAGCAGAATTTGTGGCCAACATATTGCCCACACATACTGTACATTATAGGTGCGTTCAGGCTGAACTGGACATTGTGTATGGATAATAAATGGATATAAAAACAGGATTTACTGATCACATTTTATAAACCCATATTTTAGACACAATTGAATATATCAGATGTTTAAGAAATTGTACTTTTAAAGAAAAAGGTAATTTAGTATTTGATGGTAGCAACACATCAGAATAAAAACAGGTGCAACAAAAACTTTAAACATAAGTGGGATGAATAAGATAGAGCTGGAGCAGTATTTGGCAATTACTCAGGTACACTGTCAAAAAGTCAGGAAGAGGAGTGGGTGAAAAAAAATCATTTTGGAGGCTGATTTTCTCAAAAGTAAAGATAGGCAGAGGTTCACCAGTCTGATAAAAACTGTCTAAGACTGGAACAATGTCAGAATAATGATCCTTCATGGAAAATTGGGAAGTCTAAAAGTCAGTATAAGATAGTTGTGATCTTCTGGCTTTTATGGTTCTAAAATTGCTCTGGTTCTGTTCTGGACATTACTACATGAACTCAGGAGCACTTCCACAAATCGTCTGTAAACACAGTTCACCATGTTGTCTACAAATACAGCTTAAAGCTCTATCGCGCAAAGAAGTCGAATGTGAACCCCTTCCAGAAACGCTGCCATCTCCTCTGGACCAAAGCTAATTTGAAAAGACTGAACTGAAGTGGAGAACTGTTCTGTTGTCAGATTATTAAAAATGAGAAATTTATTTTTGAAATCACAAATGCCTTGTCATCTGTACTAGAAAGAATTGGAGCCATTGGCTCAGGTTTTAGCACACAATGCAAAAACCTGCCTCTGACATTGGCAGCTTACACATCTGGAAAGGCAGAAAAATATATACAGGTTTTAGAACGTGCTCCTATCATGGAAGGTCTTGCCTATTGCAACAAGACAGTTCTTAGATTCAGACTGCATCCATTAAGACAGCCTGGCTTCGAAGAAGAGTCCGGGTGCTAAACTGGCCTGCCTTCAGTCCAGACCTTTTCACCATGTAGAACCTTAGAACTTCCAAAACCACCAGAACTGGTCTCGTCAATTCAAGGACATTTACAGGCTGTTGGAAGAATAAAAAATGCGGACCTGGAACAACTTCTTTCAGATGCGTTGTGTCTATAAAATTCCAAGTGATCCTTTTTAAAAATGATCTAAGTTTAATTTTTTCCTATTGTGTATAAAATGTAGATATATAAATTTTGGAAATCATTGCATTCTGCTTTCATTAAATTTTTTACATAATTTTTTTTCAGTACTGGGGTTTTATCAGCCTAAAATGAAATGAAATATGAAAGAAAAATAAAATAAGTTTGACATCTGACAAACGGAAGATTAAGTGTATTGGAAGAAAAAACAAGAGGAAACACCAAAACTTGCTTCAGTCTGAACTTAATTTGTCAAATAACATTTGTAGATAAATCTATTCACAGCTTTATGTCAGCAAAGTCAGCAATAATTTAACTTCTATTCAGCATCATTCACACAGACTAAAATCTCTTACGAATAAAAAAGAAATCACATACAGTTAGGAAATATAGTTTGCCAAAAGGTTTATGTTAATAGAAAAATAGTCATACATTGATATATGAGTTTTAATAATTGCAGGAATGTTAATACAACATCCACAGTGGTGTAAAATTAGGTTATTTGTACCAAACACCAGCACACAGTGCCGGAAGCGTCTGATGAGAACACCTGGGTAATTTACAGCATTTAGATGGGATCAGACTTGATTATTGGACATGATTCTGTTTCACATCCAGCCCCAGAGGAAGAGACATGCCAAGCCAAAATATTTAATGGTGGAAATAAAATAAATAGGGTTGTAAATTTCTTGAGATGTTGCAAGACATTTAAAGCCTGTTGCACTGATTTAAGATTCAGAATGAATAAAAGTTTAAAAGTCTCGTTCCACTGGTTGTTACAGTTTATTTTGGCTTCAAAAGTCTCGTCCCACCTGCATATGCCATCATTAAGGACATTTTTTTAATTTTAACAACACTGTACCACAGTTTCAGTTCACAAACAAAATGAACATTTTCCAGAAAACTTGAGACATTTTAGATTCTTGAACTTGGAAAAACTGAGAATAAATAATCCTCACGTGAAAGCCTCGGTGTCACAAAATATTCAGCTCAAAATATATTCGTTTAAATAGGTTCACATAAAACAATAACATTGTTTAAAATTTTAAAGGATACAATTTGTATCAACTAAGGAGGTTTTTGTATGTAAGTTAAAAAATCTGCATCAGCATTAAAATAACACCTCCACTTGAGATAGTAACAAAAACTAGAATATTGTCATTTTGTTCAATGTTTCCGGTTCACACTGTTCTACATTTACAAATTTTAGAACTGGAAAACCGTTCAGAGAGAATATTAACAAGTGGAACATGTCGTATTTGGAAACAACTAGTATAAATTAAAGCTGAAGTGCGTGAGGTTACATAAACTCTGCTAAACAAGATGTAAACTTGTTTGCTTCATATACAAATCATCTTATTTTACAGAATATTTATTGATTTCATATCTTTAGCATGCTGTCATACTGGTAGTAATGCATTGCATTTTTGCAAGACTTGACAAAAGACCCCCCAGTAAAAAATAAACTAATTTAATAAGCCATGACATAAATAAATTACAAGTTACATGATAATGAGAACAATTAAAAACCTGACAAACAGTACAATTCCATGGCTAATCTTGCTCCAATACTGATATTGTTTCAAGTTTTATTGACTGATAATTAAATAAAACAATTAGCTGCTCATATTTTGTAGGTTGTTCTGTGTTTTTTAGCATTTCAAAGAAACAAATAAATGAATATTTTTAATAATAGTCTACAGAGCTAAAATCAGTTTTGTATGAGTGTGGTGATATTGGTTTCCTGTCGAATTATCTGTGAAGAATTTATTTTAAGAAGCTGCTTCTAGATAGCACCTAAAATCTGTCAGATGTTAATAACTCTGAGGAAGAGTAATCCTGTATCTAAATTAACAATGTGCCTTTATGTGAAATAAAGTCTTTAAATTTACACTTTTATTCCATTTATGCGCAATATTTACTCTGGTCAACAATTGTAACCTCTCACTTTGATGGAAAATGTGTATCAGTTTTATAAGGAAAAAGGTAGAAGGTTTAGAAAAAGGATCTGACCAATAAAACAAACAAAATGTGAAGTCAGCTGACAGGACTATCCAAACAGAGGAAATAAGTCTAGTTTAGTGGTAAACAGCAGTTTGGGGTTTTCAAGTGGAGTTTTGCTGTCTTCTTTTGTGGGTACTGTTAGAGTTTCACTTCCCTGTGGGGGGAAATCCACCAAATCTCAAAGCTAAGATGCCTTCTGTCTGTGCAAACTAAAACAGTTGATTCATGTAAGCCAACAGTCTGAATGGATTTGCAGATATACAGTATAGATGACAGTAAAATAAGATATTTCATCCAGATGGAAAACAAAAGTCTGAAATGCTGATATGATTGCCCCGAATTAAAATAAGCCTAAAAAAACACAACAATAACAAAAAGTGCCCAAAGACTGGATAATTTTAAAACTATTTAAATAACTTAAAGTGTAATACATAAATAAATTTGAAATGAGCAACAGTAGGAAACCCATTTTAACCCTCTTTAAACTGTGATTTGACTCACAAAAGCAACCAGTTGAAACATACAGGTTCAACCCAAAACTTTTCTCATTTTAAGTGCTGAAATAAGAGGTCATTTTACAAAAACATGGCCAATTTGAGACTTCCCTTAGCAAAAATACCACCTTCCCTAAAATGAAAACACAGAATCCAATGAAAGCTAAAAGAATCATCTAACTCGTGCTTTTGCTTTTGGTATACCCAACAAGACTTTCATTATTAAGATGACTGCAAGACAGTAAATTGCAAAAGGATTTGTTTAGAGTAAATAATCTATTGTCTGTATTTATGAAATGTGCTGCAGTTTTTCCAGTAAAATTGCAGCTGCAAGTTCCTGGGCATCCATCACATGAGGGTTCTTGGCCATGACCTTCCGCACCAAATCTGGAGGAAAGATGCCACACAAGTTAACATACATCCTATCCCTTAAATCCTGGTACTGACCCAAAGCTTGGTTCTCCAAGTACTGAGGCTCAGAGATCAGGTGGTTCTTATGGGAAGGGATGGACTGAAGGGACGGTTGTTGGAGTGATGAGGAAAGACCACAGGGGGATGAGTGGACTTGCTGACCCCAAGAAGAGTGCCAACCTTTCCCATGAAGAGGTGGAAAGCTCTTATAGGAAAACAGGTCATAGCAAGGCTTAGGGGAAGGTGGATAATTAGAATCCCAGTTAACCTGATGCTGAGGTTGCTGGTTCAGCCCAAAGTTTCTTTTAGAATAAAACAGTGACTCATTGTACCCTCTGGAGTCCTGAAGCTCACCTTCTTGCAAGGGCATCAAATTGCAACTGAAAGTGGAGCTCTTTGAATGAGAGTGGGCAGTATAGGTTTGGGCAGAGTGAGAGGTCAATTCCTCTGGAAAACTCTTTAATAAAGACCGCCGAAGCTGGGTCGGGATGTAGGATGAGGTGTTCTTGTGAGGATGTGGAGATGTATGAGGAGTAACCAAAGAAGGAAGTTCTTTGAAGCCAGGTGCGTGTGGTATTTGCACTCTTGAAGTAACATTATATCCTCGAGGAGGATGCTGACCCAGTCCAGAGGAGAACTGACTTGTTACATGGACAAACTGATTAGAATAGTGATGATGATTGTGAGGATGGTTATGCTGGCACGTGGGACTATTGTCCGACATTGAGTCAGGGGAGAAAGAGTCTGAGCCTGGACTAACGTTGCTGCTACAATCAGATGGTAGACCTCCTTGCAGGTCAGCTGGTAAGAGAAGTTCTGGGGTCTGAGAACTGAGACCTGAATAGGGGTTTACCAGAGAACTGTAGGCCACCTCTGGAGACTTACATTTGTGGTAAAAGTCAGTATGGCTTGATCCAGAGGCTTCTTCAAGTCTAGACCCACCGTCATTACTTTCTCTGAGATGTTCCCACCGGTCCAGATGTCCTGATGAAAGCGGGACCCCTGACAGAGGATGGCCAACAACAATGCTGCCGCTTCCTCTACATCCTTCTGCTTTGGAAATAATTTGAAGTTTGTCCTCCATGAGATCAGGAAGGGACCTTTGAGGACTCTGGTTTGGTAGCTTTTTGCCCTGTCCTGGTTCAGTTTCTGGCATTTCTTCTGAATGACTAGTACTTTGGGTCTTTGCCAACAGAGCATGTTCCAGCAAGCCTCTGGAAGAGACTAATGAAAGTTTGGCACTGGCACGGAGTTCATCAGCTACAGAACGCTGGGGCTGACTGCCCCTTTCTGGATGGAAGAACTTACACTTGTGGCCATAGGTGCACTTCTTCCCTATGTGTGAGAAAAACAAAACCGTCATTGTACTAGAACAAACTATTTAAATACTAAGAGGTTAAAACAAAATCAAATTTATAGAATAAAGAAGTACAGAAACTAAGTGAATGTATTACCATAAGGACAGGGTTGTTTTCTGGGTTCAGGAACAACAGGTCTTTTCCTTAGGAAATTCTCCAAACTTGGTCCATGGCGTCCGAGTGGGTCGTCTGGAGGCATGAATCTAAAGAAAAAATTTAGTTGCAAAACTACATTAAAAACTGTAAGGATTTTCTTTTCATTTTGCACCATTTGTATATAAATAAACTCTAATAACTGAAGTCAGCACTGCTTTTGTTTATTTGTTTAGTTTGTTTACAAAACAATAAATCAGAGAGAAAATATATTGATGCAGGCATCAATGTACACCAAAGAATTCCTGCTACTTCAGATCACTGAGGTTGTAAAAACAAACAAACAAACAAACAAA
The DNA here is from genome assembly GCA_031762555.1 of Cynodonichthys magdalenae. Classification (NCBI taxonomy): domain Eukaryota; kingdom Metazoa; phylum Chordata; class Actinopteri; order Cyprinodontiformes; family Rivulidae; genus Cynodonichthys; species Cynodonichthys magdalenae. The sequence goes on along the minus strand of JARVJO010000061.1, from coordinate 21,387,619 downwards.
CAAACAAACTCAGACAACATCCCTAGATGATAAGCTCAGTGGAGCAAAACAAAATGTAAGTTTTAAGGATAAAAATAACCAGACAGAAGAAAATGAAGGTCTTTGTTTTGCTTACTTGTCATTTACGAAGGAGTACATCAGCAGGCGTTCATCAATAAACTTCTTCCACTCTGGCTTCTCATTAGCTAGATCTCGATAGTTGTCATTTGAAACAATTATTCCATCTGATTCGTAGGCCAGTTTGACAATGAATCTGTCATCGTAGCAAACCACACGGCGACCCTGAACGCGTCTAGATGGAGTGAAAACCAGGATTTTCTCTTTCTCCAGTCGTCGCAGAATTTCTTGGTCTAAATAAACAGTGGAGGATTAAACTAAATATTAAAAAACATTTATGAAGACAGGTGATTTTTTTGTCTGGTGAAAAATCATAAAAGCAGATACATGATTTCCTTTTTTATTTGTTTTTACTGACAGCTGGGGTAACTGGTACCTGTGATTAGAGCATCAGGTCGTGACTGCTCCTTTCTCCAGGCTGGGACAAAAACTGTGATATCACGATGACCTCGCTCCAGGAACCAGTCAACAGCCAGCTGGATGCCTTGGCATGAGAACACTTCCTTATTCCCATGACTGCACAAAGAGAATTGTTACATAACAAAGTGTAATTATTCTTCATAACTAATTTTATTATTTGTAAAAAAAAAAAAAAGAAAAAGTGATTCACAATGCACATATGGACAAAAGGCATCAGGAAGCTTGGTGTATCTTGCCTAGATATGGGTTTCTGTGGCCCCACACTAAAGCTGGGCTTTGGGTAAGGCCCATCACCTTGCAGGATTAACCATATGGGTCAGATACAAAGTGCTATGGGTGGCAGCTGAAGATGGGAACTTGGCACCCAGACTCTAGCCAATCAAAGCTGGCTCTGGGGACACGAAATGTCACTTCTCTGGTGGGGAAAGAGGTTGAGCTTGTGCATGAGATTGAGAGGTCCTGATTAGATATAGTAAGGGCCACTCTGGGGTTGACCATGTTGAGAGATGCCAAGCTGGTGTGGTTCCTGATAGTATAGGGAGTAGTTTATCTGCACATTAGCGTGGCAGACAGGCTCTAACTGTTGTTAGAATAGAATAGAATAGAATAGAATAGAATAGAATAGAATAGAAATAAGTGTGAAGCAGCCGGGATGAGGATCAGTGCCTCCAAATCCGAGACCATGGTCTTGAGCCAGAAAAAGGTAGGGTGCTCTCTCCGGGTCAGGGAGGAGGTCCTGCCCCAAGTGGAGGAGTTTAAGTATCTTGGGGTCTTGCTCACAAATGAGGGAAGAATAGAGCGGGAGATCAATAGGCGAATAGGCTGCTCCTCCACATCGAGAGGAGCCAGTTGAGGTGGCTCGGGCATCTGGTTAGGATGCCTCCTGGACGCCTCCCTG
>JARVJO010000061.1:21355052-21369955 GCA_031762555.1 Cynodonichthys magdalenae | reverse complement strand
AAATTTAATTCATTCATTCATTCATTCATTCATTCATTCATTCATTCATTCATTCATTCATTCATTCATTCATTCATATTTGCTGGTACGATGCAGTTTGATATTCTGTTATAATTTTTTTTGTTGCGAACAGAAAACAAACAAACATTTATGTCCTTGTTTAGCTCCAGCACTGACAAACCGCTCTATTATTATTTGAATGCAACGCTGCCCTCTAGAGTTTGCAATGTGTCAACCAATCGTCACCATTTACAGAACTGTTCATTCATGCACCTGGTGAGCAACATAAGAAAAACTATTACTGTGCAAGTGGGTTTTATTTATCTACATACATATGCTGTGACTGGTTTATTTGTCTGTTCATAAACTACCTATTTACAGAAACTTGTTTTTTATCTTGTCTGAAGGTCAAATTAAAAAGGATTTAACAGTCTTCAAAGTAAAAAACAAAATAAAACAAAATTTCCATACATGATAAAATCAATGTTTTTATGAGATTAACTCGACGTCTCAGTGGCAGCGAGTTGTGTACCTCTCCATCATTTTGTGGTGCTTCTCCTCTCTGGCCTGAGCCTTCATCTGCTGCACCTCGATGGTGTCTGGCTTCCTCCGTCTCATGTACAACTCGTGGTTCCCCATACATAATGCCAGGACACGCTTGTTGATCCTCAACCGAGGGGCGTAAAACACAAAGTCCTGGGGGAAACACAAACCACACATTAAAGGGTGTGCTTTCTTATAAACTTTAATAAAACATGGCAGTAAATCAACACTTACTGGAGCTTTTTTGTCGATGGGTTTGATGACAAACTTCTTGTCGTTGAAAGAAATGTTTCTGATCTCGCTCCATGGAAAACCGATCTTCGGTGACAATCTGAGGCGACATTAAACTCAACATTAAAGATGGGAATGAGTGATTTACTTGGTACAAGTTTACAAACATTATCTCTCAAGTTCTGGGTGTGAATAGAAAAATCTGAAGAGAATCTTGTTGAATGTTTTAATGTTTACTTTAAAGTCCATGACCCACCCTGTTTTCAAATTATATATTTAGCAAAATATGATAGAGACATAAAAAAACACGTATGTTTCATTGAAATTATTTAAAAATAACACTAAATTGTTTTAAGAATGTTTTTTAGTGAGTTTTCTAGCGGTTGCTTTGAAAAAGCTGTTCCATTCCATATATGATCAATGACGTCAGGAAAGTGACCGACCAACTATCTTTCTCAAAAAGAAAACAAAAACCTCTCATTTAGCCATGTGTTGACCAGCTCTGCAGTAATAGTAGGCCTGCACCATAGAGGTGTATATAAAACAGCTGGAGTGTTCGAAAACCACGTGACCTTGTGATTGGCTGAAGCTAAGGGCTAAAGCAAAACAGGCAATAGTCTGGATTTACCATTACTAGTCTTTCCATTGACCATGAAAATGCGCAAATTAAAATTTCGAAAATAAATTTGCTTAATGGAAACACGTCAATTTTGAAAAAATTTCTTTTTTTCGACAAAGGTTTTTGCGCTAGGATGAGGTGGTTATTCGGCCATATCGAAATTGTTTTTTTTCGCAAAACTGCAATGGAAACACTTTTTTTCGCGTTACGGGAGTCACGTGATCAACAACCGTTTTTTCTACTGGTGAAAAAGACGACGAAGAAGAAGACAACAGGAAGTCGTGGGATGATGATGGTGCGGCATGTTTGGATTCACGAGGAGACGGAGTATTTTCTTCATTTAATGAGCAACAGGGGTATTACAAACATATTAAATTCAAAACAGCAAAGAAATGCGAGCATTTATCAAGATCTTACATCCGTTGCCGCCATGTTTATAATGACTTATCATAAGAACAAACGTATTCACGCGTGATTTTAATAGCATTTCCTACTTAATGGAAACACCACAGCTGCGAAACTGTGTTTTTTCGACATTAACAGAATATGGACAAAGTTTTGCGCATATTTTTAATGGAAACGCAGTTAGTGTACATGTTGGCAACAAAGTAGTAAAAAAGGACTGACGATTTAGAAATCATAAGAACTATTAATAATATTAACACAATTATTATCAATATTTTGCAATTTATATAATCTACCCAATGTTTTAAATAATTCCAAAAAGCTGTGTGTGTTATGGATTTACAAACAGAAGATAAACAGGAAAACGTCTCATTTCACAACACAAGTAAGCAGATTTCATCTCATTTAGCTCAATGTGACCTGACCAGAACTGAAGATAATAATATAACAGTTTAAATTTAAAATAAAATAATACTATTGTTATTTATTGAACTGGTTAGCAGATATTAGCTTGTGTAGCATATATAGAGTGTAGCACTCTGCTGAATCATGCTACAATTTAACACAAACCATTAAATATTACAAGCTGATTTGTCCTCTGATTAATATTTAGACCTACACAGTGTGAAATAATATTATAAATGTAAGTATTTTTAGGTTTCTGTTAGAGGAACCTGACCTGTTGAGAAGATGGTTAGCTAATATCAGTAGAGATAAGTTTCATCCTATAACCAGGTATACAGAGAACATTTTTTAAGTGTTGACTGGTAAATATTTATTATTATTATTTATGATAGTAAGACGACATAATAAATACACTTTATTACTCAAGTCATAATTTTTCAACTAGCTTAAGTTTAAGTTACAGTTGTCATGTTTGGTCGCCGTTTCTGCTCCTCCATGCTGTCACAGACGCCAACAGTGGACGGGATAGGCGGGGCTCAGTCTAGAGTTCTTATTCAAGTCCATGGCCTACACCCAAAGATGGAGTTGATGTCCATTATTTCCTAAAAAACTAAATCTTTCAGAAGGTAAAGTTTGTTCAAGTCAAACGGGCTGAATTCATTCTACCGTTGATCAAAACATTTTAAACCCAAAGATTCTGGAAGATTACAAGTCAGCAATGACCGAGGGAAAGAAATGTATGGTGAGACGTTCCAGGTAGCTCAACTGTGAGGAGACTCAAAGGGAAGACCCAGGACAACGCCTCGGGATTCACCGAAGAAGCTGGTCCAAGTCACTGTGGAGAATGAAGCCTGGGCCTCCGCAGCAGCTACTGCCTCCACTAAATAACTGGAACTTTATCCACTTAAATCATCTTCACTCTGTAGTCCTTCGTCTTGAACGTGTCCTGCCTGTAGCGACTTCCATGACGACTCTGGCTTCGGCATTCTTCAGCGGTCTGATTGGGTACTTCCAGGACTGGGTGCTTATTTTATCTTTTTTTATATTTGCCTGGCCCAAATGTGAAAAAAACATACAGCCATCACATTCTACAACAGTGATTACCTGTTAAGGGCACTTGGGACTGTTATGGTGGACTTTAAGCTCTTTCATTAAACAGTGTTAAGAGCATTTTGTCTACAGTATGTTCCCATCAGAAGAGGGCGCTGCTCCACCATCAGAGCAATTCAGAGAGTCGGAGAGATGTTCAGTCATCAAAACACATCAATAATAATGAACTGTAAGTACAAATTATGCAAATAATACTTCATTCAAACAAGTTTAACTTTTTTCATTCGTTTGTTTACCTTTGGGATCAATAAAGTATTTTTGAATTTAATTGAATTTGAAAGCGTGAAGATTTGTAAAGAGGAGTCTTTGCAAAATTAATTTAGTGCCATGTGGTGCTGTTGAGAAATATTTATCTAGTGGTTAATTTTTTTACTTAGGCCCTGTTTACATGAGACCGGTCTCTGGAAATGCTAATGTTTACTGGGATGAATACACAAAAAAATCACCAGTTTACATGGAACCACTGCAGCGATGTACCAGGCAGGGTTGCCAAATGGGACATAGTAAAGTGTTTTACTATTTCTTTAAAATGATTATATTTTGAGTCAAAACAGCAGATTTGCTGTATATATATGACTCACTCAGTCATATATACTGAGTGGAGTGTTGTGAGATAAGGTGTCTGTTGTGCTTGGCAAAAAAATATTTTTCTTTTTTTAATCTGGCAACCCTGGTCTCACTGTTATGCAATGTCTGCATGATCACAGTTCCGTCTGAACCTGGTGAATAAACTAATGTTCCTTTGGACCTAAGATGTTTTTTGTGTTTTTCTCCTACAAGCTGCAAAGGGTGAGTAACACAAAACACCCTGCTGTCTATAATTTATTGTAACTGTTAGTTTAGAAGAAACTTTTGCGGTGGTTGCCTGTGTGCCGGCTGTTTGCGCATGTGCAGCTTTCTCACCTCCGCAGGGGTGGGCTCCTGAAAATCTCCACTCTGAGACCAGGGCTGTGTCTCAATTCACAGGCTCTCAAAATCCGAGGATGCATGAGAGTATCCTCACCGGCCGAGGATATCCCAGGATTCAATGCGCGGGCAGCAAAATAAATAGAGAAACAAAGACGGTGGATTTTTTATTTTTCTAACAAGTCAGCGTAGTTTAGAAGTTCAACACGGACTGAAGAATTCGTTTTTAAAGTAAGTTTAGGAACTTAGTTGTTGAAATTTATGCTGCAATAAGATGTTAAATTAAAAAAATGCAACTACAGTGTTGATAGCTAAACCAGATTTATTGATGTTTTTTTATTTATTTACATGTAACGTTTTAACTGTGAAGTTATTCTTCCAGTAAAAAGACGTGTAAATACACGAACCAACGCATTTTGAGTCTGATATGAAACTGATCACTATGGTAACGGGGGAGCGCGTGGTCACGCAAACTAATGTAAAGCCAACATCAGGCGAAGTGTAGACGTCTCATTTCACAACAGTTTTGAGCAGTCTACCCGGCCCAGAGAGGATGTGGCCCACATGGCCTAGCTGGGCTACGTGCTCGTGAGGACCAAGCCCAGGATTCAGAAAACTCTAGTTTCAGAGAGAACTGCAGCACTGGTTCTCAGCAGTCATCCCCCCACAGTGTGTGTGTGAGTGTGTACCAGAGACTTGAGGTCACTAGAGGCAGAGCCTACCTTATGGGGACAAAAGGCCGGTCCCCGTGGGGGATATACGGTTGGTGGGTCAAGGGTTTAGTTTAGGACTAATGTGTGAATTGAGTATAGGTTAGGTTTAGGTTAAAGAGTCAGGGTTAGGTTATAGAAATGGCCAGTAAATAAATGGAGGTCAATGCAAAGTTCACATGAGGATAGAAGAACAAACGTGTGTGTGTTTACTTGTCTTCATGTTCATAAATGTTCAGCCCCAGGGCGTCAACCCCCAGCAGCAGCTCTGTGCCCTTTTTGTTTTTGATTTCGAAGTAGTTAACGCCGTACATCTCCAGGTCCTGAGCAATCTTCAGGTACTCCATCATTGCGTCCTCTCTGCAGACACACAAACGTGAACTTTAAATATCACCAGGTCTGTTTTATATTACAATAAAACTGAATTTTGCTCAAGTAAAATATGTATATATTTCCCCCTCATTCAGAATTTAGCTGTCAAACCATTAAATGTCATCAGAAGATGTGACAGTGATGAAGGCTACATGGAAATAACATCAATGTTAATGACACAAATAAGTAGTTGCTTTTAGAATCTTCTCAATTTCCTCAACTATTAACACAATAAATCTGACATCTCAATGTATTAAAGCAGAACATCTCCCTCTATGCCCAAAGACCTTCAAAAACAGTGATAAAGCATGGAACATTTAGGGGGAAATGAAACCTCTTTAATCATTAATTCTAAATGTTATTGTCCCACATCAACCATTTCAAATTTGCAACAATAAAATTTGAGCCAGATTTTATCAGTGCGAGTTAAAACACGCAACTTACATACACATGTAAAAATCACATTAAGTGCCTTTAACAAGGTTTCTGCAGATATTAAATAAACAATTTTGTTGCCAATTTAATGCCTTTTTTTAAAAAAATGTTTAATGCCATCGACTGTGAAAGCATAAATTATTAGTTTTGTGTTTTAACAAAAGATAAACTCATGTGTCTTAGTTTACAAGGTTTTCCTTTCAGTTCTAACTTTGAAGCAGTATCGCAGAACCAAAAGAGGGCTGGAGCAGAACTCAGCTGTGGAGCTTCAACACATTAAATGTGTGAGGGACATCTTCCTCATTTTCAAAACACTTCTTTTTGTGATTAACTCAATTTTTTAACTAACTATGAAGTTGAAATTGTCCCTCTGTAATAAATCTATTAGTTTGAGGACCACTAGGTCTCAGAGACTTTATCTCATTACTTCACTATGTGGATTTGGGGCACAGAGGTGCAGAGTGGGTTGGCTTTTACGTCTTCTCCATCTCAATTCACCTCAAGATTAATGAGTTTTTTTCCCCCTCAAAACTCTGCCAAAATCAGTTGCCCTCTCAATAATCAACAGGCTGCAGTCGTGCCCAAAATTCCTCATCTTTCAGCCACTTTAGCTAGAATTTGCATTTACATATATTATCTGCTGATGTTTCATGTTTTCCTTCCAAAGCGCGATTTTCAGACAATTGCACATTGACCAGCCAGAAACAATCACTAAAGCGGTTCAGCTGGCGTGTTGTACTAGTCTTATTGTAGTTTTATTGCAAACTAATAAAATGTATTTAATTCTACTGAGATTTAAATGTAATGCCCAACAGAAACCCTGTTTAAGATAAAAAATAAAATAAAAAATCTTCTAAATCTCCACAGCTGTCACACACCCACCTGAGCATGCCTCTGTGCTCCTCATGCCAGCTCTGTATTCTGTCCTCCCACTGCTCCTTTGTCAGCTTGTGCTGCTCCAGAACCCTGCAGGACACACAGAACAAGGTTCATTAATAGAAATAATTACCACTACCAGCCCACCTTCTGTTTGTTAGAAAGGAGGAACGGAGGCATGTTCAAACAGACTGACACAAAGCTAATAGTACAAATATTTAATTAACAATCATGATGGTGTCATTATGCAAACAACTTTTGTAAACTCTCTGATTCAGTCCTCAATCATTTCTCCAGGAGTAAAACAACTTGTGTATCTGCCGTACCTCTGTGGAAGTAGCCTGTCGTTTGCCAGGTAACCGGGTTTGTGAATGTCTTTGCTGTAATCTCCATACTTGGCTTGGACAGCGTAGGAAGCTAATAACACGGCTGTCTCCGGAGGACAGTAGTTCTCGTCGTTCAGAATGGCTTCTTTCACCTGCAGAAACAAAAAAACAGACACTGTCCACAGGGTTTTGCAGTGATTCTGACCATTTCTATCAAAAGTTTATAGAGCAAAGTCAAACTGCTGTGAACATTGTAGGATTGATCTGTAAAAAATCTGAGCAGTTTGCCTTACAGCAGAGTGTGATCTAATACCATGAACCTATAAACTTTACCAACCTTGTACCTTTTTAACCAACATAATGGTTTTTATGTATGCTAGCATGCACTGTGTACATCAGCTGAGTTTCAGTCAGTTTCTTATGACCTATAGTTTGGTTCTGTCCAGCAGATAAGCATAGTCTGCAGGTGCTACAGCATTAGGACAGCAGATGGCATCTAAATTCTTACTGCAAGCTCTATGAGGGAGGTTTTTCTGATCTGCAAGGTTTCCTTGGCTCACAGCAGCACAACAAACAGAGGGGTTATGAGGAGGAAATAACTTGTTTGTTTGTTTTTTTTAACTGTCAAATGCACTTTATATAGTTCAGCTATATTAGTGGTGCAACAATACATGTATCTGTATCGAACCGTTCAATACAGTGCTTTAGGTTTAATACACTCTTGTATCGAACAATACAAATTTTTGAAATTTATTTTATCAGCTTGTCTTCTGAAGATGCTGTGTTGAAGGATCAGTGGATCTGTGTTCGACTGCTCCACCAAGGCTGCACTGTGGAGCGCAGATCCACTGAGAAACTTGCGGTTTCAGCAACACTTAATTTGAAAACTGTACTTTTGAGGTTAAACAAAGTTTCAAAATTAATTCCAATAAATTACAAGTTAAGAAGGGCATGGACATCGTTTCTTTTTGTATCGAAAAAACATCGAACCGTGAGACTAAAGCATCGAACCGAACCGAATCTTGAATCTTCTGTATCGTTATTTAGAGAAAAACAGCTTAAAGAAACGTTTGATAGAGGGATTTCTAACTATTAGTGGCACAGAAACGTTTTATTTACAAATTAAAATATGTCAACAACAAAAGACTTGTCCATTCAGCCTTACATGTTGGAAAAATTGCAGTAAGTCCAGACCTTATTTGGCAATTCTGTTGCAACAAATTTAGCACATGGTTCAGAAAACGTCATTGAGATTAGAGAAAACTGCACAGGTTAAAAAATATGACCTAAACAAAATATAAAATTATCTACACAGCACTGGGAGAGACTAAATTCAACTTTTCTGCACACCTAGAGACTCCAAGTATGCAACAAAATGTATTTAGCAACTAAAAAAGTAGATTTTGTATGATGTCCCCTTTGACTCTGACCCAGAGTTAACCTCTCTCTCAAGTTGAACACATCTGTTCGGTAACATCACTCCAAACTCCTAGGAGGTCGAGGTGCAGGAGGGGGTAATGGGGGTAATATTGTATTGGTTTTGGCGCCCCCTGGCTGCTCACGTGTGAACACATATGGCACTGCTGCTTGCTGAGGACAGGAACTGTAGAACGATTGGCGGTTTCACCTGCAGTCTCTCACCATACATCAAACAACACAACCTGCCCTGCACCATTCTGATTGGATGAAACTGTGGTTTCTGGTTTAGTTGATGAAAGCAGAGTCAGTTTTATCCTGTAGCATAATTAGATTGGACAGTTAAATGAGTCCACAACAACAACAACAACAACAACAAAAAGGCTTGTTTTTCTTTTTTATATTTACAGATGGCCATCTGTTGAGGCCATGATTAGAATGATGGATGGCAACAGAGAACTTCCCTCTTTCTGAAGTTGTAATGTGAAATTCTTATGCAATAAAAATGTATTTTTTCAAAACATACAATTTTTACACAAACAAAATCTTTAACAGTAATCTCAGAACCAGGTCAACTGGAACGGCATTTTGTTTCCTGCATTAGGGAACTCCATTTGGGACAACTTGCCCGGGGTGATCAGCGTGACCTGATCACCCTGCACTGGATTAGCAGGTCTACTCATCAGAATGAGCTCCAGCTTCGGGTTTAACATGAAAGCATACTGGAGAATTTAAAATAAGTTTATTAAAGTGCAGATCTTTATGACAAACTTGTAACAATTCTGTCTCCGTTTTCTCCACCAGTTGGTTCTATACAGATTTTTGTTTGTTTGTTTTTGGTCAGGAAAGAAGAAAAAGTTGCGGTCTTGTTGCTCAAATTACACTCATCCATTTGCAGGATTACTCAGATTAAAACAAGCTGTCCGGTACCTGCAGGAAGAAGAGTTTCTGTGTGATCTCCTGGATCAGCTCCTCGGAAACATCCTCTGGAAAGAACTTTGCTCGGAACTTGAACTGCAGAGGATTCTCCTTCTTCACATCCTGCTGAGTCACCTGTAAGGAAATGCAATGGTTTACCTCATATCTTCAAATTAAAACAAGATTCAGGTGCTAAATGTACAAACAGATTGTTTTAAAATCTACAGACTATTCTTAGCTTTGGAAATACAATATATTCACTTATTCATTGCTACTTTATTTGAAAAAAACCTAAAAGAAAAGACAAACTTAAAGAAATAAGATGAGCAGGTATGAGAGAATTTAGGATCTCCAAGCCCCTGGTTGACCAACATTCTGTGATTTAAAAAAGGTACAGTTTGGTTTCTTACTTTCTTGTTGAGTTTAAGCCAGGTCACATAGCCTTTGCTGTCTGTGTACTGCAGACCAAAGAACCAGACCTCCCTCAGACCCACAGTCTTCACCACCTGAAGCAACAAAAACACTGGTTTCTGTTTGCAGGTAACTGCACCGAGAGGCGCTGAAAAACTGTTCAGGAGCAGAAAACAAGGTTTGATGAAAGAACCTTTTTACTCAAACATTTAATACCAAACTGAGGTTTTCACAGAGTCTCAGTTGTTCACTGAAACTAAAAATATAAAATTAGTTCAAAACTTTGCCTGGGTTTGGTCATTTCTCATGAATCATCCTTGAAATTCTGATAAAGGGAAACCACAATACAATATGTTTAATGGTTGCATCAGAAACTGTACCCAGGACAAGAGATTATTTTCTGTAGTCTCAGATCCCAAGAGGGTGGAGGGGGCGGTGGACACTGAGACACTGAAGTGAATTTACTGTCAATAGGGCAGGACTCGTGGCATATAATTAACACAGCCTCAGACGTCAAATACACAGTATAATTCCCCTGCTGAGGTGGACACATTTACTCCTGTGAGTCTGGGATTGTGATGTGAGGGGCTGATTCTGAAGGAAAGCCTCAGAAAGTATCTGAATAAAATCAGGGTGAGAATCAAAGGAGGACATTAGGAACAGAGAAGAAGTCTCCTCGCTTTCATTCTGTATAAAACCGAAGTATGAGCGTGATTAAGGTCCATCAAAGCGTTCGTGTTCAGAGGGAGGCTTTGCGCCGTTTGTTTGATTTGAAAGCTGTTTTAACTCTCAAAGGCTTTTTTCATCACTCCGAGTGCTTGTTTAAGTGAGCTTATGGCTGCTGGCATTAAGCTCCGTTTCCTCTTCATCAATGAAATTCTGTTTTAAAATGAAACTGTCAGGATTAACTCAGACAATTTTTTTGCACAATACATAATTACAGAGCATAACAAAGTCAAGCTGTCCAGCTGTAGTTAAATTAAATGATTCTGTGGCAATAACCAGCTAAATACCAAGAAACCAAGTAGAGCTACGCATTATATCATTTGAGCATCGTCAATGCTTCATGTGCACAATAGTCACTGCAGGTCCTTCGATGTAGGAGGCAAATTAAATGAACATGTTATCCAAGGACTAAACCACTAAACCATAAGTCATTGCACTAAACGGTTTCGTGTTAGGACTTTTATTTTGACAGGTTGCTTCCACCGCAGTAACAAGTGCCTTTTGTGCCAAAAAAGCTAAAAGTGTCATTTTGTTGTAAAACATGTGGGACAATATTGGCAACGTTTTTTGAAGAAGCGTTGTCACTGAATTCTTGAGCTGTGGAGGAAAATGACGGGTCTTGACGAAAACGAGGAAGATGAGCAAATTTTTACACAGAACTGCAGGAAAAGAGGTAAAATACAGTTTATTAAAGTGAGACAGAAACAGAAAATAAGATAAATGGTGGTAAAACACAATTTATGTTTGCACGATAAAAGATAAAACTAATTTTTAAATACAGACAAAAACATTCTTGTAATGTGGATAAAAAAGGAGGTAAGATCAGTGCAGGTTCATTGGAACAGGATGAAAGCAAAACTAAAAGTGATATTCAAGCCATCTGTTGTAAATTCCTGTATTTTTTCCCATCGCAATTCATATCATAGGGTGAGAAAAAGATTGCAATGTCAGTTTTTTCCAATATCGTGCTGCCAGAAAACCAACTACTTTTGTTATTTCAGGTGTCTCTGTGGTATCAAGATGCAACAAAACTACACAAACTATTATGACTGAACAATGCAAAAAGACTTCTTTTCCTATCGGCTTTTCCTGTTATAGGTCGCCACAGCGAGTCAAATGTCTCCAAGTAACCCTATCTTCCACATCATCTTCTCTCACACCAACTACATTCATGTCTTCTTTCACTCCATCCATAAATCTCATTTTTGGTCTTCCTCTAGGGCTCCTACCAGGCAGCTCCATCCTCAGCATCCTTCCACCGATGTATTCACTTTCTCTTCTTGGTACATGTCCAAACCATCTCAGTCTGGCTTCTCTGACAAACACATCTAGCATGAGCTGTTCCTCTGATGCATTCATTCATTCCTGATCTTATCAATCCTTGTCACTCTCAAAGAGAACCTCAACATCATCTCACCTCACCACAGTCTTAAATCTATCTTACAGTGTATCACAAAAAGTGAGTACACCCCTCACATTTCTGCAGATATTTAAGTAAATCTTTTCATTGGACAACACTGACAAAATTACACTTTAACACAATGAACAGTAGTTTATGTGCAGCTTATATAACAGTGTAAATTTATTCTTCTCTTGAAATAACTCAATATACAGCCATTAATGTCTAAACCACCAGCAATAAAAGTGAGTACACCCCTTAGTGAAAGTTCCTGAAGAGTCAGTATTTTGTGTGGCCACCTTTATTTACCAGAACTGCCTTAACTCTCCTGGACATGGAGTTATCCAGAGCTTCACATGTTGCCACTGGAAGGTTTTTCCACTCCTCCATGACGACATCACAGCTGGCGGATATTGGAGACTTTGAGCTCCTCTACCTTCCGTTTGAGGATGCCCCAAAGATGTTCTATTGGGTTTAGGTCTGGAGACATGCTTTGTCAGTCCATCACCTTTACCCTCAGCCTATTCAATAAAGCAGTGGTGGTCTTGGAGGTGTGTTTGGGGTCATCATCATGCTGGAACACTGCCCTGTGACCCAGTTTCTGGAGGGAGGGGATCATGCTCTGCTTCAGTATTTCACAGTACATATTGGAGTTCATCTGTCCCTCAATGAAATGTAACTACCCAACACCTGCTGCACTCATGCAGCCCCAGACCATGGCATTCCCACCACCATGCTTGACTGTAGGCATCACATACTTATCTTTGTACTCCTCACCTGATTGTCTCCACACATGCTTGAGACCATCTGAACCAAACAAAGTCTCATCAGACCATAGGACATGGTTCCAGTAATCCATGTCTTTGTTGACATGTCTTCAGCAAACTGTTTGCAAACTTTCTTGTGTACAAACTTCAGAAGAGGCTTCCTTCTGGGGTGACAGCCATGCAGACCAATTTGATGTAGTGTGTGGTGTATGGTCTGAGCACTGACAGACTGACCCCCACCTCTTCAATCTCTGCAGCAATATGGACCCTGTTCTTTTAAAACACTGGATGATTTTGGCCACTGTGCTGCAGCTCAGTTTCAGGGTGTTAGCAATCCTCTTGTAGCCTTGGCCATCTTCATGTAGCTCAACAATTCATCTTTTAAGATCCTCAGAGTTCTTTGCCATGAGGGGCTATGTTGAAACTTTCAGTGACCAGTATGAGAGAGGGTGAGAGCTGTACTACAAAACTGAACACACCTGCTCCCTGTGCACACCTGAGATGTAGCAACACTAACAAGTCACATGACATTTTGGAGGGAAAATGACAAGCAGTGCTCAATTTGGACATATAGCTGTGTAGTCTCTTAGGGGTGTATTCACTTTTGTTGCCAGTGGTTTAGACATTAATGGCTGTATGTTGAGTTATTTTGAGGGGAGAATAAATTTACACTGTTATATAAGCTGCACATAGACTACTTATATATGGGCCACTGCACCACTGCTTGCTTAATCATAAAAAATAAAAGGACTTTATTTTAAAGTATTTGTATTTCATGTATTATATTATATTATATTTGGCCCACAGCCCTCGGATAGATTTTCATTTTGGCCCTCTTTCAAGGAAAAAGTTTGGACACCCTTGGTGCCGCGCATAAAACAATAAATTCTGTCCAAAAGAATGCTTTTGGGTTTAATAAATAAGAATTAATCCTTGATTATTCCTTATTTTCTCTTAGATTGTATCAACATCTAACTCTAAGTAATTACTCGTCCATTTCTTCAAGTTAATTTCCAATTTTGTTTTTATTTTTGTGTACATTATTTTGTTAATTTGATTCAGTTTTTTGCTAATAAAATTTAAAGAGACAAATCTGGTTTCCTCCTCACTGCATGGTATGCATTGGTTATGGTAAAAGAGTTCCCTGTGAGTTCACATCTCAGTGTTTATTAATAAACAGGTGAATAAAATAAGTATTAGTCAGTAAACTTGACGTGGTGCCTCCATCTTTACTGAGAGTAAAAAACAGTATCACGCGTCTGTCTTCACTCACATCCTTTCGCTTGTTTTTATTGTTTCTATTTGAACAAATGAATTCACTCCTTGTGTTTTGTATGCAGCTGCAGATGATGTCCAGTAGGGGGCAGACTTATCCTTGTGATCCCCTGGCCTTCTCTAACAATGAAAACTTTCTGCTGGATTTGAAAAAAAAAAACAAAAAAATACTAAACAAATATCTTCTCATAAGTAAACTGTACATTTTATCCTGAATTTAAACAGACAGGTGATCACAGGAAGAGCAGAACGATGAGCTGATTTTCTGTGGGTGCCTGTTTGTTTTATCCTGCAGGTTTGGGTTTTAATTAGATTTGATTGACACTTTTTGGTGACAACCACCAAAATAAAAAAAATTTAAAAAAACATGTCACCCCATTCCCATCCAAACCATGTCAGATTGTCTGACTGCTGCACAGGAACACGTGGCAACATGAGCCTCCTGCTGGCAGCAACATCTGTTTTTCCAAGTACAATTTAATTACTGCTCATTTAAAAGCTGATTGTGAGAATCCTGTTTTACTTTTCACTGTGATGATTATTTGTTGCGGTTAAGGTGCTGAAGCTGCCACTTTGATGATGATGATGAAGCCTTGGAAACAGTGGCTCCTTTTATTAACTCAGGACCTCTGAAGGGTGGGCTCCAGGTCAGCCCCTGACAAACAGCACTATATCCCTCTGAAATGTCAACTGTAATTACTCCTGAGCTCCGAGACAACTAAAGGAAGCTGCTGGTGATCACGTGTACCCACTTGGTCCACCATGTCCCAACTGTCCTCACCACCACTGAACACCATCGCTGGCCTATCCTGAGTCCCAGCTGCTGTGTGTGTGTGTGTGTTGCTATGTGTGTGTCTCAGTCAGGCTCACAGCAAAGTGGTGTCCTCCTATTTGCTTCCTCCTGCTATGCTGTCATAATTACAAGGGAGGAGAGAGATAACAGCAAGTGGGGTTGGTACACACACACACACACACACCCACACACACACACACACACACCCACACACACACACACACACACACACACACACACACACACACACACACACACAC
>JARVJO010000061.1:21308837-21323244 GCA_031762555.1 Cynodonichthys magdalenae | reverse complement strand
GATTAATCTAGATTAATCGCAAAAATATCTTGAGATTAATCGCGATTAAAAATTTTAATCTATGCCCAGCACTAAAATATATTAATTCAAGATTTAAAGATTTATTTGAGCTGTTTTTTTTTCCAGGTTGAAATGATTTTACAACATACAGCTTCATTGATTCTTAAAATAAGTGAGAAATTGGTTCTCAAGTATGAATTTCTTGTGGCTTTTTGTAGAATCTACATAGTTACAAATATTTTGTCAAAAATACTTCAGCAAGTCACACTTGGACCATAGTTTCTTTGTTTTTTGTATTCATCAAGGAGCTTCAGGCTGATATTTGACTACTGTTATTCTTCTTGGCAGAATTAGTCGAGCTCATTGATAATTGGTTGGTTTCCTGCCACAGACCTGGCTTTAAAGCAAAGTTTACAAATTTCAATCAGGTTAAGGTTGACGCTTTGGGAAGGCTGCTCCAGGAGCTTGATGTTAGCCTGATTTTTCCAGTCAGAAACTAGTTCTGATATCCAAGTTTTAACAATTTAGCTGTTAGTTTGAGTTGAAGTTGCAGAATTTTGAGGTAGTCCTCCTTCCATATTCTATCCACATCATGATGCTACCATGTTTGGCAGCTGGTAGAGCTCTTGGGTTTAAAAGCCCCACCTTGACTTCCCCAAATATACTTTTTGTTATTGTGGCAAAAACAACTCAATCTTTGTCTCATTTGACCATACAACCCTTGTTCAGGGTTTGTCTGTGTGGGCAGCTGCAGATTTTAGTCCAGCTTAAAGGTTTCAGGACTTCTTTGTCTGTCCTCTCATTCCATGGTGCTAAAAAGAACCTATAGAATTTACCCAAAAAAGGTGAGGTAACAATTTGCACTTAGTTTAATTGGGTAAATTGAACTAAATACTTTTAGTAAACTATATCTAATATCAACAGCTCTGAAACACGAAAGTAAATAAGGTAAAGTCTACCTAACTTTTTTGGATACAAATTACCTTAAAAATTTGAGTAATAGTAACCTTTTTAGTTATTGTGGATATACTTCCTAATTTTACATAATTATAAAATATTAATTACCATATCTACTAGGAAAAAGTTACACAAAAATGCATTTCAGACAGAAAAATTTCAAACCAATTTTGATTTAATGAACAACATGCTAAACAAACAGTACCAAATGATCACAGGTACTACATTTCCAGCACCTTGAACTGTGCTACATATTTCTTAGCAAAATAGTTGTAAATATACATTCAGAATCTTGAACTGTTTTTCCACACTGCTTACACAATAGGGCTGCACAATTATTGCTAAACAAAAATGCAAATAGTTGCAGGAAGCATAAGCCTATCAAAGACCATTTCCACCATGAAACAAAAAATAAAAGCCCAACAGGAATATTTTTGAGTTTAAAAGTCATAACTACAAGACTAAAAGTCATAATTTCAGTTTAAAAGTCATAATTACGAGAATAAAAGTCATAATTTCAGTTTAAAAGTCAATTACAACTTTTATCCTTTTAAATATGAATTTAAAAGTCAAAATTACAACTTTTATTCTCATAATTACAAATTTAAGTAAAAAAAAATGACATTTATTCTCATGATTTTTTTTTTACTCGAAATTTATGACTTATTCTTGTAATTATGACTTCCTGTTGGGCTTTCATTTTTTTCTTTCATGGCGGAAATAGGCTTAGATATAATCCAGATGGTTTAAAAAGGAACAATAAAAAAAATTGTCTTTACTGTAATACTAATATTTTCATTACCAGTAAAACATCTCAATAACAATATTTATTTCACCCTAAAATCACTTAATCAAGGAGTCATTACTTTGTTTTTAAGAACATTAAAAGTTTGTAGTGGGTTGCTCAGGATCAGAAAACTGACATAAGTAAAAAATAAAAGCAGAAATATATAAATGGACCAATAAATATATACACCCTTAAAAAGCACTAAATAAACTAAGCTAAAAAAGGAAATCTTTACTTTATATTTTAATTGACCATTTATTTTTCCATGTTAGTTCCAACAAATTCTATATTTTAGCACATAATTTACATTTTACTGTTTTTAAAAATGTATATATTTTTTGTTTTTCCTTTTACTTCTACATTTATTTGTGTCCCTTAAATGTTTATATTTATTTTTAAACAAATTCTTGAAGTCTTTATTTTCATTTGTTGCTTTTACATTTCTCTGCCATTTGTTTTTACGTTTATTATGCAAATAAGGTGGGCTGTCCATGAGTCAGCTCCTCTCCAATTGGCCAACAGACAGGAAGGAGCAGAATCGATGTGCAGACTGATTGTACATGCTTGTGCTTAAATGTTAAACTAAACTGAAGCAGCACAAGCATGTACAGTCTGTCTGCACATCGATTCTGCTCCTTCCTGTCTGTTAACCAACAGGAGAGGAGCTGACTCAAGGCACAAATGCATAAGGTAATGGAAAAGCAGGAGATGTAAAAACACATGGAAATAAAAGAACTTGTGGTAAAGAAATATAAAATAAATATTTGTCCAAGTAACAGGAAAAACAGGAAAACGTAAATTATGTGCTAAAACATAATTTATTGGAACTAAGCTGAAAAAATAAGACTACCAATAAAATAATAAAACACAAGTTAAAGTTCTCCTTTATAATTTAATTTGCGCAGTTTAAGTGGATTTATTTATTTATTGATCAATTTATATATTTCTCCTTTTATTTCCAATTATGTCAGTTTCAGTCCTCTGCATGTTGCAACCTGACAGTTTAAATTATCCCTAATCTTTGTGCCACAGGGAGGATTTTGGAACAAGACATTTCAAATAATATTTCTGAGAACCAGCAGAAATAAAAATAACTTAACATGCAGTTTGTAAATCTACAAAGTTCAAACAACTGATAATGTTCTGTGTGTGGAATGATGAAACAGCAACTTACATACATTCCACAAGTTTTCCTTTGAGAGTGTGGACCTTTCTGCACAGCCTTGCTCTATCAAGCTCCAGCAGAAGTTTTTGGAAAACATCAAAAGTGTTCTTGAGCATCTTGGGATACTCGAGGTTGAGGGCGTAGATTAGACCCTTCAACAGAACACATGCTTTGGTTCTGTTTCCACACCGATTGATGACTCCGTTTCCCTCGATCACATCCGACACTTCTGCTGGATCCTCTTCAGCCATAGGATCATAGATCACAAGGACTTTCATGGTTTGATCCACATGGTCCTCTTGTTCGTCCTTCATGTTAGGTTATAAAAAACAAAAAGCAACTTTAAATACAGTATATCAACAACAACACATTTCAACATAAATCAGTTTTGTTGCTCAACACAAGCTGATTATTGTGTATCAATCAAAAAATCAAGTTTATTTGTATAGCACATTTCAGCAACAAGGCAGTTTAAAGTGCTTCACATCATAAAAACACACAATAATAAATACAAATCATAGAACATACAGTTAACAACTGAAGCATTACAGTTTTTCAAGTGCCATTGTTACACATCAAAATGTTGATTGTTTCATAAGCAACTCTAAACAGGTGGGTTTTCAGTCTTGTTTTAAAGAATCTCAGAATTTTCCAGTTTTCTTGTTCCAGATTTGCAGTGCATAGAAGTTGAATGCTGCTACTCCAAGTTTGGTTCTGGGGATGCAGAGCAGACCAGAACCAGAAAACCTGAGAGGTCTGGAAAGCTGATGCAACAGCAACAGATATTTTATGTATTGTGGTGCTAAGCCGTTGAGTGATTTATAAACTAGTAATATTTTAAAGTCTATTCTCTGAGTTACAGGTTAGCCAGTGTAAGGACTTTAGAACTGGGATGATGTGCTCTGTTACAGGTTTTAGTCAAAACACAATGAGCAGTGTTCTGGATCAGCTGTAGCTGTCTAATTATTTTAGGCAAACCTGTGAAGACTGTTGAAATAATCAGTGCAAATAAAGATAAACGCATGGATGAGTTTCTCTAGTTCTTGCTGAGAGTCATCTAGTCCTGGAAATGTTATTCAGGTGATACACTGCCGACTTTGTAATTGTCTTTATGTGGCTCAGATCGTTCAGGTCAGAGTCCATCACTACACCCAGATTTCAGGCCTGACTGCTAGTTTCTAGCTGTAGCAACTGAAGCTGTGCATTGACTATAGATCATTCCTCTCAAGGTGTAGTGTGGATGAAAAGGAGGTGAAAGGAGATAAAAGAGAAAAAAAATGCAAACATCTTTAGATAATCAGTCATTTAATAACATACCTGGCAGTCAAGGAAGAGATGTTCTTGGTTTTCTTCAAGGTACTCAATAAGACCACGAATGACAGCATCTCTTCTTTTCTCAATACTCTGGGACTGTAAAGAAATGTATGAAAAAGTGTTTAGTTTATTTAAAAGGTGCCTCAAATGTTGAAAATGTGTAGTTTGTCAAAGGTGTTTATACAATTAGATTTTAGAAAATAAAACGTATGTTGAACATTTAACTTTTTTTGTTGTTAAACTAACTTAGCAAGAAGGTGGGTACCCGTCATGAACATGGCGCAGAGGGTAAAAAAGTCCCGGATGAGGATGTCATTGAGAACCATCTATAGGTACCGAGTATTTTCTATGTGGTAAACTTTGTACTTTTATTTAAATAAAATAGTACTTTGACTTGTAATGGTATAATTATTTAAATAATTCTAATAATGTAAGGGTATTCTACTTGGGTAACAGTCTTTCAGTACTCATTTTACCTCTGATGAGAGGGCGAAGAGTCGGAATATGTAAGGTGCGGTTTACCTGTGGAGACAAAAATTAGCATTAGCAAACATAAACTTAGCCAGCAGTCCTGTGAAGCACAACCATTGTGTAAAATTAGCAACTTCACATGTACTTGCTTGAGCAATTCTCACTCCCACTCCAAAATCATTTTTTGCTTCACGTCAGAAGATATTATATCATTAAACAACCAAAAACCCGGTACAAACGGAATGTGTAAAGAAAAACTGATAGAGATGTCGGCCATTACGGCCAGTCATTAACGTTGCGGCCCGAAAAGGCGCCAAGTAAAGCTGAAATATTTATTTCAACTCCATCTAACGTGCTACAAAACCCATTTAATAACTATTTTACAATAAAGGTAAGCTCTACCAACGACATATCCACGGTTTTAGTCCAAGGATTCAAACAGAGGGGGGAAAAATGACCGACGTAAAAACGCAGATTCAAACTTTCTGCTTCAAATGCGTACTCACTATATTACTTAAAACATACTGTCAACTCTTGTGAACCATCAAATACGTCAACATTTACATTATTGGCACAAAACAAATTGTAGTGAAAAGTAGTTTTGCTTACATTAGATGCAGAAGATCCGCAGCCCGCCTTCGTTCCGGCTGGTGGCTAACTTCCTGTCTGTGCAGACGTTTGAGCGCAAGGTAACAGATCTTCCTGCGCATGCGCACATTGCGACGTAGGACCCAGAATATTTGGGTATATTTTATGCTATTTTGTTATGTTGGAGTTGTTACTGTTCACAAATAGGTAGCGTTAATAGGATTTACTCAATATATTTTAATTTATTCGATGCCTAATATATTAAGGTAATTTAAAACAATTTGCATGGGTTGTATTTACAGTATTCAAAAGTTCTTTATTACAGTGCAGGGCAGAGGGGGTGAAACCCCAGATGTACCAGAGGAGGGGGAGCCCAAGATCCAGCCTGACATATATCCAAGCATACAGACACAATCACATGCTCCCACACTCATCCTCGTATCCACTCATTCAAAGACATATAGGATGGATGCCACATCTCACTCACACTCCCGATACACACTCTATACCCCCCAGGTCCAGGATATGCACCTGCCCCCTACAGAGGGCAGCCCACATCCGAACCTAGGAGGTAGTCCCATTCATTCTGGGGTGGAGAGAAGCAGACAGCCAAGGCGCAGCCCAGGACGCCCCAGGCTGACCTGTCAGCACCCCCGCCACAGCGAAGCCATGCCCATGAGCACCCCCACGCACTGCCAGCGACCGAGCGCACACCTCCAGCCGACCACCAGCCAGACCCTGGCAGCCATCCCGGCCAGCGGGCCAACCACGAAAACCAGGAGCCATAGCCTGAGACTCCAAACAGCCCCAGGAAAGCCGGGTGCCAGCCCCACCCCAGCATCCCCCGAGTCCACCCACATCCCAGACCCCCACCAGACGGTCCCCTGGACCCCATCCCCAAATGGCAATCGGGGGTCAAGGGAGAATGATTGACTACTTGATCATTTTGGAAGTGTTACTTTATCCAAAAAGCGATCAATAATCCTCATCTGCTGGGTTTATTTGTGGGGTGTATAAAGCTTTATAGAAGTCTCTGAAGATACTGGTAACTTTTCCCAGATCATAGGTTATGTTCCCAGTTACGTCTTTAACACCAGATATAGTCGTTTTTTTCCTTATTTATTTTGAGTTGATTAGCTAAGAAGCTTTCTGATTTATTACTATGTTGAAAAATTTCTAATCTAAGTCTTTGTATCAAGAATTGATTTTTTGTCAATAAATTTATTTAACTCTAATTTTGCTTTCCACATTTTTTGATCTACTTCCTCTCCTTGCAAGGTTTCTAATAATTTTATGGATTCTTCTAGTTCCGGAATATGTTTATTTTCTTTTTTTTTCCTATTTGTTGAAAAGGATATAATTTTGCCTCTCATAACGGTTTTTCCTGCCTCCCAGAGAGTAGATGCTGATGTTCCTGGTAAGTCATTATACTCTAGATAAGATAATCATTCTTCTTTAAAATATTGTGTAAACTGTTCATCCTTGAGCAATGATGTATTAAATCTCCATTTTACACTTTTTGGGATTTCTTTCTTATCAACTAAGGTTAAATAAACCTGTGCGTGATCACTGACAGCAATAGGGTGTATCTCACTGTCTGAAATATTGGTCAGCAATGAACTGCTGACTAAAAAATAATCCAGCCGAGAATAGGAGTGATGGACATGTGAAAAGAAAGTATATTCCTTGCTGTTGGGGTGAAGAGAACACCATGCATCGCGAAGTCCATAATCAGTCATTGAAACTATAGTTCAATATAAATCCCTGAGTATTTTGTCTTGTAATACTGAATTATACAGGATCAATGTTGAGAAATGTGTCAGGAGGAAGATTCAAATGATCAACATCCAGCAGCAGTTCAGCCACCAACCAGCAGATCTGTGGACTTGTCAGCAGAACCCACCAAGTTCTGCTACAGACACAAGTCAAACACACATCCATCACTTTCTTTTTTGTTGTGTTTGTAAGTCATTGCACAGATCTTTTAAAATAATGATGTGGTATGTATTTACTTTATTTAATATTTAGTGCCTATGTTAATGCAAGAACAGTTACAAATTGCTACCAGGGGGTGGAGTGCCTTGGCTAGTGAAGGTAAGCTGTAATCAGTGTTCAGACAATTTATTATAATAGACAATTTTCTCAAATACTTACACTGTAATTTTTTTTTAAGTATTGAGCATAAAGTAAAAATACTTACTTTACAGTTAAATGTTCCCTCTGTGTGAAACCATTGTAGCCAATGGTTTTGGATCAATAAGACTGCTGCATTAATGTGTATATTGAATTTTACTGCTGTAGATGTTTGAGCTCAACCTGTTAAGTTGTTAGGCAACGCATCATATTCAAGATCATGTTTGTAGTTTCACTGTCCTTTGAGAACCATACATTTCTACAAATCAAACATTTTGTTTATCTAAGTTTCCAATTTACTTAAAATAGAAAGTAAGACTTTTCTCAAATCAAAAGAGCACTTTAGTCACTATCAAAAACAGCACATCTGAAGATACGTTGTGCATATGTTTTTGTAATCCAGTGTATATGAATATAACTGGATAAAAAGCAATCATAAAAATAACCACAAAAACCTCAATTTTAAGTAACCACAAAGATGGTTTATAATTCAACATTTTAAAATAAGAAATTTACATTGTAGAATTTTTTTTCTTTTAATTTCTCACTTTGAGTATTCAAATCCTAAAAACAGAATTGTGCACAGGTGATGTTGCCACCATTGAACACTACAAAATGATGGTCAAATTATATTTGAAACCTAAATCTCTCCCTGTCTCTCTCCCTGTTGAGGTGATGTGCCTGTCCAGTATGATGGTCCTCTCATGCTCATCTGCTGTCCCCATGCATTTTCCAGGTCCATCCTAGAGTCTTCCCAACAATTTAGTACACCTAGGCAAATAATAATTTAACAGAAATGTGTAAGATAAACAATGTATTTAAGAAGTGCTTATATAACATAATTTCTTATTGATCTTCGGTACCAATTATTAAGTTAATTGCAGAACTGTCACAATGATCATCCAGCTCAGGATGAAAATCATGTTCCATCACACTGATCATGAGAACAGACTTGTTTTTGTGTACAGCAGTAAATTGTAAAAATAAAAAACTTGTACACAAACTTTTTGCAGTTACCATTTAATTGCACTGCCGACTTGACCTAGCAAATACAAGAGATGTCATCGCGTGGCGTTAAAAAGGTACTTCAGAATGTTAGGCTATTGTATACTTTCAGTTTGTTCAATAAAATTGTTTTTTTTTTAAAAATGCTGTCCGCCCAATCACAGAAGACAGGGACTGTAACCAATCGTGTACTAGCAGAACGCCAACTGGATCCGCTCACCGACTGACAAAAGAATACCGAGCGCGAGCAGCAGAGGAAGCTGCGCAAGGGGAGAAAGTGTGTGTGCGCACATGCGAGCAAAGATATTCTGCGCACGTGAGGAGGAAGCGTGAATAAGAGGAGAAAATGTGCGCTTGAGAGCAGGGAAACTGCGCGTGCAAGCAGATCGCCATTCATGCTCGCGGAGATCTATATTCCCCTCCCGTGTGTATGATTTTTGCTTGCTCGTATATTAATTTGTGCGCACGGAATATTGTTTATGCTCGCAACAGTTATGGCATGACATATCCGCCATAGGAATCACTGTTCTTACAACCCTCAGAAAGTCTTTACAATGGCTTTGACCAAAAAGATAGATCATTGGAGACTATATAGGTATGCCTTAGGAAATTTGATATGGATTCCCCCATAGAGAAGGAGGTCCCAGCAAACTGAGGAAACTGGACTTGAACTGACTGAGGTACCCAATAAAGATAAATGGATTTGTCAACACAACATTGTAGTTGAGCATTCTGGAGATGCATCAGAACACATCAAATTGTTATGGTAGAACACAAAAAATCCATTGTAGCCAGGTGGTTTTAATGTTATGACAGATCTGTGAAATGTACAGTTGTGTCCAAAACAGAATAACTTCTTCTTTTTGTTCAGAGAAACGTTGAATGTGGAAAATGTTGAAAATGAAATGTTTTTTTGATAGGCTGAATGCAAAAATCACACAAAGTCCAGTGCAAAATAGAAAAGCTGTGAAACATTTTTTCATACTAAAATAATATTTTCTTGTTTTGATGAATTGATAAGGTCTAACCATCAACAAATCAAACATTTTGTCTGCACCCTGCCTTCATTTGCATATCTTTCTATCTCACTCTTTATCTGTCAATCTTTATAGAGTTTGCTGCATCGCAACGCACCATCGTTACCATGGCAACACTGGAGAATAAAAATACATGTTGTTTTTTCTCCTTTTTTCTCTTTAACATCTGCTGTCGTAGCTTTAAACCCAGGCAGATGTGTCTGCCCCTGATGTGACAGTAAGCAACCACGACTGTGAAAATATTCCTAGCATGGACCTCACAAGTAACACACACACACACCTACACACGCAATCACTCTCCCTTTCTCTCTTCCTGTCGCACACCCACCGCTCCACACCAATTTTCTGTCATCCGCTGTCCCTCCATCCTCGCTTCGTTCCAACACTATTACCACATCAACCAAACGACTGCACTTGATGGCATCCCTGTGGCCACTCAGTAGCACGCTGAGCTTCATCAGCATCATCAGTAATCACACACGATTTGTATCATCGGCAGTAGTCGGACTGCATGGCTCAGCTGACTGTTTACTCACATGCCTCTCAATCTGATCAGGACCTGGTTGTTGTGGTTCTGCTCCAGAGTGTCAGCGAAGTCCTGCGTTTCATCAAACTGCTGCCCCTCCACTTCCTGCAGCTGCTGCTCTTCAGACTGCTGTTTGTCAGTCTGTAGCATCTCCTCCTCCTGCTTCTCCTCCTCCTCCTCCTCCAGTTTTTCTTCCTCGCTCGGTTGCTCCTTGTCAGTCTGTTGATCCTGTGTGTGTGACATCTCCTCCCCCTGCACCTCTTTTTCAGTTTGCTGCAGTTTCTTTACCTCATTCAGTTCATCCTGCTCCACCTGCACCTTGTCAGTCTGTTTTTCTTCTCTGTGTGACATCCCCTCTCCCTGCTCCTCCTCTTCATCCTCCTGCAGCTGTTCTTCTCCCTCCTGCACCTCTTCCAGCTGTTCTTCACTTTGCTGCACCTGCTCTTCTTCCAGTGGATCTTGATCCTTCTTTTTCTTTACTAACTCCTCTGAAAGTCTGTCCTCCTGTTGCTGTTCCTCATCTCCTGGCACCCCATCTGGCAGCTGTGCCTCCTCCACCTCCTCGTTCATGCTTTGTAGAGTTTCTGTAGAAGTGTTCACGGAGCTGGAGGGGAGTCTCTGTGAGTCTCCTCAGTGTCTCTTGGTGTGACTGAGTTGCGAAAACATCTATGCTAATCACAGCAGAGAGTGCTTGAGTTCCTCCAACTTCATCCAACTTCCTGTGATGTCACCCAAAGAGCAAACTACAAAAGGTGGTGAGCTCAGCTGATGACTTCTTACACAAGCCCCACAGCTCAACTATGGGCTCCAGCACTGCAGCAGACTTAGAGCATTGCTGTGGCAACACAAGGGGGAGGTTGAACAGCAATAAAGATGGGACTGAGTGAGAGAGCGTAATAGAGAAAGCAGAGTGATGGAAGAGGACAAAGGAGAAGAAGAGAACATTGCAGAGCGTTTCCGTGGAAACTCAACAACGGTTGCCAAGAGTGATGGAATCCTGCAGCCGACAGTCCTCCCTCTTCCTCCTCCTTCTTCTCCTCACCACCTCGCAATTCCAAATGCACATAACTTTATGCTCACGTTTGATGCAAACAAAAAATGGCCATCTCAAATCATGCTCCCCTCCCTAACCTTCTACAACTGAGAGGCTCTGTGTCTGTGTGAAGGTTTTAGACAATGATGATGTAATGTTCATGAAAATGAGAGTCACAAACTGTTAGTCAAGTGAAACATTACCACTGTGAATCGTGATGTGAGCACCCTCGTGAGGTTTTATTGGTTATTACAGCAACCTTATGAAGAAACTTTAAACATCAAGCTATGTTTTTATGAGGGTTTGGGTTAGATTTTTAATGCCATTAAAAGCTAGTTATAGCCACCATAGCTCAATGTCTTTATCAAACACAAAAATGGTTCTACTGCTCTAATTTTTACAGATACTGAGCCAAAATATTTTGGTAGTAGTTAAAAAGCTCCAACTCATATTCCAAGAGGTGACATAAGTGTTATTTTTTTATGCCAGGCAATAGGGGGTATGCATTCCAAGATTGTCAAACTAATTTTCACTGAGGGCCTTATGGGCATTATGGTTGCCCTCAAATTAACTTTGACTAAACATTAAACATTATATCCTTCATCTCATTGCAGTGACTAAACCCTGCTGACAATCAATAAATGAACTCTACATGGTATTTTGTTCATAGAAATATCATTTAACATTTCTTTTTATAAATACTGAAAAGTACTATATGTATGACTGACTCAATGTGAAATAAAAAAAAGAGAAATACTATTAAAAGTAAAAACAGTTTTACTAACTGTTGGGTTGAAATGGAGAATTTACAACTCTTTGCACCTCCATTTAGTGGTGCCATCATTTTGCAGGTAAAATAATCAAAATGCATTATGTAAGATTTTTATCATCAATGCTGGCTTTTAAACAGCATACTCATTTTGTAAAGAAATTATTACATCTTTAAAGTTCTCTTGGGTCACATATGTTGTGGCAAGCCACATAGGCCACGTAGGCCTTGAGTTTGACACATGTGCCTTAAACGGTTGCTTTGAAGAAATTTTGTAATTGATTAACTGAATGTTTGATGCAGTTTAACATTTTAAACTTTCTGATCATTGCAGCTGTAAGTTTAAAACAGACAGAAAAGAAGACACATGTCTTTTCTCCCTCAATATGATTCAGTTATGTATGGATTTTTCTGTGGAAATATCTTATTTAACTTAAAGCTGCAGTCTGTAACTTTTATCAAAATATATTTTTTACATAATTGTTAAAACATTCACCATGTTCTGACATATTGACATTAGACAGATAATCTCTGAAGAAAAAGAAAGTCCTCTGGCACCTCCCGGTGGTCCTACAGCCCTTTTTAAAAATCTTACGCTCACGAATCTAAGGAGCCAATCAAAGCCCAGAGCTGTGTTTCACAGCTGTCAATCATGTTTGTGAACGAGCTGCTCAAGGTAGCTCTACCACCCCCACCCCCCCAGCAGCTCGCACCCGTGCGCACTCTCGTTCAAGCTTGTTTATTCCGCACGCAGCTGTGCTAATGGAGGATAAAGAAGCTAACGTTGCAGGAAAACTGCCAATTCCTCGATTGGCGCCTGTTCTTAAATCAAAGACAGGTAAAAAGAAAAAGACCCATGAAGAAATCAAATTAAGAAAAAAAGAATTGGATCGAGCCCGTAATAAAACAAGGGTTAGCATCGGAGCTTGTTTTCAGAGGTGGCGAGAGCTCACCGTGCTGAAAGGATTCAAAATCGATGCGCAGTTTTCAACATTCCTGCTTGACCAGTAAGTATCTTTGCTTGATTCATTTATTTTTATTACTACACGACAAAGATAGCGATGGTTACAGTACCACCAGTGATAGCCCAAATGCCATTTACTGTAGATCGTAGCTAAGACAACCTAAAAATGCCATGCTAGATGATCAAAATTGCTAACGTTACCATGTATCCAATTTAACCTCAGTATTGTTTCGATAACAACATTTAGTTATCCTAGCTTATTCTGTCGTTTATCATAATTAAAGGCATTCTGATATGATGAAAGTACTGTAACTGTGCACTGCCTTTGTCTAAAATAAAAATGAGAAAATAGGAAGAGAGGCAGGATCACAACAAGTAGCACTTAGCATACTGTGTGCTTATTGATTGTTTTCCCATGCAGATATTTGTGAGTGTGCTCATGTTTGTAAAACAACTCAACATTTGAAAGTGTAATAACTCTCCTACACAATATATGTTGTTGCTGATTACTTTTGTGTAATGGAAATTGTAATAACCCTTTTTAAGACTCAGAAGTTGTGGCCACTTCCACATTGTGAATTGATACAATAATTAATTTAAAAACATTCAGGAACTACACTGTGTAATGTCTCACATTCTGTCTGAAAGTAATTTTTCTATAAAAGATAACTTCAGTGTGACATTTTTGGAGCATATAATGGTAAAGTGTGTCTATAAATTCTAAACAGTCCTGACAAATTATTTATAATACTGTTTCTTGTAGATTTGAGGGTGGTGATATGGCTGTAACATCAACACCAACCAAACGTCACAGGACCTCACATCCGTTCCCTGCTTTTTCAAGTGTTTGTGGCTCATCCTCAGATCGGTAATAAAATTATGCCAAGTTCTTTTTGTTTGTTCAGCCTCAGCAGAATTTATGGTGCGTTATTAGATGTTTGGTCTGACAGATTGTATGATTCATTCTACAAACTAAATGATAAAATAACATCATAGGCAAGTTGTTTGAGACACTGCATATAAACTATACTTCAATGTGTTGAAAAATATCTGCTTATGTTCTGAACTCCATTATATGATTTTATATAGAGACAACGACTTTGAAGCAGTGAATTTGTGGAGACTCCTATTCATGTTTTGGAAACAAGGTAAGTAATGAAAAACTTTATGTCAAGAATTTTCTTGTTTGGACTACAACTATTGTAGTTCTGATCTTAATCTTGTAAGACAATAGGAAATTAGTGCTTCTTGCTTCTCTCTGACCAAATATTAACATTTATGCTGAAATGTATTTTATGTCAATATTTTTGTCAAGATCATTGTAGTCCTACACAGCTTGGTAATACATCAACAACAGCTCTATGATTAAAGCTGCCATTATTTACCCATAATTAATACAAATTACAATTTTTGTTATTTTTATACATGAAGCACAAGCAGTCAATTTCACTGGCAGAAGCATCTCTTCTTAATAAAAGCCATAACACCAAACCATTTTTTGAAATGACTTATGTTTTACGTGTAGACTTAATTTTACTGAAACATTGAATCACCTGCTCAAATGATTTATCTTACAGCTCTAATAAGACAGAATTGGTTCTTTTCACTCATAAGAAGTCAAGGAAGGGTTACTCCCCTCCAATGATGGAGGGAGTAGA
>JARVJO010000061.1:21298612-21308737 GCA_031762555.1 Cynodonichthys magdalenae | reverse complement strand
CACCCTGTGTAGTGTCATGGTTTGATGTAAATCCATATAATATATATAATAATATTCCCAGGGGGGGCCTTAAAGGCTGTTGTGCCCAGGGGCCCCTGAAATGATAATCCGGCCCTGCTGTTGACACACTCTGACTGTAAGAATGTCTGACCTCATGAGTATTTTACTCAATATTAAATCCACAAACCTATAAGTTTGGATTTCCTGTGTAACACATTGTACTGATGACACACTATCAATTAGGCCAATTTCTCCAACACAGAAATCTTTCAAAGGCATTTTAGAAAATGTGTTTTTGTGGTGGATGCAGTTATAACTTAGACCTTCACAAATCTACCCTTCAGTTGCTTGATAATTGAACCTGATTCATCCATCCTATCTCCAGAGATGTCACTGAACAAGAATTAGGTCAAACCCTGGAAAGGTCAGCAGTCCATCACGGAGCAACATGGAGACAAATGAGACACACAAACCATTCATGCTCACATTCACACCTTGTGAGAATTGAGAGGCAGCATTGAACCTAATATGCATGTTTTTGGTCAGTGAGATAAACCAGAGTAAAACCACATGTGCATGAGAAGAACCGAGTTTCAAACCTGCAACCTTGTTGCTGTGAGGTGACATCTATACCCATGGTTCCTCAGCACTTGATACTGATATTGATAGTAAATCTAAAGCCAAAAAGACGTAGCAAAATTGGTCAGCCTCGATTCAATAACATGTATCCCTACTTTTGGTTACATATGCAAAATAAATATTTACTCCCTTCCTAGCTAGGTTACAAATTTCTTTTAATTTTCCTATTCATTTCATCCACTTGCAGAAAAAAATCTCTTTAAATAAGACATGTGAGACATTCTTTGAACAGCTGCTTTGTTTTATTGTTAATATATGTTTGTGTATTACTTTTGTTTGTAATAAGTACACATGTTATCATGTCTGTTAGTTAGTAGATTTTTATGAATGGGGCCAAGATGGAATATGGTTTAAAAAAATTATTTGAGGACCACAGGAAAAAAAAATTGTCACATAATGTCCTCTCCTAAAATGATGCCTATACATTTTTCTGAGAAGCATTCAGAATTTTTTTTTTTGCTGACTAAGAAAAGAATAAAGAAACTGCTGGGTTTGAATGATCAGTTGCAGTGACGATTTTTGAACACTAGTTGGCTCCTTGAACCAACAAAACAGAGGCGTGTTGCTGTGACTTCAGCCTGTGGAGCAGAACTTCCCACCACAACAAGCTGCTGAAGAAACAGGCACTATGTTTATGTTTGTTTGTGTCTTTAGAAACTAATTAACTTCTCCATTACATGTATTTTTCACGTTTGCTTCACAAGCTGTCTTGCAGTTATCAGGCTGGACTTTGCTGCAAGGCTGAGTTCACTGCAGCTGGCAATACATCAACATTAAAACACAAAAGCTGAAATGTTTCAACAATACAGTAAATAAAGAACTTTTAAAAATCTAACTGTTTTAAAAGCCTAGCTATTTTTGTACTATATTCAATTTAAAACCCCACAAGCACACTATGCATGGAAAGTGAAGCAGTCTGTGCTGTAGTCAGGGGCTCAGTTGTTTGCTATTGACATGGCAACATCAACATCTATTGGTCGTTATTAGCCAGCTGGTCCATTGAGTAATTGGAGCCTGCGTTTCAAAGCAAAAGCTTTAGTTTGATTATCAGGGTTGGAATTACCAAAAACACACTAAGAAACACATGATCATACTGAACACACACTTCCTGTAATCATACACCCCTAATGACTGCCTAATCACTCTGTGTGTGTGTGGTATCGTGTTAAGGTGAACGCTGGGCTGTGCCGCTAAAAGCTTGTATGTCACTGAGATCTGATCTAAGTGCCATTTAATAAAACATTAACAAAATTAAACATATATAATTCAATACAGAAAAAGAAGAGAGGAACTACGGACAGTAAACAAGGAGAGGAGATGTGATGTAATTTTTATTTCTTGTCTTAGTTTCACACCCTGCTGTCACCTTATTTCCATCACCTCTTGGTTTCATTGGACTGTCGTTGATCTGCTATCCTGTTTTCTAAAGAGTTACAGTGTTGTGTAAAACTCATGGTTTTCTATCACAAATATGTCAATATATTCCTTCATTAGAATGGGAAAAACCAGTCCCTTGTTCTTTGCTTTTCTTCATACAGAGAGTCTGGACCCTTGGCTATTGAGAAACAATTTCTTGCTGGAGGAGTGGCCTCTGTTGAAGTTTAAAATGATTGGATCTGATTTTACCCAATCTATTAATGTTTGGCCATGATGTATGTAGTGCACCAGCTTGACCATGAAGAAAGCTACGCTAAGAAGTTAATGAGAAATTGTGTGCACTGTAAACAACCATCTCCTACTGGGAAGAGAGAAGTACCAAGCCAAAAGAGATGGCTGTAAATGAGTGTTTCAGGGTTTGCAAGACAAATTTAATTTAATTTGAAAGCCTTCTCAGCATAGACCAGTGGTGTCAAACTCATTTTCACGGAGGGCCACATGAGCGTTATGGTGGCACTAATGTGACCAGTTGTAATTAACTTTGATGTTTCATGTTTAACTTTGACCAAACTGTGTTTTGACATGTCCGCTTATAAACAGTGAAAAGTACAAAGTGTATAACTGATGAAATCTGAAATAAGTAATACAGAAATAACATTAAAAGTAAAACTAAGAGTTTTACTCACTAATGAGTTGTAGTGAGTAGATGCCATCTTTAATTCTGAAGTTGCCCACTTTCTGACAGAGAATTACCATAGATGATCGACATGCATTATGAAAGGTTTAGATTATGGTCGATGCTGGCTGTAAAGCAACTTATTTTAGGACATTATTACTGTGCTATCCAACTAAATTGCTCAGTTGCTTAAAGCTAACAGCTCAGGGGCAGGACAAGTATTATTATATTTCACCTTTTAAATTTGTTTATTTTGTTGCATTTAATCATAAATGTAAAGTTTACCATTGATTTAGGAAACAATGGGCCTTATGCAAGAATATTTTTGTATTCTTATCCTAATTTTCTCTTACTTTTGTTCGTATGAACGGTTCTTACGAACACGTCACGTCAGATTAAACAAACGCTTCTATCTTCAGGAAAAGTGTGTAAATGAGCAGTGTAAACTGATGAATGTGTATCAGGTGCTCGTGCACGAGGAGAGGAGATTAACATAATTACCCCCCCAAAAACACCATATAAGGCTACGTTTCCTGCCCCACATACCAGGAAATGTTTGTTCATAAAAATGACAAAATGGCAAAGTAAAAAGTAAAAAGTAAAAGTAAAAAGAAGAACTTCATGAGTTCAGAGATTGAAGTCCTGCTGTCACAGATCTAGAAAGGAAAATCTGTCATATTTAGCAGCGTCAGCTGTGGAATTAAAGGAGCTGCTAAAGACAAGGAATGAAATGACAACTGCTGTTAATGTCATGTCTCCTGTGGGTTGTATACAGTCACAGAAATAAAAATATAAATCATTATCCCTCTTTAGTCCTGCTCCAGTTTTCCTTTGATCAAATATTTTTAATTCAAGTGTAAACAACTGTGTTAAATAGTTTTCATTTATTCAGAAGAGCCACAGTCCGTACCATCACCCCCCCCCCACCTCCCCCCCGCCATTGCAAGTGTCAAACCGAGACAAATTAAACTTCAATTAATGCATAATTTAACTTGGTTTTTAGTTTCAGATCCCCATATTAATATTAGCATTAATAGCCAATATATTTTCATTTAAACAATTTATATCGTTAGTCTACATTATCACATTTTAAATTATAATTCTAATTCAAACAGATAAACCTATTGTCATGTATCTTCAAAATAATGAAATATAAATTATTAGTGAAGAAAATCCATCTGGATAACAGCAGACTGACTACACGTAAAATATATCTGGACCACACGTGAATTTTGTTTGTATCTGAAAAGAATCTTAGAATACGAGAAAATTGTTGAATGCCACAAGTTCTCCTAAATCACTCGTACCACAACTTAAGAACAAATCTGTTCGTATGAACGGTTCATGCATGAGGCCCATTTTTCATATTAAGTGAAAGACAACTTTTTTTTTTGCCCCCACCCGGCGGGCCACATGGAAGTCACAGGACCCCAGGCCTTGAGTTTAACACATATGGCATAGACATAGAATGGCTTCATTCACTTCCTTCACTGTCATTGCTAAAATACAGGCAGGCTAAAACAGTGCAGAAAACCACCATCATCATTCACAACTCGTCCTTCTGTTTGCTGATTGGCCCAGTTGAAATTCAACCGGAGACATTCATGTCAATGGGTGAAACCCTAGGCAGAGGAGAGATGGGAGATTAGAATTGAATGGAACTCTGTAGGAAGGCAATGGCCAGGCTAGTCTTGCATACTTTTTTGCAGAGATTGGCCAATGGATATAATTATGATAACTTGGATGAAGTCAATTATGACTTGCTGCCCAAAGTGATCATAAAAAAGTCTAATTGATGGGGATGAGTTTGCATCAGACAATAATGAATGTGTCTCTGAGTAATAAGACCACCAGATTCTGACAGGTCTTGGAGGCAGGATGGACCCAAAATGCAGGCAAGCTCAATGTAAAATATTTATTAAACAAAAATGCTGATGTGGCAGCAAAAACAAACCAAAGAGCATGGGAGGGAGCCAGGGCAGAAGACAAAACAGGAAACCAGAAACAAAGCAATGATCAGATGCTGGAGTGGTGGAGAAAGACTGTTTAAAAACAAACTGGGATGAGTGGAAGTTGGAAACAGCTGGGTGATTAAAGAGAGACAACAGGTGGGAAGGAATGATCTAGAAAAGGCTGGAAGACTGAGGGCAGAAAGAACATGATGGCACAAAAGAAACACTAGAGGGAGGCACAGGACAACAGAAAGCACACACACACGACACAGATCCTCACAGTACCCCTCCCCACAAAGACCGTCTCCAGACGATGACACAGAAAAACATGAACAGGGGAGGGAGGTGGGGAGTACAGAAAAACCACAGGATGGAGGGCATGAAACAAACCACAAGAAAACAAGAAAGAGACAGAAGACAACAGGAGACACGAGACTTGAAAAAGACAGGACAAGGAGCACAGGGAAAAAACAAAATCAAAAACTGACAGGGACGTCCTGGGAAAACAAAAAACAAATTCTCAACTAAAAAGTCCAGGAGATGGCCCTAGGCACATCTGAAGGGGGCAGAAAAGGAGGCCAGCTGTGGGCATGGCAGCAGCAGAGGAGGAGCTCAGGAGGACGGCCCGGAGCCTGGCTGCAGAAAAGCTGCCTGCAACACATTCCAAAAAAGCTGACAAAGGGGCAACAAAAGACGGCAGTTTAGGACTGCTCAAAAACATCTATTTGCAGCTTGTGAACAGGTTAATTGGAAACAGTGAGTGTCATGACTGGGTATAAAGGAAGCATCCCTTAAAGGCTCAGTCATTAATATGATAGGAAATGGTGAGGTTCACCATTTTGTGAACTATTGTGTATGCAAATAATCCAACATTTGAAAAACATTTCTCAAAGTACAACTGCAAAGAATTTAGGGATTTCATCATCTACAGTCCATAATATCATCAAAAGATTAAGATAATCTGGACTAATCTCTGCAAGTAAATGGCAAGGCCAAAAACCAAGCAATGTCTTTTTTTAGGGACATCTCTGCTTATTTCAGCAAGACAATGCCAAGCCACATTTTGCATGTGTTACAACAGCATAGTAAAAGTGTGCCGGTACTAGACTATTCTGCCTGCAGTCCAGATCTGTCTCCCATTGAAAATGTGTGGTACATTTTGAAGTGCAAAATACAACAATGGAGAATGGAAAATAATTTCACCTACAAAGATTCAACAGTTAATGTCTTCAGTTCCCAAATGCTTAGGCTACTGAGTGTTGTTAAAAGGAAAGGGGATGTAACACAGTGGTAAACATGGTGCCCCATCCCAGCTTTTTTGGAATTTGTTGCAGGTATCAAATTCAAAATGAATGAATATCTGAAAAAACAAAAACAAAAATAAAAAAAGTTTATTTGTTTGAAACTTAAATATCTTGTCTTTGTAGTGCATTCAATTGAATATAGATTGAAAAAGATTTGTGAATCATTGTATTCTGTTTTTTTATGCTTTACACAATGTCCCAATTTAATTGGAATTGTTCTAATTAATGTAGAAAAAATAAAGATATTTTTATGTGAAGTCTGTAAATAAACTAAACACATAAATTAACTTTGCAACAGAGCAATTAATTGGCATTTAACCAGTAAATGAATGTCAGCAGAGCACATTTCCTTTCTGAGCATTTATCTGCTGGCGTGTTAAGGTCAGACTTCTTGTTTCTAAATTAGATGAGACAGAGACTTTAACAGGAAAGAGTGTGTGTATTGTAGTTTAGAGTGTGTTATGTTGCAGCTCTGTGGTCATTTGATATGATGGTGACATCACTTTTGCATTTGGTAATCAGAATGAAGTCAGCTGTTGGCTGCAAACTAAAAGTCAAGTTGAAATAATTGCTTTCTACATTTTCTTTTAATTCTAAAGCAGGTCATTGACTTGTTGACATTGTTTGCGTTAATGACTGTATATGTCATGCAGAGTATTTTCTTTTTTTTTTTACCTCACAACGAGTTTGTTCTATGAAGTCACAGCAATCCTTCATGTAGAGCAGCAGGTCGGTGTCGGGATGATCCAGAATACTGACAGTCTTGTAAATGAATAGATCAGGAAACACGTTCTCCACTCCAAAGGCCACATTCAGGATGTGAGACACCTGAGGACAGGGAAGATAAGGGAAAAGATCTAAATAATACATCAACTCTTTCAAAATATACAACAACTAATCCTTTTAAAAACATCCATCCTTAGTTCATGTTTATCAGCACAAATTTTGACCTTACAAACTTGGCAAAGCAAACTTTAGGCATAATTTAGTCAAAATATAGATTGGCAGAAATACACATAGGAAACCTTTTGTAATATTCTTCAAGATTTTTATTCAAAATTATGTTTTTTTAATCACTTCAAATTTTTTAATTTCCCAAAAGAGATCAAAGTTATCCACATATCTCACAGAGAGGTCAGCACAGGAATTTTCCAGTCTACTGAATCTCTCAGCCCCTGCTTTGGCTGTAGGGATCAGTCCACTGATAATCCATGTTGAGATTCTGAACTGCATTCAGCAACTGAATGAAATCCTTCTTCAGAATTTCTGACTGTCGGTTCATGACTTCATCACTTCCTGTATGAATGAAGAATCTTCTCTGTGAGTTCAGACACTTTATCAGCAAAACTCAGAACTTTGACTTTTTTCTTGTTCCAGAAGCCTCTGATCTCATTCACCATTTTATCTGTGATAATCAGCATTTCTTGATTCTTGAAAGTCTCTCTTTGGACTTGCTTTGACCTCGAGCTGAACCTGGTCTCAGGTCCCTTTCTGAGACCAGAACATGAACTTTGTTCAGACTCACCAGTTTTTTCCAGTACTGTGAATCTATTTTGCAGAAAGACTGCTCCGTCTTCATTTCTCTGGCCATTATCAGTTGTTTTGATTCGAGCCTGTCACTGCATTCTTCTCTTTACTGGTGGAAAAAAATAATTTCACTGTAATTCTGGCCATTTGTCGTCAGTTTGACTCTCAGCTTCCAAGTCTTCTCCATGTTCATCTCTCCTCTCAGCCTTCTCACCCATTTCAACGCATGTTGAGTTTTTCACAGCAGTCATCTCTTCCAGACGATGAATCTTTAGCTCCAACACCGTCACCTTTTGGAGAAGCTGGCAGAAATCCTCTTTGGAGAATAAAGGAGGCATCTTGAAGCTTTTCTGTACTCACTCTCAACAGTTGATGTTTCAAAAATCTTCTCAGGTTCTTCAACAGCCCAAAATAAAATCTAATGTTCTCTGGTCATTCAAGATCAACCATTACCATTGGGGTCAACAAATTGTAGAATAAAAAATGTGATGTTCCAAAATGGTATGTCCGAATAAATGCAGGAATTCACTGGATTTCTCTCAAAACCTTTATTTTTGTCTCTGACTCCAGTTTCAGCAGTACTCAGCACAGGCCTCTGTGGCCTTGGGCTAACCCCAAACAAAGCAGCCCAGTCTGTCCAGACTGGATCTGAACAGAGGCTCTGCAAAAACTCTCCCAACTACTTAAAACATCAACATTATAACCTCTTCAGTCTCTTCCTGGTTACACCCCTGAAGGTGGTAACTTTTACATTAGACGTAGAATGTAACTATCTTTTGTTTACAGACAGAAAGAACACTGATAACACAGAGACCAAATCTGTCTGTTTTAAACTTACTGCTGCAATGATCAGAAGTATATAATACAATACTGCATCAAACATTCAGTTGATCAATTACAAAATTTTCTTCACCCCTATAGTTGGAACACACTCTGCGGTCCCCCTTTTTAAATAGGGGGCCACCACCCCTGTCTGCCAATTCAGGGGAACTGCCCACCGATGTCTATGCAATATTGTAGAATCACGTCAACCAACGCAACCCCACAACATCTAGATCCTTAAAGAACTCCTGGCTAATCTCATCCACCCCCAGTGCCCTGCCACCAAGGAGCTTTTTAACCACCTCGGTGACCTGGGCACCAGAGATTGGAGAGTCCGACCCAGAGTCCCCAGGCTTTGCTTCCTCATGGGAAGACGTGTTGGTGGGATTGAGGAGGTCTTTGAAGTATTCTGGCCACCAACCCACAACGTCATGAGTTGAGGTCAGCAGCGCAACATCCCCACCATAAACAATGCTGGTGGCGAATCTTAATCTTATCTTAAGAAGTTGCAGTTATGTTTTATTAAAAAACAAATATGTCCTTTTTAGTAAACATCAGAACAATGAATTAATCTAAACACCTTAATCAGTCATTTATACGGCAGTTGATTCAATCTTACTGTGAAAATATTCCTGTCCAAACTGTTCCAACAAGCTGATCATTTCAAACATAACTTGGACACCAAGGAGCAAATAATTAGCTGATATATCTGTGGATCTATCTGCTGACAGAGCTGAACTATTTTTTACTAGTTTTCACAAACAAAGCCTTAATTAAACTATCAATGCCTTGTTTTACATACAGAACAATATATATTATGTTTTGAACTCACCAGGTGAGGCTGCACAGATAGAGAAGCTGCAGCTAACAGAAACTTGAAGCCAGAGTCTCTTAAACGTGTCCAGAAGGTCCAGGAGTTCATATTTTTTTTTCAACTTGAAGGGTGGAGGTTTAGCTAACCGCTAGCTAACAGCTGACGAACCGTGACATGTCAGCTGTGCTTCTACTCTACTCTGGCAGAAGCAGTGGGTCGAGTGGGCGAAGTTTAAACACAATCTCTACGCGTTTTTCTTATCAGGAAAACTCTGCCGGATCACGCACGGTATTTTTTTTTTCCTCCCGGTTTTAATTAACATATATGTGATCGGTCAGATATTTTCTGGCTTGTTGTGGGAAACATGTCGGTTATTTTTGCACATTTTGCGGCATACACTTGGTGACCTTTCTGTATTTTTTTCCGCAGCTTCTCAGTGTGCATTGTCCATTGGGTCCTACATCTCGCCAACTCTGGCCAGCTCTAATAGCAAAATATATCCCTTTGGTCAAAAGAGGAGGGGCTGGCTGGGCCAGCCGAGCAGTGCTGAGAGATTTCATTGGATTAGCTCGTTGTCCTTCAAGAAAATCAACCAATGGGCCATCACATAAATGTGCGTCGGCCCACCGGGCATTGCCTAGTATGCCAGATGGCCAGTCCAGCCTGAGGCGCAATCCACTTGAATACCTACAGTATCAGCTGCTTCCGGAGTCCCACAGGCCAAAAAGACCCGATAGGACTCCTTCTTCAGTCTGACAGCATCCCTCACTGCCGGTGTCCACCAGTGGGTTCGAGAGTTGCTGCCCCGACAGGCACCGACAACCTTACGGCCGCAGCTCAGGTCAGCCGTCTTGACAATGGAGGCACGGAACATGGCCCACTCGGACTCAATGTCCCCCACCTCCCCCGGAACGTGCTTAAAGTTCTCCCAGAGGTTTGAGTTAAAGCTCCGTCTGACGGGAGACTCTGCCAGACGTTCCCAGCAGACCCTCACTATACGTTTGGGTCTGCCAG
>JARVJO010000061.1:21287478-21298512 GCA_031762555.1 Cynodonichthys magdalenae | reverse complement strand
AAAAAGTCCGGACCAAGGCTTTAAACGAACTCTGGTCCGTTTAAAGCGGACCAAATGTGTTAGGTGTGAATACACCCATAGTTAGACCTCAACTATGAGAGACAAAATGAAAAAACATATGTATAAAATCACATTGGTTAATCTCAATACTTTGTTATATATCCTTTGTTGG
Organism: Cynodonichthys magdalenae; assembly: GCA_031762555.1. Taxonomy (NCBI): domain Eukaryota; kingdom Metazoa; phylum Chordata; class Actinopteri; order Cyprinodontiformes; family Rivulidae; genus Cynodonichthys; species Cynodonichthys magdalenae. The sequence goes on along the minus strand of JARVJO010000061.1, from coordinate 21,298,340 downwards.
CAATGACAGAGGTCAAACATTTTCTGTAAGTCTTAACAAGGTTGGTAACACTGTTACAGGTATGTTGGCTCATTCCTCCATACATATCACTAGAGCAGTGATGTTTTGGGGCTGTCGCTGGGCAACACAGACTTTCAACTGCCTCCAAAGGGTTTCTATGGGGTTGAGATCTGGAGACTGGCTAGGCCACTCCAGGACCTTAAAATGCTTCTGTATATTATGAAGCCACTCCTTTATTGCCCTGGTGATGTGCCAAGGATCATTGTCATGCTGAAAGGCCCAGCCACATTTCATCTTCAATGCTCCTGTTAATAGAAGGAGGTTTGCACTCAAAATCTCATGATACATGGCCAATTCATTCTTTCATGTCCACAGATCAGTCGTCCTGGTCCCTTTGCAGAGAAACAGCCCCAAAGCATGATGTTGCCACCCCCATGCTTTACAGTAGGTATGGTGTTCTTTTAATGCAGCTCAGCTTTCCTCCAAACATGACGAGTTGTGTTTCTACCAAACAGTTCTACTTTGGTTTCATCTGAACATATAACATTCTCCCAATACTCTTCTGGAACATCTAAATGCTCTCTAGCAATCTTCAGATGGGCCCAGATATGTACTGGATTAAGCAGGGGGACAAATCTGCAGGATCTGAGTCCCTGGTAGTGTAGTGTGTTACTGGCAGCCTTTATTACGTTAGACCCAGGCTTCTGCAGGTCATTTACCAGGTCCCCCCGTGTGGTTCTGGGATTTCTGCTCACCGTTCTTGTGATCATTTTGACCCCACTGGGTGAGATCTTGAGTGGAGCTCCTGATCGAGGTAGATTATCAGTGGTCTTGTAGGTCCTCCATTGTCTAATTATTGCTCCCACAGTTGATTTCTTCACACCAAGCTGCTTTCCTGTTACAATTCAGTCTTCCCAGCCTGGTGCAGGTCTACAGTTTTGGTTCTGGTGTCCTTTCACAGCTCTTTGGTCTTCACCATAGGGGAGTTTAGAAGGTGACTGTTTGTTGTGAACAGGTGTCTTTTATACTGATAAGTTCAAACAGGTGCCATTAATACAGGTGGAGGACAGAGAAGCTTCTTAAAGAAGTTACAGATCTGTGACAGACAGATATCTTGCTTTTTTGTTATTGAATAAATACTTATTTTCCACCATAATTACTAAATAGATTCTTAAAAAATCCAACAATGTGATTTTCTAGATATGTTTTCTCATTTTGTCTCTCATAGTTGATGTTATGGTCTGTGTCTTTTCTTAGTTTTCTAGTGTTTTCTGTTTCCCTCTGTGACTCTGCCATGCTGTCATGCCTCTAGCCCTGCCCACACTCACCTGTTTCCTCTTGTGTCTCGTCCAGGTGTTTCTTGTTGTCTTAAGTTTTCATTTATATTTGGTGTCTTGTCCTCAGTCTTGTGTTGGTTCTTGGGCCTCATGCAAGAACTGTTCATACGAACAGATTTGTTCTTCAGTTGTGGTACGAGTGATTTAGGAGAACTTATCATTCACCAATTTTCTCGTTTTCTAAGATTTTTTTCAGATACAAACTAAATTCACATGTGGTCCAGACCTGTGGTTTATTTTATGTTCAGTCAGTCTGATGTTATCCAGACGGGTTTTCTTCACTAATAACTTTATATTTCATTAGTTTGAAGATATTTCAAGTTGAAAATAAATCACACTCCATAATTATGTTGACAAGAGGCTGTTCTGTTTAAATTAGAATTATAATTTTAAATGTAATAATGTAGACTAGTGATATAAATTGTTTAAATTAAAATAAATTGACTATTCTGTTGTATAATACTACAATATAAATATGAACATCTCAAACTACAAACCAACTTAAATTATGCATTAATTGAAGTTTAATATGTCTCAGTATATAATGAGCTTTATAGATTATGTTATTTTTTTTAAGCAAATTTTAATTTGTTGAGATTTATTCAGTACATCAGCTATGCTATATTATCCAAAGTGCCAGACATATTTTTGAGACATTTTAGAATGTTTTTTTTTTTTTCAGAACCGCATCTGATACTTGTGACAGCGGGGGGACGGTACGGGCTGTGGCTCTTCTGAATAAATGAAAGTTATTTAACACCGTTTTTTTACACTTGAATTAAAAATATTTGACCAAAGGAAAATTGGAGCAGAGAGATATGAATCTGGTTTATATTTTTATTTCTATGACTGTATATGGCCCACAGGAGACATGACTGGTTCTGCTGGAGGTTTCTTCCTGTTAATAGGGAGTTTTTCCTCTCCACTGTTTCCTCCGGATGGGAGACTGTGATGAAGTGATTCAACACAAACTGCTGCTTCTTCTTTAGATTGTTCTTTTTTCATGTACAGAGCCCTGAGATAACATATGTTGTGATTTGGCGCTATATAAATAAACTGAATTGAACTGAATTAACAGCTTCATCATTTCATCCCTCAGCTTCAGCAGCTCCTTTAATTCCACAGCTGATGCTGATAAAAATGACAGATTTTCTTTTCTGGATCTCTGACAGCAGGACTTCAGTCTCTGAGCTCATGAAGTTCTTTTTTTTACTTTTCACTGTCATTTTCATGAACGAACACTTCCTCATATGTGGGGCAGGAAGTGTAGCCTTATATGGTGTTTTTGGGTGGTAATTATGTTAATCTCCTCTCCTCGTGCACGAGCTTCTGATACACATTTATCATGTTTACGCTGCTCATTTACACACTTTTCCTGCAGATAGAAGTGTTTGTTGAATCTGACGTGACGTGTTCATAAGAACGTTTGTATGAACAAAAGTAAGAGAAATTTAAGAGAATACAAAAATGTTCTTGCATGAGGCTCATTGTGCTGTCCAGCCAGTGTGGTTGTCCTCCGTGTTTCCTTGAGTTCTTGTTCTTCCTGAGAAGATTCTTTTAAGTTTTACTGCCACGACAGCCCTCTTTTGTTTATTAAACTTTATTTCTGCATTTTGGATTTTTTGCCTGTGCCCTGGGTCATTTTGCCCGTCTCAACCTCACAGTTGAGGTCTAACTATGATGTCAATTACAGGCCTCTCTCATATTTTTAAGTGGGATAACTTGCACAATTGGTGGCTGACGAAATACTTTCCCCCCCACTATATAAATATATAAATACAGTATAATATAGTTGTTTCATTGTTTTTAATGGCATTAAATTTTTCAGAGGACCTATACTGCAGCGCTGATTTTCCTTCTTGACATGCACATATTAACACAATCTGACATCTGTACTTTTTTTTGTATTGAACTAATTAGTTATCTGTTAAAAATGAATACATTTTACTGAAAACCATAACATCCAATACTCAAACTACAGTATTTTGTTTAATTATCATCTTTTTTAATCTTATGCTTTTGGAAAGTTTCGTTGATAACAAATGTTTTAAAGATTACTTTTTGTCTGCATCTCTGTGCCAGTGTAGGATAAAATAAATAATAAAATTCCAGCATGAAGCACCTTCAAATCTAAGACAGTTCTATTGCTTTTGAACAAAAAATATCATGTTTTTATATTTAAGCACAAAAATAACTTAAATTGCTGCCATTTTAGATAAACTTTTAAAAATATTGTAGCCATTTATTCAATATTGCATTATCTGAAAATAACTATTTGGTGAGTACTAAGAGTGTAGCAATACTAAGATTGTCTCACAGTCTGATCATGTATCTCTGTTACTCACCCAGCAACAAGAAGGGTTTGATAATTCCGACCTGCAGGTCCCAGGAAGTGTCAGGGATGTACCCCAGCATCTTCTCTGGGGGTACAGGCTCTTCAACCACAGTGATGGTCGAACCCTTCCAGGTCTCTATAATGCGACGGCCACTCAGTGATGTCACACGAGTGCATTGTTTCCTCAGCCGGGACCGAGAAAAGCTCTGGATCTCCTGAGTCAAAGACTGCATGACCCAACTTGAGAGAATCTAAAAGATTTATAAGAAATATTGTTTTATCAACACTGGATAAATTAAAGAAGCTCATACAACAATTGAAGAGTGGGTACTTTCAGAATTATCTTCTCATTTAAAACCATGCAGTGTCATCCTGCACACGTTCACTATGTCTGTGAAACTGGACCCATTCATGAACCACTTACCCTGCTTTGTTCCAAATAAACCTCTCTTGTCATCTATTGTCCAGTCAACAATGGCTAACTCTGCGGTAATAAGGAACAGAAATATCACAAATTCTGACACCAAAGTACTCGTTGTGATAGATTAACCCAGAAAAAGGTTTTGTTTGGTGATTTGTCTTCTGAGATCAAGAATAAACAAAAATATTCTAGTGGCATATAATGCAGCTAAAATACCATTTTCAAAAGTTCTCAACACTAAATACTAATTTTGACCAAGTTGTGTTCTGCATCAAGGTTATAAACAATTATCATATTTGTGGATAGCTCTTAGAACAACTTTAGTATGGAAAAGTAGAGTTTAAAGGTGGTATCTATAACTTGTGACTGTTGAAGACAAGTTGGCGAACACCTTTTGTGAAGGAGTTTCCTAAATATTTTTACGGGGGTTCCCATTTTTCTTCTGTGAGTCACAAAGTCTCAAGCTTGTTACATGGATACATAATTTTCTTTCAAAATCGTGGTAGAGTTGTCATGTGCATCTTGAACCCTTGGATCCAATAATTCTAGAGCACTAGACTATAAGTTGACACCTGCATGGGGGGGCGGGGGGGGGGGGGGGGTCTCTATGTGTCAGAAAAACATACAAGGTTAGAGTTTCAAACATTCAGGTCTAAAAACCAGACCAGTAATAAATCATTAAAAACCTGGACCAAATCTGTCAATCTTCATGTCATAGATGTAGTACAATAACTTCTTCTCACCTTTATTCTGCGTCTTGTGCTCCCTTCCTGGTCAGTTCATTATGTTTTCTGTGGCCAGTTTGGTTTCTCCTTCATGTCCATCTTTGAATTTAATTATATTTGATTGATCCCAAGGGGAAATTACAGAACTTTGACTGTTTTTCTTAATGTAGGTTTGATCAAGTCCTTCAAAAGGTTTCATGTAATGCCTATCTTGATTGCCTTTCTGGCTGCTGATTCAGCTCAGCACAAGATTCTGCTGATTAAGCTCTACATTGTCATGCAATGAGCTCTAATGGCTTTTTGTCTCACTCGCTCTGTCTCATTTTCTGTACCTGAAGTGTCCTGTTCAGGGTCAAAAGGGGCTGGAAGCTATATGAGCCAGGAGACGAGCTATATCCTGGACAGGTAGTCAGTCCATGACAAACACAGATATTTATGATAAATTTAAAATCACCAGTTACTCTAATCACCCTTGGCACACCACAGGGTGTGAGAATCAAACTCTCAACCTTTCAGTTGGATGGCATCTACCTTGCCCATGAGGCCAACCACTCTCAAATGAACCAAACCACAGCTAACTGGCCTTAGAAAACTCAATATTAGCTATAAAATATAAAAATTTATAAACTTTAGTACGTTAGTAGCTGAGCATCACCCCAACATAAACTTGAAGCACAACAAATTGTGCAACATCTTTCCTTAAAACTTTAGTATTAACTGTTGGTTGGTTGCTTGTTTCTTTGTTAGCAAAATATCCCACTGACAACTGAGTTGGTTTCTGAACTCAGAAAATATTTAGTCATCTACTTCCCACTGACAACTGAGTTGGTTTCTGAACTCAGAAAATATTTAGTCATCTACAACCGATTACCTTTTTGTAAAATGTAATTATACTCTTAATTTCTTTACACCGAGTTTTTTTGTTCCTGATTTTGGAGTCTTTGGCTTTTAAGAAAACAAAACCAAACTATCTTAGAAAATGAGTAAATCAAGTATTCATTTTTGCAATAGCTTCTTTTTATTAAAACCATATCAGTGCCCTTATTCACTGAGACAAAAAATAATAAAACATGTGAAACCCACAGAGAAAACCCACACAAAATAAATAAATAAAACTTTTAGTAATTTATTTTAAACTATAAAATGTAAACATTTTCTTATTACATGGTCTGTGCCAAGCATTTTGTGTTTTTATATGTTTTAATTGCATCAACATTTATTAAAGCAATTTTAAAGTTTGGATTGTTTTATACAATTTTTAAAGCATTATTTTGAAGATTCACACCAGGATGAATCTAATGTATGTTGTGCTGCTTTAACACATCTCAAACAGAAAACATGCAGTTTTTGTTGCAGAATTTTGAGTAGAGAATTTAGAAAATGTTACCAGGCTGATACAAACAGTTAAACAGGAAAACATCAAACCTGAACTTTAGTAAGGAGATCTAAAGTAATGCTGCACAATATCCAGATTTAGTTGTTTAGTCCATGCGCATTTAAATAATTATTCTAATTCACACTTCCACTGTTTGACTTTATTCAGGTCAGTAAAATATAATCAGCACATTCATCGCTCAGTAAAATGAGAAGTGATACAGAGTTTGTCAGGTACCTGTTTTATCTGATGTTCAGCTTTAGTCCTCAGATTAAAACAGAGTCTTCTGATGGGAAGATATTCCAGTCTAAAAAGCAGAAACCAGAATGTTTTCAGTTCACTTTGCAGATGTCAAACCCACGTCTGTCCTTGTCATCCTCTCCTCCAACAGGCTGTCACTTTGGCTTTGCTGCTAAGACTGTTCCAGTTCAGACCATATCCAGATCAGCTTCAGGTGTGAAGTCTGTCTGTCCGCAGAGTCAAACCAAACCGACTCCACTGGTGGTGAGCTGCCATGGTGTAACATAACACCAGCTGCCTGTATGAACCCCCATGGTGCACCGTAACAGTGAGCCATCGACAAAACAGATTCCTGATTTAAAAAAAAACAGCCAACACTGTCAATATGTTCATGCTAACATTATTTTGTATTCATTTTATTTATGTTTATATTAATGAATCATTTGTTTGTTTGCTAAATTCATTCTTGTAAATATCAGTACACAAACAGAACTCAGATGTATGTATTTAAAACTAAAATCATAAAAAGAACAAAAATAGAGTATTTTTTAACAAACATTGAAAATGTGTTTTAAAGATAGATGTTCCTAAAAGCTCCACTAGAGGAAGCCATGTCTTTATTTTTATGAGGTAGTTCTCATAAAAACATTTATACCGACACCAATAAGACTATTGAAAAATAATAAAAATGCATTTAAAATTAAAAAAGATGTTTTAAATACTATTTTTAAAATTTTGTGTGTAAACTACTGCAAATTTGACTACAGTGCTGTCAAATTACTAATAATTCAGATTTCTTTTAGTTTCTCTAACAATTGACTGACAAAGTTAAAGGATTGTGTTTTGCCCATTAATTTTCATGCCAGAGTTTTGGACAATAATGTAATCTTATGTTGTAACCAATTTGGTCACAATATGAAAATATCATTATGCAAAATCTCATACATCAATGTCATGCTCAGAGTATGGGGTAAAGGTTACTCTGAGTTATTAGCATGTCAGATTTTAGCTCTATATCTATAAAACTGACTGAATTGCAGCCAAGTTTGTGTTGGTTAATGTTTATTAGCTGTGACGGCCATCTTGAATTGGATATGGAGTTGTAGGTGCTCATCCAATGATTACTTTCATACCAGCTTATTGGGCTCTGTGATGATGATGGTAGGGATACTTAGCCATGCTTAGTTAATTTCTTCCAAGAAACTTTCAGAAGGTACTTTAGCACTCAGCATTAGCAGTGTCTAGCTTGATCATAATCAGGGGCAGAACCAGAAGGGTGGCCAAGGTGACGCTTGCCGCACCTGGAACCTGATTTGTCATCCCAGTTGATTGACAAGCCAGTGCACGTGACACTGAAAGATATACAATTAGAGTAGAAGATAGAAAAGAAAGTTTAAATAAGCATATCCTACATATAAATTTCAAACATAGTCATGGGTTTATATATTCTTTTTATAAAGACAAAACTATTTTTTAACATGGTGTACAGATTTTTTCATAAAATCCCCTGTGAATTTCATTCAGATATATTTTTAAATGACATTTTATGTGAAATAAATAAAATGTTTGAACAGAAATAAGTATTTTAACATTGTTTTGCGAGCATACATTGGAATGTTAGCAACAGAAAGCAACTTCGACTTCAAATAGTAAAGTGTGGATGAATTAGTTGAAATCACATCTTAGGCCTTTTTTTTAGTTGGTTTATTTCAAACATGGAAAACAAAACAAAAAAATGATAAAAAAGTGATAACTTTCTTTCTGGAGTTTTCAAAGTATGTTCACTCGGGGCCTGTGTGGGTTTCTATACTACAGTTTCATCCAACAACAAGCATAATAATCAAGGGTCTGCAACAAATACAATCAAAGGAACCATTTCTGTTCCTTCTCCCACCAAATTCATCCAAAACCACAAAACAAGCTTGAAATAAAGGTGACAAAGTATTACTTCTTTTATGTCAACACTACATATTAAACCTAAACTGCTGACATTTAATGGTATATTTTCATTCTGGGTCAACAGAAAAGATGAAAGTATTTTGATTTATTTATATTTCTTGTCTTCACCCCATTCTTTATACTTAATTTTTGTCTATGTTAAAATACAGCTATTTATAAACGTATCCCTTTTTCAAATATTAAAGCATAGGCTTGCATCTTAATTATTTGTAGGAAAAACTAAACCAGTGTCTTGAATATTTCTTTGTGAACAACTCAGATTCATCTAATAAAAACACTAAGCTTTATTTATTTAAACTTTTGTATTGAAAAGGACTTGGCATCATTTTGCATAGCATCTTATATCAATTTAAAATAATAACCTGCGTATTTACTGCTGTGCAGGAAGTTGTAGCAAAGTGGCTAACAGGGGTGGGGTATGCTCTCTGCCTTTTAATTTATTTATTAAATCCTTTACTTTTGTAAAATGATACAGGATATTTTGGGGTTAAAATACATTGTAATTCTTGAACTGTTTTTTACTTAACTTTTTTGTCTTTTTTGTATTAACTCGCACATTTTCTGCTCCAAATCAGTTCATCGGTTAAGAAAAGGCTTACTTTTTTCCCTGCATTTTGTCCAACAATAACAATTTCTCAATTTTCCAAGAGTATTTATTTTCCTGGTCATGTGCAGCTACTTAACTAAGTAATTTCTATACATTATTTAATTTTATTGGTTATATTGACTGAATCAAATTATTGTGGGGATCCTCCTACCCACCCCCCCACCCCCAACACACACACACACACGCACACACACACACACACGCACCCATACACAGTATTGCAAAGAATTGTATGTAATCTACAACAATGACAGATTTTGCTGAAAAGTCCTAACAATTTGAGCTAAAAACATGCTTTTGTCTGAGGGAGGTGTTGGAGGAAAAGTCATGAGGACATTACACAAAACTCATTTGGCTTTGCAACTGCAGCTGCACTGTAAGATTTATGATGCATAGTTTAAAAAGTCAATGCTGCACAGCCAGAGATATTTACTAGATGAATTTTTCTTTGCTTTCCTACTGCTCCCTAAAGTGGCTGCACAGAGAATTCTTTGTAAATGTTGGCCTTCTTTAGGGACAAACTTTGAAGCATTTTTGTCAAAGATGCAAATATGATTTGTTGTTTGCTCTGCAGCTGTGTTCAGAAGCAACACAAAATAAAAGAGTTTTTTTTGTGTGTGAATTTGTTATTTTGGTGTGTGTGTGTGCGTGTGTGTGTGTGTGTGCAGCTGCAGCTGAAGCCTTATTTATGTTGGAAAAGATTCTGGTAGTTTCCAAGAATATTTCCACACACAGCAAACAGTTTTCTTTCTGGATGAAATTGAACCCCTCATTCCCTCAGGACACATGTTTGTATGTGTGGCATCACATGCTCAACCTGAAACTGATTTCAACATTAAAAGTAACAGGAATCGAAAGGAAACTAGTCAAGGTGATGAAGGAGGCATGATTAAAAAAGGTAGAGACCAAGCTAATGGAGGAGAACAGGAGACAGGCAGGAGAAAAAAGAAGGCAAACAAAACAGGAGAAATGTAGAGTTCACTGGAATTTGTTTTTAGTGAGTGTTTACCTTTGTAAATGTGTTTGTTTCTGTGATAAGATTTTCCTGCCAACTGTGAGGAGCTTTTACGTCAGAAAAAAACCTACATGGATTAAATCATGAGAACCTGCAAAGAAAAGGAGAAGAGGAGGAAAAGGTGAAGAAAGGATGGAAAGCAAAGTGCTTATTCAGTCCTCTGCATGTTGATCCATGAGTCAGAAAACCCGGAGAGTCTGAGTGTGTCTGTGCATGTGTGTGTTTTGGCTGTAACTCAACCCTTACATGGGAAGCTCCTCCAACATCTGACAACCATTACTAACTATCAACACACACAGTGTTGAAGTTTGCTGCGTCATATTTAGCTTTAATGGACCAATAACAAAGCTGTTAATGCAACAAGCCTGCAGGGGTCAATCAGTTACAGGTCCCTCCCAGGCATTCCAGTCTTGGCTACTTAGAATGTGGGAGAGTGCCAGCATCTAGGGGTTTAGGAAAAACAGAAATTATATATTTACATAAACATGTAAATCTATAAAGAGCCTGATTCTTATGTCAGAGAATCATGTGATCCATGTTTATCCTTTGAGTTGTACAGCAAGTTTTTAGTTTATTATGGTGATGTGTGATGTATTTTAATAGCCTTCCCTAAAATCCTTAAATTGATTGTTTCATGTTTGTCAAAATGTTTTACACATCATCAAGGGAACAAACCACTGTTTTAATGAAAAATGAAAAATCATGAATGGTACGTCACCACCAGTGACGGCTGGTGGATTTTTCTCCAGGGGGGGCTACAACTCCAAAATGGACATATCTCAAAAAGTAATCAAACATGTACTAAGTTGTATCACACCAGTGTATTTATTAAACAAATGAAAATAATA
>JARVJO010000061.1:21266118-21280359 GCA_031762555.1 Cynodonichthys magdalenae | reverse complement strand
AAATAATTACTCAAGTAAAGTACAGATAATCAAAATTTCTACTTAAGTACAGTAATGAAGTATTTGTACTTAGTTACTTTACAACTCTGACAGCATGTTATTAATACAATATATTTCACTGTTAAAAAATGTATATTTATATTATTGCTAAATTTATTAAAAAAACTAAGTTATAATGATTTTTCTGTGTTATTTATTTGTTTTTTGGATCAAATGACAAATATAAATTTGCCTTGATGAGTAAACATTATATACAGACGTCAAAGACTCAAATTGATATAAAGTACAGTTGGCTTTCATTGACAGGAAGAATGGAACAATTTGTGAGGTAATTAACTTTTGTTTTGCCTCCATTATGCAAAATTTACATTGAAGAAAACTGGGATTCCCAAACCATTGTTGAAAACAACAACTGCAGAAAAGGCATCTTAAACACTTAAGTTTTAAACTATAAAATTGTCATGAATAGAATACCTTTTTAAGTATAAACTTAATTTCAACATCTTAATATCATCTTTATGTCGTCTGTTTTTACATGAATTAATTGTATGGGGCTTCCTGTCAGTCATGATAAAACCTCATGTTAGCTAAATAAGCTGACGTTGATGCAAGTTAACCATATTAGTTAAACGTAAACATATCACTTGTTTAAATCATATAAGCTTGAGCTGGATCACTAAAACAGTGACAACAGTATAACAAAAAATATATAAGCAAAAAAATATATACTTTCGTACCCTATAAACATTTTTTTTTTCAAATAAATCCTGGAGCAGTTTTTGAATCTGCTTACTTTTTCTATGCAAGGTGAGGCAACTGAGCATGCACTCTAAAAAAATAAAATGTTGGATTTATTTAACCATGTTATGTCAACTGGTTCCACTTAACAGAGTTGAGTTATTTAACCAAAGAACATGAGTATGTTGCTTTGAAATTACTCAACTCAGTTAAGTGGAACCAGTTGACATAACATGGTTAAGTAAATCCAACATTTTATTTTTAGAGTGTGTACAGTGTCATCACTTTAGCATGTGTCTGTTTGGAGAAAAATGTCATGTTACAACCGTCCCTTGTTGGTACTGTCTACGGTCTCCTTGCTACATGCATTCATGTAAAAATAAATAAATAAATACAAACAGCAAAGGAATTTAGGTTTATCAATATACAGAACTAAATAGCATTTAGGCAAAGGTTTGCCTTTGGAACTGCAGTTTTGTTTGATTTTTTTATTATTTATATTTTGCAGAAATCAGTAAATGCATTGTTTACAGCAGTTGCCATGGCCACACTTTTCCCATCATTTGAATCTCATAATTTGCTAAATATACTTTATTATTTTCAGTTGAAAATATAGTTTGTTAGCCCATTCCTTACTGTAATAAAGTAACTTTTTTTACATGTATAAGGATCATAAAAAACAGGTAGAAAATATAGATTTTTAACATTTAAGACAAAATGTTGTAATTGCGGAATAAATGTTTTGCACATATATGAAATGAAAGACATTAAGACATCAAAATATAACACTAGAGAATTAGATTAGTAGTTTTTTTTCCATATAAGTGCATTTCATTATTTTCCTTTTTTTAACAAAATTGTAAATAAATATCTGCCTCACATTAAACAAAAGAGTAATATCCTTTAGCAAAAATATATCGTTTTTAATATTTTTTTCCCCAGCACTTAAAAAAAGCTATTTCATAATTCTTCACAAGTTGTAGTTTTTATGCATATAGATAAATTACATTTATGGGACAAGTAGATTATGTGGTTCAATACCATTTAACATGAAAGATGGCAAAAATCCCCCTTTTTAGACCTCTGTATTAGGTGATGTATTTTAAAATATATTTTTATGTTTTATAAAAAGAGGATTGATGTTTTTGCTCCAGGTTTAATGTTGAAATTTTGTGAATTGAATTAAACTACCAATATAAATTCATAATAAAGGAATAGACAGTATAGGTGGAAAAGCTTTCTTTCAGTGCAATGGAATGACAAAGACAAAAGGTAGCAAAGAATAATATAGATATAAAATATTATAGAGAAGAGCATGGAAGGAAAATAAATTAAACATTTCAGCTCAGCCTTTTTCACCATTTCTGGTCTGAAAACATACATGTACAAACCTAGGACCTCAGACTTTTTAGATCTTTTTCTAGCTGTCTTTTCTTTTATTTACAGATATTTTGTTGTCGATTTCTTCTTGTTTGTCTTTCGACTGCTCCCTATAGTGCTGAGTTTGCCACAGGAAGTGAACTTGCACAAAAGATTTGCCAATTGTTTTACACAATCTGCGCTTCCTGATGCAACCTGGGCTCAAACATGCAGCCTCAGGTAGACCGCAACACTGACCACTGAGCTACCATAGCCTTTGTGGACACGTTTTGATTACCAAGTCAAATTTGAAGTTGTAGCCAGTAGTAGTTGTCTTTGGACCTATATATTGAAGTATTCTAGCAGAATGGTTGTAATAACCTTTGCTGTATAACCAGAACTGATCAAACATCCTTAATTACACCAAAAATGGAGCTGAACGTTATTGTTGTATTTTTATAAATTGTTTATCAAAGGAAAGAAAGTAAATCAAATTATATAAAAAAATGGCTTCACTTTTCCATGAGTCTGTTTGTGCCGTGTCACTCAGACTGAAGTCTGTATGACTGATACATTTTTTTTATTGACCGCAGGAACAAAATGGTTTCTGTAAACAATAAGAACTGTTTTTTTCCAGAGATGAACTGCTGCTCAGTCCATTATTTATTGAATTACATGTGACTTCATCCATCTGAACAGCATCTCAGTGGTTATAAAAGAGTACATTTTTAAAAACCACTGGTACATATAGTCCACAAGTAGGACTCTGACTCCAGGACAAAAATATTAGAGGATTTCCAATGAATTATTAAATTTTTAAAGGAACAATAGGCGGCACGGTGGCTCAGTTGGTAGAGCTGATGCCTCTCCCTGTGACGAACTTGCGACCTGTCCAGGGTGTACCCCGCCCCTCGCTGTGACAGCTGGATATAGACACCAGTGACCCCCGTGACCCTGAAAGGAAGAACCGGGTATAGATAATGGATGGATAGATGAAGGAAAAATAATAAAGCTTTCATATTAAACACTTTGTTTAATAGCTGAACATTTTGGTTTGTTAAAATATGCTTTCACCTGCAGTGTTTTAGTATTTGTTTAATTTTTGTTTTAGTAATTCACATTTATAAAATAAAAAATTGTTTTCAAATGATCCAGCAACAATGTAAAGGAAGGTTTGGCCATTTTAAAGTGGCATTCTGTCTAAAAGTTGTGAACATTCAAAATCTTACCTGTTGTGGACAACCTTTTGAACAACCTCAGGTGTTTACATTAGACAGGACTGATAAGCCAATGGTTGGCCTCAACACATTCAAGACAAAAGTGTATCACTTTTGATACAACCTGGTTTACTTTCGACATAAATTGTGTAATGTAAGACAAAATTGGTGTTGATTTTTTAAAAAGTATTTTTGTTCATGTAGACAGAATACAACTGGACAAATGAAACCTTCGTTTCTTTTTGGACCAGTAACTACCCAGAAATGTCACAGCTGACTCCTGTGATCTGGGGTTATTGGAAACATTTCCTGTGGTTGGACTGTGAAAGTCAGAAACAAAAACTTGAAAAGACTGCCTGGAGAACTGTTGAGAAAGACCCCTTAAATAAATTACAGAACAGCCTAGGCCCTCTGAAGCAAAGATGAGGGGCAGTTTAAAACTTTTCACTAGAATGTAACTGTTTTAGCTGCCCAACTGCAACAATTAAGTTTTCTTTAAAACACATTTAGTCATCCATACATCCATCAATTCATCCACCCCTGTTTTTCCTTATTCAACTAGAGAACTAGAGTTATCATTCAGCCAAGTTTTACTAATTCCATATATCTTTGTAAGATAAGTATCTTAAAATGGACTAACAGTAGTTGGAACATAGTTAAAAGTTGAAGATTTCAAGCATTTTTTTATTTACTGTTATTTAACTAGGGAAATCCCATTGAAATCGTAGATCTCTATTGCCAGGGCAGCCTAGGCCAGAAGACAACTTATTGTACATATTTTTGTGCATAACATAAATGATGCAATTAAACCATTAAAAGCAAAAAAGGAAGCAACTAAAGTGCAAGTAAAATAGGGCTAAGAACAGAACCTTGTGGAACACCATGTTAAAGAGTATGACACGAATTGTAAATTAGATTTGACAACAGATATTTTATATTGACAAGATAAATAAGAAGCAAATCAATCCAGAGCTGTGCCCAAAATTCCCATCTTTACATGTTTACCACCATGAATACCAAAATCAAACCCTTTTTCCTATTGTAATAAGCATATTTTTTGCAAAGATTACATATCAGAGGTAATTAATCATTTTTAGATCAATTGAAAACCCAGTCTTGAGTTGAACTGTCAGTAACTATTTGCCTTCCCTCATCATGCTTGTTTTCCTTTTCTATTTTGAAAGGAGAAAATGGAAATGTATCCCTTTGGCAGATCACAACATTTCCACTACCTGCAGAGTAATTATGTTTTACATTTAAAATATAAACATTTGACTGCCTGTTGGCATAGTAGTAATACAAGGACTTACCCTGTTTCATGGAAGAAATATTTGTTCAGCTGAGTTTTTTTATGTCAGGGGTTTCAGGGTTTCAGACCTGAAAGAACTTTAGTTCACGCATCAGCACATCTACTGCAAGGATAAGTGTGTATTTAGAGTTGATAAAATAATCAAATTCAAAACAGGAAGTTTCATTTAGATATACAGTATAATGCATGGATTCTATACATATAAGTTTTTGTTGTATTTGTTCGTTGAGCCGAGGAGGTTTTGCAGTTGTAAAAAGATGGTCTGTTTAGTTGTAATCCGTGGAGATTATCTGAAGGCCCTGTCACACTTATGAGCATTTTCTTCTTAACAATCCTGGGCCCACCCTCGGAACCACATATGCTTTTCTCCGCTTTGGAGTCTTTTATATACAACTGGCATATTCTAATTTACATAAGAGGGCGTGGAAATGATTCTATAGGTTGTCCTGTTTTGATTGACACCTCTTTTGACCAACTGGGTTGCTCTTTGGCAGTTTTGTCAAGGAAGATCCATAAGACCCACCCTCAGACTGCATCATTTGATTGACTGTAGAATTGGCCAATCAACTCTGAGCTTCATTCTGACACCACAGCTATGTAGCCAATCACATTAACTTTCATTTGGTAATAGTTTTGGGGGGTGGGAACCTTGTGTGGAGCAAGAGAAGTGAAACTTACGGAAATTTGTGATGTTTTATTCACTATCCCCCTAGTAGTGAGAACAACGGACATGGCAAACATGGACTTTAAAGCGTTTTTGGACAGTTAGCTGACTAAACATGGTGGCAAAGAAGAAATATTTGTTATGAAGTGTTCTGAGTGCTTCAAGACACGGAAGAGACATTTTTGTGGCCAGGAAAAGTAATAAAAGGACAGATAATACCACTTCTGGTCGCCATTTTGAAAACATTTTTTTGTCAGAAATTGATTATATTGAATATATTTTTCGCTGCTGGTGGTTTTATAAGCTGTGTGGATTGTGATGCTTTGAAAAAAGTGGGGATATATTTTTGTTTGTTGGTGGAGATTTGATGAATGTCCTCCAGCTGGGATTAATATTACTGAATATAATTTTTTTTGTATTTTAATCATGTTGTGAGTAAATATGGATGGTAGAATATGATCTGTGGGGTGTTTATCTTTCATATGAGCCCTCAGTGAATACTCTGTTTTGAAGCATTTAGAAATTATAGTGTTTGGAAAAAGTGTCCAGTTTGGACATATTTGGACATGTATCCAATTATGCAATGGGGCATGCTAGATTGAATTATGTTTCAGTTATTAATTTCTGATGCTACTGTTACCAAATTTGAACTGGTAATAGTTGGGAATCTACGGAGCCCCTCCGGTGACATGGTAGAGAAAGAAATTATCACTTGGCCACGCGATAATAATACGTTCCCACGCAGTAATTATCACGTGGCCATGAGATAATTTTCTGCAGTCGGCTTGAGGTTCAATCTAAAAGTATAGCCTAATAGTTCAAAGATTAATGGCTATTTTTGAGATTACATTCAAAGCCCTAGTTGAGTGTGGGGAAACGGATTTTTTACGGTGTTCCTGAACGTTACAAAACTCTGTTCAGTCACGTCATACAATATGAGTGAATGTGGTTTATCTTTCATTTAAATACTCCCTCATAACAATGTCTAATTAAGTCTATTACGTGAATACAGACTGTATTTGGACAGTGACCTATTTGAATGTCATTATAATTCATCCCTAGATTAAAATAAAATGAAATTAATTCAAAATTGTCCATGTTAACAATCTAAAGTGAGAATGCGTTACTATCACGTAATAATTATTGCGTGGGAACACGTTATTATCACATGGCCACGTGAAAATTATTGCGTGGGAACGCGTTATTATCGCGTCGCCACGTGATAATTTATTTTTCTCCCATGTCACCAGACGGGCTCCATAGAAATCTATATTTTTGTCCAATATATTTTTTTCCTCAATATCTCCTTCCTTTCATGTTCTGACACTTTAAATATAAAAATAAAAACTGAGAAAATATCTAGATTTTAGTGTACTTTGCCTTATATATCTAAATACTATTTACAGTTACACAAAATATGACTGCTTAATAGATTAAGATTAATAGCTTTAAAAAGAGACCAAGCTTGTAAATTTATTCCAAATAGTACAAGAGCAGAACTTCATTCAATTTGTGTTTGTTTTTTAAGGCGTTTTATGGAATTTTAGGCCCGAATATTAAGGGGTTAAAGACAAAGATGGAATTGAAAAAAAATCAACAGGGAGAGCTTCTTTTCGGCGTGTACATAATGTAATTCGAACAAATTGATTAAATATATGACTTTTATTAGCAATTTAGACATAAAAAATGTTTCATAAGTTGGCATAAGTTGTCTAGTGGGACAGGACCTTTAGTTCTAGCTGTCAGTATCATCTGTTCTCACATCAACAACAGTGCAAAGGAGTTTAGCACATTATGTGGCATTCAAGATCCTAGAAAAGTAATTTTTTTCCCTCATGTTTTCCTCAATGTCCATAAAGGACAACTTTTATGGATTATAAACAAAAGATGGTAAAATGGTAAATGGCTTGAACTTATATAGCGCCTAATCAAGTCCACTTGGACCCCAAGGTGCTTTACACTTCAGACATTTACCCATTCACTCACACATTCACACACTGATGGTGGTAAGCTACATTGTAGCCACAGCTGCCCTGGGGCACACTGACAGAGGCGGGGCTACCATGTACCGGTGCTACTGGACCCTCTGACCACCATCAATATGCAAGTGAGTGAAGGGGATCGAACCGATGACCTTCCTATTCCAGGACGACTTCCCTAACCACGCCACCCCGAAACAGATGGATTATTGTTAAATCTTAGTATTTGGTAAACTGGACCTGGTAGCCTACTTTCTTACTGTTAGTTGATTTTCTGCTGATAGCAAACATCACAATCTAAAGTATTTAAACTAATACCGCAACTCTGGAAATCTGCACGTTCTGTAAATACGCCATCTAAGTCTGTAAACTGGATATATTTGATAACGTCAATGGGTTTCACATTTATTGTTATTGGCTTTATCTTTTTTAAATATCTCCAAGACGAAGACAAATATCGCTCATTTCCCTTTGTTTAACCCTGTAATGAACAGTGCTCATGTGATTTTTCCAATGTGGACATTTGTAGTGGGTAGAACAACTTTTACATTTAAACTTGATTTTAAATGTTGAGAGAAGCTTTAGCTTCTGAATTTGGAAGTCAAAATTTGCATCTGGGTATGTAATCACATTTAGCTTTTCTATATTTCAGTTGCAAGTCAGAAAACATGTAAGATTTGCTAACTTTCGTGCTCATTAACCAGGCTACTTTTACTAATTAGGGTGCATTTGTCTGCATTTTAACACAGTAACAATATGTTGCCTCATAGAGATTGAACAGTATGTATGTGACTGAAATAAAAGTAGTCAAACTTATGGAAGTGGAAAAAAAGGTTTAGCACTGCAGTTATCACCACCACCAGTAACCACATGGATTGTAAAAGTCATGGTTGGTCAGGAATTTCAGACTTTGTGTGAGATGTCCAAACAGGGCATACCAATGGATTTTTCCAACTTATAGCTTAAAGATTATGACCTCCATTTACAATTGGAAGACACCACATTTGTTTCATTAGTTGATACTTGTTTCCATTTGGGTGTGCTACACAGAGATCAAGACTGTATCATTTGGTGTTCAAACAACTAAATAGTATTTACAAATATTCATGGTATAAACTTGACAAAATCTTGGATTTATTATGTCTGCAAAAGGTAAAAGATATGTTTCATAAATTTTGTTGCCCAGAAAATTTAGCAAAGCTTACAAATATTCTCACTGTCATTGTGTATTTGGCAATGTCCTGATGCATCCAAGTAATCCAGGTAGAAAAAAAATGTCAAGTTTAATCTAAATTTTATCCATCCATTTCCATCCATTATCTGTACCCGTTTCTTCCTTTTTAGGGTCATGGGGGTCACTGGTGACCATATCCAGCCACCACAGTGCGAGGGGCGGGGTACACCCTGGACAGGTCGCAAGTCCATCACAGGGCCACATATAGAGACAAATAAACATACACTCTCTCACTCACACCTAGGGACAATTTAGAGTTATCAGTTAACCTAACAGTCATGTTTTTGGTCTGTGGGAGGAAGCCAGAGTACCCGCAGAGAACCCACGCATGCACGGAGAGAACATGCAGACTCTACCCAGAAAGGTCCCCAGGCCGGGATTTGATCCGGCAACCTTCTTGCTGAGAGGCAACAGCTCTACCAACTGAGCCACCATGCTGCAAAATTTTATTAATATTATTATTATTATTATAGGCAATATTTCTTAATTACATTAAGATATATTACTCTGGGTTTTGATATTATTTGTAGATATTCAAATTCATTTATTAGTTCCTATTCTTTGCTGATTTTCTGTTAAATCAAAAGAGTCCTTAGTAGAATTTGAATATCTACAAATCCTATCAATACCAACAAGCAATGCATCTTAATGTATTTTTAGAAATACTGGCTAAAATATACGATGACAGTGACCACATTTTTATGCTTAACTAAATATTCTTGGGCTACAAAATAAAAAAAAAATATTATCTTTTGCTGATTTAATAAATCTGAGATGTTGTCACTTATGCCTCTTGATACAGTACTTTGATTTGAAAGACATGCTTCGATTGGATGAAAATAGCCTGTCTGTGATTGGCTGGCGGTTTATTTACATACATTTTGGGTTGCGAGTGCAGAGACAGAGCAGCGAGCAGAGGGGAAGTTGAGCGAGGAGGCTGAGAGGGAGCTGTGCGAGAGTGTGTGATTTGAAATAACAGTTCAAATTATTGTTCGTTTATGTTGATATCTGCTCTCAAATCTGTGTTACAGGTGGCACAAATGTAACGCCATAGATCTGATATCAATATCAAATATCCGTCCAATATTAGCCAAAAAGCGAGTATTGACTTATATCAGCCTGCATCTAAAATCAGCACTCATGACTGATACAAACAGTCCATTCCAGTTGTCTGCGCCATAATTTCTATCCAGCAGCGCTTGGATCCAGCATAAATAATTTAAGTGACCTTGAATTGAATTAAATTAATTTTAAATCTTAAATGTATAGTTTGTTTTTATTGAATTTATTGAACTTTTTTAGGGAGTCTTCTATCTTATTTAGTATTTATTTTATTTTATTGCAGAATATTCTTATGTTTGAGTTAAAAATGTATGTAACCAATTGGTTAATAATATTTGGGCCATTTTTTTTCCTCATACCGTCTGTTGTTAACTATTGTTCACAGTTTTATATGAGCACGACCTTTAAAAATTCCACACTACAAAATAAATAATAAACTTATGTATGATTCTTTAGATATAGTATCAGGTCAATATTGGTATTGGCCGTACTCAAGGCTACAATCTCGGTATCGTATCAGAAGTGAAAAAGTTATGTTGGGACATCCCTACCTGAGATGACTGTTGTTGTCAGGTGGCACTATTGAAATAAGCAAAATGAACATGAGTGATTTGAGTGAAAATTTTCCCAACTTTTTATTGGAATGGAGTCACTGCCCCATGTGAAGAAGCTGAAGTGACACAAGTTCTTGTACATGAGTGGAGTTAGAACAAAGGAAGAGATTGGGCTGAGGTCATGTTGAAGGAAAACAAAAGCTGAGACAAAAGGCAGCACTGGGAGTTTACCAATTAATTTACATTTAAACCCCCACTGTCACAAGCTATAATGACTTAAAGAAATCAGATCCTGATACAAGAAGTTGGAATAAGCTTCCTCTGCAGAGCAGATGGACTCATTCTTAAGGGACATTCAGGAAGTCACAGCACCTCTGCACAAAAAGCACCCAGCTGAGGTGGTTTGGGCTTTTGGTCAGGATGCCTTGCAAGGGAGGGGTTTTAAACGTCCCACTGGGAGGAGATCCTGAAGTCACTGGACGGATTGTATCTCACAGCTGGCCTGGGAATACCTCAGTGCCTCTGGGAAAGCTAGAGGAAGGATTTGTGTAGCGGCAGGTACGGGATCTTTGTTTAAACTGTCGCTCCCACAGCCTGGTCTCAGATGTCCATCATAGGATGGATAGACTGTATAAATCTCTGTACAGTTTATGGTTCAGCTGTATCAGAGTCCTTTAGTAGACCTGTCAGGTTTCACTTAGAAATAAAAATCTTTATTACATTTACTGACTTACAATTAAGCTGAAGCTTTTTCCATATTTAGTTGCTTTGTTAGTGTCATTATTTCTAACCAGCAGTCTTTACTCATGGCTAACTGTACATTATGTTGAATATTTGACTGAGACATGACATGGCACACATCTGCTGTTTTCTGGGTTTTGAATGACAAAACTGAAATTTGTCTCAGTTCTGGTCTGGATGTCTTTTAATTATAGACATACATTACATTACATAGACACCCTCTCAGTCCTGGGGTGCAGTTTTCATCTTTACACCAAACCTTGCTGATTTATTTAGATTTGGTTTGTGGTCACAATCATCAGTCTTCTGCACTGTTTGCAGCTGCCACAATTTGCATGTCACGTTTAAAAATCTAAATAGTAAAACAGGCTATAATTAAAAGGCATCCAGACCAATGCTATGAAGTACCATGGTGTTGCATGATTTACAAATGTAAACATTTAATAATTAGAGGAACATGAACCCCAGCTGGCATTAGAGGAGTAGAAAGAGAGAGAGCGAAGCTGTAACCAAAAAATGTCCTAATGAAAGACTCGCAGTGCAGTAACCAGGAAGATATTTTAGGTCACGCAAGTTCAAAATGTTTCTGTGACTTCATTGTGAAAAGGCCCAGCCAAACCAAAGACGTGCTCTGTCCCAGTGCTGCATTCTTTCTGGTCTCATCTGGAATGAAACGTGCAGCAGGACACCAGTTAACATTCCTGCTGCACATTCAGTTTGTGGTCAGCTGTTCGAGGTTCCTGAATGGAACATGTTCTCGCTGATGTAAGAGAAGTGAGTCCTGCTGAGGGGAAAAACAAACATCTCAAGTTCAAATGAACCGAGCTGAGAATGAATAAGCATCCTTTCCAGTGTTTTCACAGAGTCTAACAGATGTTAAAAGACCCAAAGGACTGAGAGTTGTGGTGGCTGGAGTTGTTTTCTTAAGCCCACTTTTGTGGTATTTGTACTTTATTTGGCTTAGTTCTTTTAATAATATATTTCACCACAAATTAGAGGAAAAAATTCACTAGCACAGTGGTACTGTGGTTAGCGCTGTGTCCAGCAAGAACATCTCCAGTTTGAATCTGCTTGGGCCTCATTTTAAGCAGGTTTATTATAAATTCTAAATGTTGAAGGTTAAGATGCTCTTTAATAAGACTTTTAATAGTTTAATGTTTATTAAAGCAGTTGTAAATAATTTATTTAAATTTGAGGTTCAGATTCATTTTAATAAACAGCACAAGTGGCTAGAGTCAACCAGCAATAGACTGTGTTGTGACCTAACAGACCAGGGTCCATATTTATCAAACTTCTTAGAATTACTCTGAAGAATGCTGTTAGGAATGGTCTTAAGTGGAAACAATTATTAGTTAAAAGTTGAGACTAAAAGTCATTTATATATCACACGCGCACACCCTGCTCCGTCATTAGCAGCTTACTTTTTCTTTTTTTTTGTTTGGTTTGGGGGGGGGGGGGGCGTTGGCATGCACTCACCAGTTGATAGTTTCATATTTTCTCCAAAAGCTGCACACAAATATCCACCTTTTTAGTTCAGCATTATGCTCACTGTTTTTTGTTTGTTTGTTTTTATGTTTTTCTTTTACTCTTCTGTTTATTTGTATTTCTGAATAAACCTGTTTTCTACATCTTATAACTGAGAATAGCACTCAGTTAGGGAGGAAGGACAGCTGTGTTCTGTGTGATTCCTGTCTTCTCAGTCCATCTCAGACCCCAGTGGCAACTCTTAACACCTCTGGAGCAGTCTTCACTTCTCAGGAGAGTAACAGTGATTCTTAGACTTAAGAATTTTGATAAATGGCACCTACACTTTAAGTCTGAGAGTAGGAGTAAATCTAAGAAAATTTTTATTTTATGTATTTTTTTAATATTTATTTCATTTAATTAAAAACAAAACAAAATTCAACACAACACAAACACGGTATTATTAAATGAAAAGGAGCAGAATGAAAAAAATCTTATCATGTCTGCCCCCATTTAACAAAGAAAAACAATATATATATATACATATTACATACACCCCTACATACATATACATAAATAATGATTTCACACCCTAATGATCAGCAAAATGAAAAGAAAAAGATAAATAAATAAAAAGATTACAATGATTCAAACAGCAGCTTGTATAAATGCCAATTATGTTTTCATATTTGACAACATATCAAATTTTACCATTCTTCCAAATAACTTAATCGAACCAGCATTTTTATAATCTCTAGCCAATAATCCCTTTACCTTATATAGTACTGCAATACATTTTGCTGTTTTTGTTCTTAAATAATTTATAATTTATATGAGACTTCCAAGTCAAGTTTTCATCAATAATAACACCTAAAAACTTCACCTCACTGACTCTACAAATCTAAAAACCATCAACTTTAAATGAAACATCGACCTTTGTTTTTCAGCACATAAGTAAGAAATTCCATTCTAAGAAGTTTGATAAATACAGACCCTGGTTGAGTTTCAGCTCCAACAATTGGGCCATAGATGATTTTTAAAAAATTTCTTCTAACCTGCTCAACAAAATCTACAAAGGTAATATAGCAATATTTAGTTATTTACGTACATTATGCACATTATGAGAATGAGAGAACCCAAAAGAATATGCTGATGGTCACTTTGATTAAATAAATATATGTTTTATTTTTAGATGAGTTAGTAAAAGAGCTACTACTGATGCTGATGATGTAACTGAGTACATTGTTTGATACATATTTACATTTATACACAGAAACATACACTTTAAATCTCACAAACATACACACACACAAACAAAAGTATATAGTGTACATGTACAAACAAACTGTAAATATAAACACACATATTGTTTACCATTAAAGTCAGATACTGTATTTTAACTTGACACTGATTCAAATTTGTTTCATATGTTTGTAGGTTTATTAAGGTTGAAAACTTTAAATTAAATAAAAAGTATCAAGATTAAGTTTAAAATGAATGCCAGCTAAAACACCAGAGAGCCAGCAGGTCATTTTAACAGTTGTTGTGATTGATCTTAAACATCCTGTATGTACACAAAGATGGAAGACCTGAACAAGAAATATCTCATAAACAACAGATATATTTGGTTGTTGCCCTAAAGTAAGTATATTTATTTTAATGTGTAATATTGTCTTTCCTCTGCTGTTCTCTTTTAAATAAGAATAGGACACAAACAGGCTTATGTTTATGTTTTTTTTTATCTTTTATTTTAAGATTTATTCATTTCATTAAAAATTAAATAAATTATATATACAATAGAAGAAAAGAATACAAATACAAATCACAAATAAAATGAAAGACGGTCGGTTGCTGGGCCGGCCCTGCTCCTCGGCTGGGATCGGCTTGTCCATGGGGTGGGCTGGAGGGCGCCCCAGCCTG
>JARVJO010000061.1:21215989-21226191 GCA_031762555.1 Cynodonichthys magdalenae | reverse complement strand
GAAATTGATTTATTTATTATTTAAATTTGTTAATTGTCTGAAATAAAAAAAGTCATTCATTCATTCATTCATTCATTTACATTTCAAATAATATTAAAATATAAAACCAGATCTCAGCACACAGGTGTTTTTATTCACAGTCTTTACCTTTGTCTTTTATATTCTAATATCCTTCTTTTTACATATTCAGCCATTTATAGGTATTTCATGCTTCAGTTAGGTCATGTAGCACCATGACTGTGTGCAAAGGAATAGGTGGAACTTAAAACTTCACATCACTAGTGAACAGATCCTGGACCTAAAAATATAACATGGCAGCTCCTGTAAACTGGGTCCTGCTGGCTTCAATTCCCAACAATGAGAGGACAGAGACATGAGGTCAATGGATCAGACAAGCTGTTCAGTCCTCTTAGATTTAAACTACTTCTCCAAACTAAAGCTATATAAAGAAATACAGTATCTACAGCAGGTAAGATATTATGGTTTTTAACTTTTACAGAGAATATTAAAAAAATGTTATTACAGGAAGTACTGTTCAACCTGATTTTTATATGGGTTCTTTTTTATTTTAAAGCTGTTGACACAGGGAAACAGATCTTCAAAGAGAAGAAGTAAAACAAATTCTAGAATGGAATCTTGTATTTCCAAAATGTTTCAGCAAAACATTATATCTGTTAACTAATAGGTTACTGTAGAGTCTAAACACCAAAATGTATTTTTGCGTAAGAGATGGGGTGCCCGACATTTTCAGGGACATTTTTACCTTTCACTTTTTCTGTGAAGCTGGACGGATCGAGGACCACCACAGATGGATTGACCAGATCCTGCAGAAACAGACAAACTCCTTGTGAACACTACACAATTCACATCCTACACTGTCCTACACCTACACAGAGGCCAAGAGAAGATTTGGATGAAGAAAAAGATGTTTCTCTGAAGACTTGGGACTTGGCTGCTTTAGATTTACCTGTATGAACTCCAGGATGCCGTCAGCTGAGTGATGTCCTTCATACTCATGAACAGAGGAGCCGTTGAATATAACAGTGGTGGGATAAGCTTGAATGTTGTACTGAGACACACATAAGAGCACAAGTGAGCTTCTGGAAGGTGTCGCTGCTCATCTTACAATCAATTGTTTAATTCAGAGATGCGAGACTTACCAAGGAGCATAAGTTCTGATGAATAGTACAGTCCAGAGTACCAAACCTGATCTGTCCAGCTAACTGGATTGATGCTTTTCTCAATTCAGGTAGTAAAGCTCGACATGGAGGACACCACTGCACATACAGGATTCATTAAAACACCATCTTATAAAGAAAATTCAGAAACCAAAGTGTTCACTTAGTGTTCAAACAGTGAAGCTCTTTTTTGTCCCCTGTTGCTAAAGTGGGGGGCATAGAAATGCTCTCCATCTGCACGTCCCTGACGGGGGCATCAGTGATGATTGGCGTCGAGTTTATCTTGTTACATTTTGAATCTATAACAGTAACATGTCTTATTTCCTGTGCTAACATCCATATATGTACATTTATTTATAACCCCAATTCCAATGTAGTTGAGACATTGTGTAAAACAGAAATAAAAATAGAATATGATCATTTGCAAATCCTTTTTAACCTATATTTTAACCTACTTGATTACACTACAAAGACAAGATATTCAATGTTCAAACAGATAAACTTAGATTTTTTTTTTCAAATATTTTTTATTTTGAATTTGATGCCTGCAACCCATTCTAAAAAAACTGCCTACAGCTGTAGAAGCGCATACAGATTTCACCCTGCCTGCCCTACTGTGGATCAGTGTTTGTGTTGTAGGTGTAGCACCATAACCAGCCCTGAGGCCAAACAGAGGTCTGTAGAATTATCAACCTAAAAATATACATGGTTAGGATTATGACTGATGATGATGTGGCTTTTTTAAATAATGAGAAGTTGGTTTTAGTTAACCTACAGACCAAAAACCTGACTCAAATCAAGATCATTTTCATGTCTTGTGGATTGGGCAGTAGCCTCAGGAACCATCCCTTTCCTTTTACCTGCTTTCTTTTTTCTGGAGCTGGTGCCTATCTCCAGCAGTCACTAGCTATGTTTCCATACAATTGTAATGTGAGCAAACTTTTAAAATGTTGCAAAAAAGAAAAAAAAGAAATGAGAATTAGGAGTGTTTCCATCTACTGGTTTGGAGTGAATCAACCATACTACGAAAAGCAAAATTCCGTCAGACACTGATGTTATGCATGGCTGTACTAAACAGGAAGTAGAGGTTGCAAACTAGCAGGGACCATACATCTTGAGACAATGGAGAAAACGTTTTCAGGAATGTATTGCTATTGGGCAAGCTGTAATTGTTCTGTCAATATCAACTAGTATTGGCAATGTTACATGCTGTCCGGAGACGTAGAGAATGAAATATAATTCTTATAGAAATATCTGGGAAGATGCAGACAGAGGAAACAGCTGATCAATCACGTGAGATAAATGTTCACTATGTTATCAGAACTTATTCGCATTAACTCTTTTTCTGAAACTCCAAAAAGCACCTCAAGCAAGCATAAAAACATTTTTTTGAAAATTACGTTTTTTTCTATTTTTACGTTTCCATCAACCTTTTCTAATGTGATGCTTCAAAATGTGTAAAAATGTGGATGAACACGGCTTATGTGTGAGAGGCTTGCACTGTCCATCACAGTAGCAGCAAACAAGACAAAATGAAAGTTACGTATATAACTATGGTTCTATGAATCCTAAATGACCGCTAGAGGGCGGTGCTGAAAGCACTGAATGTTCCCTTCGCGCATGCGCCGTTCAAGTAATTAGTATCAACAAAGTCACAGCTGTGACCCATCAGATGATTACCTTGAACCAATATAGGCCAGTAATATCCAAGGCTCTGCTCCTACAGAACCTTCGTGCAAAATGAAAGGATTCTGGGTGACAGAGAAGCTCTGGCAGTCATTCGAGATTTATAGAACCGTAGTTACATATGTAACGTTCGTTCTATTTCATCCCTGCTAACCGCCAGAGGGCGGTGCTGAAAGCACTGAATGACTAATACCAACGATGTCACAAAGAATCCTGAGCACATACCTCATTGAGGAGGCCCAGAGGACCCTTGAAGAAGCACCTGGCCCAGAGGATGAGAGGCAGCCACATTGACATTATAAAACCTGGTAAATTTGCTTGGGGAGGCCCAGGACACCGCAGCACATATCGCTTCCAGCAGTACTCCTCTCATAGCTGCCAGGAAGCTGAAACACTCCTGGTAGAATGAGCCTTCACGCCGGCTGGCAGGGAGCACTGTAGGCGTGGCAGATGACATCTACAATCCAATGAGAGAGACACTGCTAGAAAAGAGGATGGCCCAACGTAGGGCCTCCTTAACACAGAAGCAGCTGGTCTGAGCGTCTCACATCTGCAGTAGCCTCAATATAAGCCTGCAGTGCTCTCACAGTGCACAACTCAGACTTGTCCCCAGCCGCTCCTGGCGTAGGCTGAAACCGTGCCAATCTCAATGGTTGGTTAAAATGAGAACGGGACAAGACCTTAGGCAGAAATGCAGTGTTTGGCCACAAAGTAACACCAGAGCCATTCAGTTCCCATCTGAGGCATGAAGGACTAACAGAAAGAGCATGTGGCTCGCCAACCTTCTTAGCTGAGACAATAGCCAACAGGAAAGCAGTCTTACATGAGAGCCGCTTGAGGCCAGCTTGCACTAAAGGCTCAAATGGAGGGCAGCAGAGTGCTTCAAGCACCACGGGCAAATCCCAGACTGGGGCCCGTGGTCTTGTCGGCGAGCACAGCCCACAGGCACCACACAGGAAAAGAGAAACTAATTTAAGGCTCCCCACTGTACAGCTGTCAATACCGGTATGGCCACACGATATTGCCACCACATATACTTTAAGCATTGAGGGGGAGCGTCCCTTATCAAGGAGAGACTGGAGAAACTCCAGGATCACAGTTACTGGGCAAGAAACTGGATCCTCTGGACTGAACACCACTAGGAGAACAGTTGCCACCTGTTTGAATACTGTTGGTGAGTAGACTGCGCCCTGGCACTTAAAATTATGCATCTGATGGAATCAGAGTACCCAGTTAGTTGCAGCCCAAGCCTTTCACCGGCCACACCCACAGCCGGAGACATTGAGGATTCGGGTGCCATATCTGCCCCCGCCAACTGAGACAGCAGGTCCATCCTGGTTAGAAGACACCACGGGATGCTGCAGCACAGACTCTGTAGAAGTGGGAACCATGGTCGTGCTGGCCAGTTTGGAGCCACCAGCAATAACCTATGGTGCTCCTTGAGAACTCTCTGAAGAGTGGGCCAAATCAATGGAAGCAGCGGAAAAGCGTAGAGCAGGACCCTTGGTCAAGGATGGGCTAATGCATCCTGACCCAGTGCACCGCATGCCCCTGTTAGGGAGAACCATAGGGGACAATGAGTTAATGGCGCTGTGGCAAACAGATCCACCTCTGCTTGACCAAATAGGTCCCAGATCATGTTCACTACGTCTCTGTGAAGAGACCACTCTCCTGGAGTAGGACTCTGGTGAGAGAGAGAGAGTCTGCAACCTGGTTGTACTGTCCTGGCAAATACACTGTGCGCAGGGTAGACAGAGAATAGGCCCATCCCAGCAGATTCCCAGGTCAGCACCTGCAGAAGCTGTGCTGACCTGGTGCCGCCTTGGTGATTGATGTGATAGACCACCGAGGTGTTGTCTGACTGGATTAGCACATGCCTTCCTTCCAAGTTTGGGAGAAAGTGCCTTAGAGCCAAATGTACGGCACGCAGTTCCAGTACATTTATGTATTTGCAGCAATCCCTCTGGCCGCAGCGACCCTGAACAGCTCTGTGTTGCCACACAGCACCCCATCCTGTGGAGCTGGCATCTGTTGAGACCACCTCTCTGCGACACAATACAATCCCCATGGGGACGCCCTTGGACAGATAAATCTTGTCTCTCCATGCAGACATGGCACAAAGACATGACCATGTCACTTGGAGCACAGAGAAGCCAATCGTCTAGATATGGAAGTACCTTCATTCCACTGGCCTGTAGAGGAGAGAGGGCTGCTTTCATGCAGCATGTAAACACCCTCAGAGAAAGGGAGAGGCTGAATGGGGGGAGTACACTGAATTGCCAATGGCGATCCCGTTAAGGAAACTGGAGAAAGTGAGGTTGCTCTGCCGCAATAGGCACATGAAAAAATGCATCTTTTAGATCTATTGATGTAAACCACTCTCCCTTCGTTACAGCCTGAAGAACCTCTGAAGTCGTGAGCATGAGGAAAGGCAGCACCTTTAAGTATTTGTTGAGTCCCCTCAGATCTAAAATGGGACGAAACCCACTTGTCTTTTTTGGCACGAGAAAGTATGTTGACTAGTAGCCCCCGAGTTGCCGCAGGGGATCTACTGCCTCGATCGCGCCCTTGGCCAGGGGGGTGGAAAGCTCCTGATCTAATGCTTGGGCTTTCCCCGGGTCTGTAATCACAGTCCTCTTGACCCGGCGGGAGATATAAGGCTGCCGTCGGAACTGTAGCCAGTAACCATGTGTCAAGTGGCAACCACCCATGGATCTACAGCATGAGCAGCCCATCGACTGAGCTGCTGATGGGAAAAATATTCGACGGTCAGCCTGGTGGCATCATTTCCTACCCCCTTGGCCCCTAAAGGCCCCGGGGGGCGGAGCCCAGAATCTGTGGCAGGGGCTGCCTGACTGGGTGGCGGGCTGATGCACAAAACCCTCTGCTGGGTCTTTGCTGTGCAGCCTGAAAGTAAGGGCCACCGGACCGATTACCACCCCGGAACAACAGCCGAACATTGGTGCCAGTCAACAGGTGCCTCCGCTGTCTAGGTGGGGGAGGAGGCATCACCCTACTAAGGCTAGAGAGTTGCTGTTTCGTCTGCCATGCCTGAACTGTACGCTCTAAGGCTTCCAAAGCCCCTGAACAGAACAATTCACCTGACACCACCGGAACACCCCCAAGGGTCCTTCGGCACATTTCTGTCAATGCAGACTGTGCCAACCAGACCTGTCGGCGAGCCTGGACTAGGTTAGACATTACACAGCCAAGCTCTTTGGTCATCAGTGCAAAGGCCTGAAGCGCTGCATCAATGCAAAGGACTGCTGCAGTAGACCCACCAGCATCCTGAAGGGAGGAGGAGAGAGCAAACATAAGATGTGCCAAGGAATTGCCAAGGCAGCCAGCACGCGCTCCAGCACTGTAAGCTTTACAGAGGTCATCTGTAATGTGACATTGAGGTCGCGGGCACCGAACATCACAGCGCAGAGCCTCATCGGGTGACACAATGAGCGAGGCCATAGAGGGTTCAACTGCCGGCATACACTCTAAGCCCGCCTTGGCCAGTTCATGCATGGCTGCCAACACTTGATCATCTGAATTGAGGCGTAGAAAGGCTCCTGGGTCCCACCAACAACTGTGCAACTCCTTTAAGTAATCCTCTGATTGAGGAACAGAAAACTGAGGGGGAGCATGGCCGTGCTTAAAAAAGGCACTTCCGGAAGAAGATTCCTTCCCCTGAGAGAGCAGGACTTCCAACTGTAGCTGTCTCAGGGCCACACGCATGTTGTCCTGCATGGGGCTAAAACCTGACCCACTGGCTGCACTCTGAGATGAGGAGAGTGAGCCAGTCTCTGAAGCGTGAGAGAACTGTGCCTCCTCACCCCTAAAGCAAGAGGCAGAGGCAGCCAAAGACAACACGTCATCCTCCTCAGTCAACTCAGGCAAAGGTGGAGAAGAGAAAACAGGCTCATCCACCAAATTACCCAACTGACATTCCGTGAGCAGTGATTTCATCTCTGCCAATGAAAAAGGAAGTGCAGACGCTACCTTGACCAAACAGTAAACAAGAGGCTAACACTGTTAGCTCCACTCCATAAAGACTGGTTGCAACTGGGTAGAGTGCGCGAAGAATGCAATGCAGCGGAGACAGAAGACTCTTCAGCAATAAACGGCACATACCTCTCCGAAGATCACTCATCGCAGCTTAGGAGGGCGAACTTCGCAACTCCAGCCCACAGGCTAACGGGCGTCCAACGACAGTGTAGTAATCCAAACTCACAAAGGCTAATGCCAAGGAAGAAAAAAAAAGCAGCAGAGCCTCAGATATTACCGGCTATATTGGTTTATGGTAATCATCCGATGGATCACAGCTGTGACTTTGTTAAAACTAATTACTCAAACGGCGCATGCTCGAAGGCAACATTCAGTGCTTTCAGCACCGCCCTCTGGCGGTCTTTAGGGATGAAATAGAACCATTTACACTTTCACTCATACCATGGGACAATTTAAAGTTCACAATTAAAATAATTGTTATGCATGTTTTCTTATCTGTGGGAGGAAACTGGGTTAAGTAGAGAAAACCCATGCATGCACAAGATGCAAACTGTCTGAGAAAAATGTCTGAGAGTAAAACCTGTGATCTTCTTGCTAAATGGCAACAGCTCTAACAGCTGAACCACCATGGCCCACCTCCACAAGTATTTTCATATAATAAACCTCTAAGGACTCCATTACTTTTTGTATGGGAAGAGGGAGATTCTAACAGATGTTGTATGTATTTGCAGAGCTAACAATAAATGCATCCTTGATAAGATAAGCCTTGCTTAGAATCACTAACTCTGTCTCTGCACTGTAAATATCCTCTGTTACCTAAAGTAAATCCAACCCTCATGTTCTGCCACATCATCCACTAGATACTGTAAAATCAATGCATACTGAAGGTTCTATCAATTTGAATCTATTAAGTTCACATAAAACATAAAATGATGTTATTTGTGCAGGTGAAACAAGCCAAACATTGAAGTACGTGAAAAGTCTTCGGTTTAAAGGTGAGTGTTACAAACCGGGGCAAAGAAATCGACAAGCCACGGCTCCTTTCTGTCTGAGGGGAAGTTGTCTGGCTTCAGAGTAGTCACATGAGCACGAACACTGTCTCTTGCAAAACTCACGATGTTGTACAACACATCTTTGCCTTTACAGAAACACACGAGTTACACAAATAGACTGAAGGAATGGAACAACATAGAGCAGTCTGAAACAATTAACTAATACATAATAAATAGCTAAGTAAATGAACTAAATGAAAGCTGATAGACTGAAGCTTTTTTAATTGGTTATTAAAACTGCTTATGGTGAAATTAAATCACATTGGAAAGAAAAAACAGGAGAAAAAAAAGTTAAAGAACATATGTGTACTGACCATGGTTGATCTCAAAATCATGAATCCCCAGTCCTTTAAAAACGGCCACACAGGGTTTATGGATGTACAGAGACTGACACAACCCTGAATCTGCTGCACAGTCTACTTTGCCAACCTGCAGAGACAAACAGTTCTTCAAAAGGCCATACAGACGGGCAGAAAGATGTGAACAGAAAAAACAAACCTGAATGTGGTCGTTTTGCAGAAAAGCTTTGAGCTTCTTGTACTCATTAGAGACAGAGTTTTTGTCACCAAATGTAAAACTGATCAACCATCGATGATGGGCCAGTTTTTCCTATGAATGATAATACAGTTGTATTTTAACATGACCCTCAGCCTCACTGAAGTGTATGTCCAAACTGTTGTAGTGTTTGTTGTTCAGTAGTGCAAGTACCTCAAAATGGTCACTGGTCAGCAGTTCTAGATCTGGGAGGTGGTCGATGACCTGATTATAAATTTCTTTACTGTCCAATGTCTTCAGCCACTGAAGCACACAACGCTAAATCAGTACTGTAGTACTTTACAGAGTATTACTATGAGCATTATTTATGTTTTGTGTCATACCAGTATACGATCTTGTTTATCCAGAGCACTTTCAGGTGGAAACAAAGCAGTAGCTCCACTCGTTACCTGAAAAACAAAAGGATTATTAATATCAAACACAAATATTAGTTTTGCAACAGCTGGTTTACTGACAGTAGTAAATTTATAATTGTTGTGGAAATGTTTATTTAACAAAGACAGAACTACGTGGTCGAAGAATGAAGGTACTCCGTTGAACAGTCAGCTGAGTTTTATTGCAACAACGGGAACACAGATCAACATAGAGCCATTGAACTGTCTCCCTGCTCTCTGCTCCTTTGAGGCAGTTGAGGCCTCATATATATACTGTTTAACAAACACCATTATGTCATCTTAATAAAGCAAGATTTCATCCTAAGGAAATGCTGAGTCATGGTAAAACACAAAGATAAATACAAGTGAAACCTAAGAATGATTGTTGTTAGCAGATCTTGTTCTGTAATCATTCTATCCACTGATAAACAGGGTGTCATGAAAACCAAGGTCATGAGTTACTGGCATAAACCAAAAAGTATTATTTCCATTACAATTACTACAGCTCTTTGAGCAAATACTGTAAAAGAAATATTTAATCAAACCCTCTGATCAAAATAATTAAGCACCCAGAAGGAATAGTTTGACTCAGGCGTGATTTGATATGAATACAAACAAGCCATGAGTAAGAAAAAAATTTGATTTGTAAAAAACTGCACATCTAGAACAGGCACATGAAGTCAATAATGGTAGCACTATGAGTAGAGTGTAATCAAGCAGTTAAAGGAGTGTCCAACAGTCAGTCGAAGCTGTAAGACAGTACTACTAGCACTTGATGGGAGTTTTAATAGTTACATTGAGGGTTAAATGGGGCCAGGTGGTCAGAATGTACAGTTTCTATGCATGTGGTGCATACAGATATCACCGTGGTCCAGTTCTCAAACTATGGGGCTAGGCTTGGGCGGTATGACAGTATTTTGGTATACCACTGTATAAAAATATAGTGACAGTATATAAAAATGATGACAGTATGAGGTTGTGACAGACAGCTTTGGGACCAACAAGCCACAGGTTTCTAATGTCAAGCAAATACCAGGATTCCTTTCAGATTTAAATTTTCTGTTGTTTTTTTCCAATACCCCAAGCACCTCGCTGCAGACAAGGCAGGGACTACAAACTTTATTGGCACAAAAGGCTGGATTATACTTCAATAGGACTTGAGACAGAGAGTTGCTGATTGTGCAATTTCAGCTCATCTTTTCCTGACAGAGTATAAACGGGTTGAAGACGCAGTGGGCCAGAAATTATCATACATCCTCCCTCTGCCCTCCCACAGCTCATATGAAGTATATAAACTACAATAACGATGGCTGGAGAGTGTTTTTTCCACTCAGCATCAGTGTTAAGTTGAGTGAAGTAGA
>JARVJO010000061.1:21171159-21191839 GCA_031762555.1 Cynodonichthys magdalenae | reverse complement strand
AGGAGATGAAGAGGAGGAGGAAGGGACAGGTGAGGAGGAGATGAAGAGGAGAAGGAAGGGACAGGTGAGGAGGAGGAGATGAAGAGGAGGAGGAAGGGACAGGTGAGGAGGAGATGAAGAGGAGGAGATGAAGAGGAGGAGGAAGGGACAGGTGAGGAGGAGATGAAGAGGAGAAGGAAGGGACAGGTGAGGAGGAGGAGATGAAGAGGAGGAGGAAGGGACAGGTGAGGAGGAGATGAAGAGGAGGAGATGAAGAGGAGGAGGAAGGGACAGGTGAGGAGGAGATGAAGAGGAGAAGGAAGGGACAGGTGAGGAGGAGGAAATGAAGAGGAGAAGGAAGGGACAGGTGAGGAAGAGGAGATGAAGAGGAGGAGGAGGAAGGGACAGGTGAGGAGGAGGCCAGTTCCAGGCACAGCCAAGATACTGCGCAGAACCCTCAAGCTCCCAGGCCTCTGGTAGAGGACCCTTGCTCAGAGAGAAACCACCCGCGGTGGGTGAGAAGAGAATTTTTATATATATATATATCAGCCTGGATTTTCTTTACAATTTGTTAGAATCTCACCAACAAGCCTTTAACTTTGAAGCTATGTACCTTTGATTTGCCTTATTGTCATTTCTGCAATATATCACAGACATATTGAGAACTGAAATTCCTGTTCTCTCTGACATTTTACCTGTGCAAGATTACAAGATGAATGACGCAGGTAGGCCAATCAAGTGTATTAAGTTGACTTACTCTGCACTTTAGTTTATCACGTATGTGTGTATAAATAAGTATAACACGACACAAATCCTGTCAGTTAGACTTAAATCTACAACATGCATATAAGTATATAAGAATGTGTCATGATGTGTCATTTTACATATGTGTGCAAATTAAATTTCAGTGGCCTTATTTTTCAAACAGATATTAAAATAAGAATAAAATGTATATAGCAAGTCACAACACCACTATGTATCTGTCAGAAGCATGATGACACAAGATAAAATAAAGCAATTGTACTCAGCAAAAGAAAAAGAGTTCAAATGGCTAAATAAGAAACATTTTAATTAATGGAACATAAATTGTTTTAAGATCTTTGAAGACGTGTAGCCAATACAATTCGATTACAGCTTGTTACACAATGAGTGGAGTACAAATGACGCTCTAAATGACCACTTTTCCTTCTGCTTACTTGAGTACCTGGAAAATGAACATAATGTTCATGACCAAGCTTTCAACCAAAGATTAAAAAAAAAAGTTAAATATCGCGAGAGTTTGACTTCAAGACGCACGTCTGAGGTTACAGGGGTGATATCTCGCGCTACCTCATCAACCTATGTCTCATTCCGCCACAGTCCATGAGCCGGGAGGGGTTTACATCTCAAGAGCTCCGCAATAGTCATTTAATTTAGAACCTATTGAAATTTACATTAGTAACAAGCGACGTTTTTTTATATATTTGAGGTCTACTCTACTTTACAAGTAATTGTCAGCCTAAGGTCGCAAAGAAATTTATTTAAAATTAAAAGCTAAGTTGTCGTTGTTAAGCCGGTAGCGCTAACAAAGAAAACCCTTTCTTTTCATAAAAAAAAATCCTCCACCACTCTTTTTAGTTATGAGTCATGTTGTCGTTGATAATCAACACGGTCTAGATCAGCAGGTAAGTACTTCTACCTTATATGTTGTGTGTGTAAACTTTTATAAAAATTTCGTTTAAACGCTTGTAGTTTCGATGTAATAGTGGGGAGCTTCGTTAGCCAAAAGCTAAGCTAACGAAGCGACTGCTAAAATGTCGGAGCAGAAACTTCGTGATGGCGGAACTCGATGTTCTGGTCCACCGAACTCGCCTTTTTAGTTTACTAGTTACGATTTTGTCGTTTTATGTGAGTTAATTGTAGAGCGAAAAGAAGTTTTACGCGCTGAACATCTCATATTCGACGGAAACACGCCAGGGGTAATGGAAAATTACCTGGTTATCTGACATTTAAGACCCGGCCGGCGTTCTAACGCAATGTGAGGCCTTGTCAGCCTGAAACGTGGCGCAGGAAAAAAAAATGTTGGCAGCGTTTTTTGAACAAGTTACATTTCACATGTCAATCTATACTTCATATTAATCATATATGTATATATATTTATATGTGTATGTACGTATATGTTTTGCGTTTTGTATAGACGTCAATGCGCACTTTTATTAAATTTATTAGATTATTTTTTTTATGTTAAACAAAAATGATCGGTCAGTCAGTATGGAGGCAGTGTGACGCCAGTTTTATGATCTAAATACAAGAAACCTTAGAGGATCCGTACCGAAAAAAATTTAATTTTTGTATTGCGACTATTTTGTAATTAAAAGTTCGTGAATGCCATAACATTTAATACATTTCCTTGTTTTGCTGAGAAGTGCGGTAAAAGTAAAATATAGACCGGATTTTTTTTAAAGTTTAGCAATACTTGGTAAAAGTAGCTTTTTCAGTCACAAAAGTTTATTGGACTTTATCATCATAATTATTTTGTAATTCGCTGTTTAACAATTTTTTACATGGAACTGTCAGTTTAATTTGTCAACAACAAAAGTTGCTTAATTTTAAACAAAGAAGTCTTCATCCAGAGGAGAGAACCTGTATTATTGAGCATTCATCAGGACATCCTTAAAACGGTTTCACTTTCCTTTTTGTAACTAGTCCTTTCATTATTGTTTGGGTCACAATTGAAAATGCACAACTCAGTGGTATATATTCAAAAAAATATTTAAATGACACAGTCTAAATTATTGGAGTACCTGATAATCTGTACGACTTGATGCAGGTTCCTATTTATTTTTTTACTGTACTAAGTCACAACTATTAAAGATTTTTCCAATGTAATTGTAAAATGTGTTTTCTGTGTTTGTAGCTTGCTGCCCTAGACTTGAACACTGCTGACGGACAAGGCGGAGGAACTGGCAGTAAGTAAAACATCTCACCGTGTAGTCTCCCAGTTTTGAATCATTTTGGTACAGAAGTAATTAACTTTTAACTTTTTATTTGTACAGTGACTGCATAAAAAACTGTTGCATTGCTTAGTACAAGAGTGTTTTTTTTGTTTTGTTTTTTTATCAACGGCTAAGATGTTGACCTTGTTTAGTAAAACTATTGTATACGGTTATCAGTAATTTTTAATTGGATGGGCAATTTTTAAAATGTTAACTGACTTGAGAGCTTTAAATGCCTGTTACTTGACAGCCTTTTAGCCACTTTTTAAATTAAAAAAAATTGTTTTTTTATTCATGTTATGTATGTCAAGTTCAGTGAGTGTGTTCACAGCTATGCTTTCTCTCCATCCAGGGCGTTACATTCCACCTCACTTGAGGAACAAAGATGCTTCCAAAAATGGTGAGTGAGTTAATTGTCTAAATTGCCACCATCAAACTAATTCAAAGTGTGATGGCTTTTTTTTTTAATGCCAGAAGCAGGGTTTCCCCTAATGTATTATTAGGCTGGCAGACTGGCAGGCTTTACATGCCTGCCTGCTACGCCCACTGAGTGCAAAAAATGGCATTAGGGGGAAAAATAACCCCTATAGCTGATTATTATTACTAGGGATGGGACCGATCCGGTTTCGGACTCCGATACCAACATAATTAACGGATTAAATTTTTCAGATTCAACACGAGGAGATTTCCGATCCATGAGGGCTGTCTGTGCTATAATGTCTGGTGAAATGACCCCAGAAGTGATTCCTGGCTGGCTGCTCTGCTAGCTGGCTACGAACTGTGTGTGGGGGGTGGGGTTCCTGAACCAAGTCTCAACCCCCTTAATTCAGGAAATCCACTCAGTTTGCAGCTAGATAGCAGGGGAGCAGCTCTGTAGCTAACCCAACTTTTCACCACAACATGACTCGGTGTGTTTAAAAGTTGGGACTTTGAACTATACACCACTTTTTAAGTTGTGTTATCAACACAACTTAAAAAGTGTCAAGTAAAACCAAAGTTATGATAAAGAATATCCGACATTTTTTTTTTTTTTTGTAAATGATCATTTTCAACGTGTTGCTGCTGCAGCGCGACGCACCAAGAAACACGACAGACTGGATAAAACTCTCCATCAGTCTCAGCCTGATCTCGATCCGAACAAACCATCATCTCCTATTTTATTACTGAGGCATGAAATATTTGTCAAGAGCCTAAATTCTGCAGCGGGAGAAAGAAAAAGACGCAAAAGTTGAATAAAGTTTGGTGGTGATCTGGAGAGCAGAGTGAGTCATGAAATCTGTGATATTCAGCATGTTTGGATTGAACTAAGGTGTATTTTTGGGTGTTTAGCGTTTAGTTTATACAGTTTTACAGTGTTTGAGTTAGGGATGCAAATATTTCTCAAATAATGGTTTATTAGATTAAAATTAGTTCCATTATTTTAATAATGTTCGCTCAGACAAACCGAAAAAATACTACCCCTCTGTGACTGTTTCTGTGACGCAAACAGAGCTATTGGTATCGGAATAGTATCAGTATCGGCCTTTATCAAAAATTCAGATATCGTATTGGAAGTGAAAAATTGTGGATCGGTGTATCCCTACTTTATAACTTCCCACGCTTTCCTGTACTTCTCTGGAGTGTTTCGCCTAGCTATTTGAAGTCTTTTCCTGGTCTCTTCTTTTTTTTTTTTTTTTTTAGTGTCTGGCAAAAAGCCCGACTGAGCAGAATGTTTAACAATGCTATGGAGTCATCCTTGTGTTTGAGGTCGTCATCTTCTACATTTAATGGTGACTGACAAATAGCAAAAGCATGTAGTGTCA
The DNA here is from genome assembly GCA_031762555.1 of Cynodonichthys magdalenae. Classification (NCBI taxonomy): domain Eukaryota; kingdom Metazoa; phylum Chordata; class Actinopteri; order Cyprinodontiformes; family Rivulidae; genus Cynodonichthys; species Cynodonichthys magdalenae. The sequence goes on along the minus strand of JARVJO010000061.1, from coordinate 21,187,083 downwards.
ATATTCAGACTCTAGGACTGCCCAGTTCTCACCCACTAGAGCTGCTCCTGAAGTGTAATGGAAAACCACCCAAACCGTGCTGAACAGAGTTGAGCCAAATCAAACCGTGCTGTAGAGGCACTAGTGGAAAAGCTTAAACAAGAGAGAGCCTTGAAAAGAATAATCTGAGTCTTCTGTCTAAGTGTCTGTGTTGAAAACCTACAACGATCAGAGGCAGGGATAGGACAAAAGCTGCTCCCGCTCATGTTTCTCAGCCTCTGCTTCTTGTTGTGGGTTCAGACTCTAGTTTACTAAGCAGACTCTGTTTACAGCCCCGCCCCCTCTCCTTCAGAGTTGATTAATAATCTATAACTTGATTTTATCAGAGCAGGAGCATCTCCTGATGACTAAAATATTATATTTGACTGCTTGGCCCAGCCACTGAAATGCCTGATACATTTGACTGAACCTTGCAAAGTGTTTATTGGCTGTGTCTGCAGCCAGTTAACTTTACCATCTAAGATGGCTGCCAGAGCCAGCTAAATTTAGAAATGCATGGAGATCTTCTCTAGTTCCCTCAAAAAAATTTAAATTGTCTTTAGTATACCTGTTTATTTTTCACATGCTACTTTATTTTTTAGCTGCCATTTTGCAATGTTTAGCTGTTAGCTAGCCCTAGTGATGCTAAGTATTTAGCTACTGGTGTGTTTTTTTTTTTTTTTAATATAGCTGCAACAGTGTTTCCCCTAGGGAATTGATCCTGGAGGGTGGGGTTATGCTAAAAAAAATCTTATGCATGTGACTCTGTGTGTGTCAGTGTGTGTGATGCAGAATATGAACCACACATTCATTTTCTTCCTCCAAGTTAGGCAATTCACAAGAGAGGTGGATGCCTCCACAGAAATGGCTCTTTGTGATCTGTTTTTTAAATCAAAATGACAAGCCCTGAAATCCTTGGAGTGGAGGGGGCAGTCTCTGTGGCTGGGGCAGTAATTGTATGGGAAACACTGTTTTAATAAGATAATTCTGCACGTCCTTTGTGACTTTTAGCTTTTAGAAAGCCTTTTGTTACATTTTTAGCTTTAAGTAGCATTTGGATACATTTTGCACCTATTTTCCATTTTTGTACTTTTAGCTTTGAAAGTCATTTTTTTTTCTTGTAGTTGGTAATTGTATCTTTAGCTTTAAGCTAGCTTTTTGTTACTTTTAGTTCTTTTTGCAATTAGTTTGTTTTTCAATTTTTAGATTACTATTCTGCAAGGTTTAACTGTTAGCAAGACTTTTGTTACATTAAGCTTTTTACTAGCTTTTTCCTTGCAATAGAAGATTTTTCTACTTTTTTAGCTTGTAACTAATCTAGTAATTTGTTTCTTTGTTTAAGCTGGCCTTCGCTATTTTTTGTTTTTGTTAGCCTTTTCATATTTTTCATTAATCTGTTCATTCATCCTCATCATTGCCCTCAAGGGCTTTGACATCCCCAGTTGGGGGGGCTCTGTTTCAGGACTCCATCCAGAAACTTTTGTCTGAAACTCTAAAACCGAGGTACTCACTGCAGGAGCACCTGCCGAAAACCCACTCAAGCACAAGAAGAAAATGCAAAGAGACCCCATGTCCAAACTGGGGATCGAACCCAGGACCTTCTTGCTTTGAGGCACAAAGTCTCTCTCCTGTTTGGTTAACCAAAGAGTTTCTCCAGTTGAGCTCTCTCAAGACCCAAATAAAATCAGATTTATGCCAATTCCATACTTGATCTGATGTTTTTCAAAGCGACCTCTGTCTGACGCTTGTGTTACATTACATACGTCCGCACTGAGCAGATGATCCATGAAATCCTAATACCATAATAATCATACCAACCATGTGCAGTTGAAATCTTGAAACTCCACACATTGTCAGCTATAGAACAGAAGTTCAGTTGTTTTGTTTTTGTTCTTTTAATTTCCTATTATGTGATGACAGAGAATCCACAACAACAGATATGCTAACATTAGAATCAGATCTTATTGATTCCTGTCTGAGACACTTTCTTTGTCAGATTTTTGTCTAAGCAGCAGTTTCTTCACTGTGTGACTGGTTCAAATTGGTACGGCTGGATGTTTTTTTTTTTATTTGGTTTCATAGCGAAAACCGATTCGGTGTCAGACGGCCATAATAAGAAGTCAGATTGTTTGACATTTTTGACGTCACATAGTAACAACTGTTTTACCTTTTTAAAGTTATGAATAATTTACATAATTTTAAATAAAACACTGTATGAATGCAAAACATGCAAAATACACATTTTTCATTTGATCTTTAATTTAGAATATGTTTATCTTGGACTAAACGTTTAGGTTTATTTTTTCCTGTGTTTAGGTTGAGGTGACCGTGTGGTGGTCTTTTTTTTAACCTCAAATAAAGACACTACAAATTTTACTGTCACATAATTTTACTTCAAAAACTATCAATCATGGTACTGTGTCAATGCACACTTGACCTTTTCTCATTTTACTGTTTTCTTATTCCACAGCAGGAAATACTTATTCCGCTGGTAGGCAGTGCGGTTATTCAGTGGCACCCATAAATTTCTGTAAGTCCCTTCTGTCTGCTTTTGCTGAGGGCAAATTGCATTTTCAGATGCATGAAATGTCACTTTACACACCAGCAAAGCCAGTGTAATGAAGGAGAATTTTAGGTTAGAAAATAATTAAACTGTAACAAGTTAATTCAAGATTAATTGATGTATTTCTCTAGCCTAAAAGTCTTGCAATCAAAACTACATAAATATCTTGTAGGGAAAGTGGGGAAAATTATCAGCATAAGCTTTTCTTTTTATTTTTTTATGCTTCTTAATGTGTTGAAGTAAATTTATTTTCCACTATACATTTATATCCATATTTTATGTGCAATCTTCCCCCAAGTTTCATCTCAGCAGTGCCCACAACCATGGCAGGCTGAGTGCCAACAAACACAAAGAAATAACTTTACTTCAGGATGGGATGACTGTCACATTGGTAACTATAGTGCAAAGTCAAACCCAACACTAAAAACTACATCCAATACTCCTGGGTGAATCTTTTTATAGCGTCCTTCCCTACTTTTGCTCAGGTTACTCAAGACTGGCCTCTCAAGAGCTTGCCTTTTACCATGCCTACACTGGTGGTTGGCGAAACAGTTGTGGTATATCTTGACCTCCACCTGCATGTTGAGCTTTCTTTGTTGGCACACTTTTATAGCGAATAGAGCTGAATCTTCAAGCCACAATCAATATGCACTTGCTTTGTAGTAATTATCTGTTTAAAAGCAATAAAAGTCTGATTCTAACACTTTGCCAGCGCTTGCAAATGCTTTTGATGCATGATGGTTGGTACCTTACAGACTGCACTACATCACTTGTGTGGCTCACTAATCTTTGAAAGTATTATTCAAAAACTGGTTTGTCTATTAACATGTTATTTAAAATCCTGTTGTGTTCTGAAAATGTAATTTAGTTATATTTTGCAACGGTTCACTGACTTCAGGTTATCCCTTCACAATCAAAAAATGAGTCTCCGTTCAATTCAGTCTATTTATATAGCATCAAGTCACAACAAACAACTCAAGGCACTTTACCAAAATAAAACAATCAATCAATCTAAGCACATTGGCAACAGTGGAAAGGAAAAAAAAACTCTTAACGGTAAGAAACCTCCAGCAGAACTTATTTAAAACACTATAAAATTATTGATGAGTTTGCAGAGGACCTTTTTAGGTTTGTCATCACTTCTGGTTTTTTTTGTTTTGTTTTTTCCCTGCTAAATAAACCTGTATACAGTGATCAGTCCAGATAAGTGATTAGGTTGTCTTGGGCTTTTTTTTTTTTTTTTTTACTATGACTATTAATTTATTAAATATTGCAGCCTGCATTTACTTTATGCCAAGTGTACTAAATTGTTTGTATTCAGTCCTGCATGTTCTGAAAGTAATTTATGCCCAAAACTATATTGTTTATACAGGGTTCTCGCTGATCCTAAGTCTTAAAAGGCATTAAATTCATTAAGTCAAGAATAGGGCCTTAATTAGCCTTAAATGGCCTGAACTTATATAGCGCTTTATCAAGTCCCTCTGGACCCCAAAGCGCTTTTACACTTACAGTCACTCACCCAGTCACACACTGATGATGGCAAACTACATTGTAGCCACAGCTGCCCTGGGGCGCACTGACAGAGGAGGCCTTAAAATGTCTTCAATCTTTCAGAGGTCTTAAAAATGTTAAAACATTGTAAGGATGATTGTAATTAGTTTAAAATATTAAAATTATTGCTAACATTAATATTTTAGTAAAATAATTTACTGAATGCCTCTCGCACCTAGTCATTTTTAAATTTATCATTTTGGTAAGATTGTTCTCCCCATTTGTTTTTTATTGTGAAGTTGTCTTAAATTTCATTTTAAGTGGCATTAAAAAGGGCTTAAAAAGTCTTAAATTGAACTTGCCTGAAGCTGTAGGAACCCTGGTATGAAGTTTGTCATATTTGCTACAGTGGTGTCAGGAATGAAGGTTTATTTCTGGAAGCCCAGGACTTGGCTATAATTTACCCCTTTTCCTCTTGATTTGTCAGTTTCATAAAGAAAAATAATTATTTCTTAAACACATCTTTGTACCACTTCACTAAAAGTACAACTTGCAGCCTGATCCTGTTCAAAAATGTGAGTCAGGGTTATTCAACTGGTGACCGTGGGTGACTTCAATTTGGCCCACCAATACAATAAAGTAAACAAATTGCAAAGGTAAACCATAATACTTGTTCTGTTACATACTGCAGCGTTTCATCTACCATTAATGTGCAATGCCCCCTGCACCGCTCCCGGGTATGTTGAGCAGTTGGCTTTGAATAACATGCCCCCCTGTTCAATTTCATTGAATGGCCCTGGTGTAAATTTTTTGCTGCTTTAGTCTAGTCCCATTTTATGTATGCAAACTGTGCTCCCACTGCTTTTGTACTATTTACCTTAAGAGACTATTTTTAGACAATAAGGTGGAGTTATGTTTTTGTACTATTGAATGTATTTTAGGTAAATAAAAGCCACAATAGCTGTCAGAAGTTCATCTTTTCATAGTTAGATCTTTTGGTATGTGTAACGTGTGATAAACATTACTAAACGTGCATCAACTACCAAAAGTCTATCATATAATTTGTAAAAAAAAAATTAGCAAAATCAGAGTGTTTGCCCAAAATCACGAGTGGTTTGCGTTTGTTCTGTAAAACATTGACGAGTGCACATGAGACAGTCTTCCTGCATGTAAACCAAGTCAAAGGGAGAACAGTAGAGTCAGATGCCAGGTCAGACAAAAAGGTAACGTTTTCTTTCTTCTGAAAGGAAACCAACTAAAAACAGGATGACTCTTGACAGAAGTAGAGTAATTTTAAAGAAATCAAACCAAAAAAATGCATAGAAATTCACCTGTTGGAGACACAAAATAAACATATTTTATTTTGACAAAAATTAGGGCTTTAGAGTGCACTAATACGCTCAGTTTTTTTATTTTGTCTAATTTGGGCTAAATAAGCTACTCCTGATTTCAGAATCTGGTATGACAAATCTTACATTGCATATTTGTTGTATGGTAAATTGTTGTCACTAATAAAAGAAATCATTTGGAAACTGTTACGGTACTCGACTGAAAAGACTGGAACTATCAGGTTGTGGTAAATCTCCCACACAGGCATGGGGTTGTAAACAGACTTTGACTAGATAATTCTGCACATCAAGTAATTTATGTCAAAACAGTTCACTCACATTATTTGGTTTCTCTAGTCTCTGTTGTCAAACAGTGAATAGGTTCTTATCCCCCTCAGTTCTATGTTGCCATACTTGAGACAACTGTTGTGCTTCTGAGCTTATACTCTATTCTGTTTTGTGTATTTGGTTTGGTAAACAAGCTAGCTAAAAAGAAACCTGCAAAGCTAAAGCTTGTGAGGTCAAACTGCAGTTACATGTCTGTTAGAAGTTTGGTTATTTTTCTCCTCACACACTTCTTCTTTTTTGTCTTTGAAGATTCACCTGGGTGGGATGGCGAACGTACCAATGGATATGTGAATGGTTTCCATGACAACCGCACAAATGGTGGCTTTGGAGGGCGTGGACCCCCTCGCAATGATAGAGGTGGGTGTGGCGCCTACCGTGGTAACAGGGGCGGAGGCTCGTTTAATCAGCCATTGCAAAATACAGGTGGGGAGATCCTGTTGTCCCTGAAAATGTCAAACACTCCTAGATGGACAGTGTAGTATACGCAAGCTCCATTCTCCCTCACCCTTTTTTTTAATTGGGGTTTTGTTCAAATTATTTTACTGTACACAAAGATTTAAAGTAAATTACAAATCAAGTAATTATCAACAGTGTTCAGTTGCAAATAACAAAATTGGATTCAGCTTCTAATGGCATTTTTCCTAAGAGGAAAGACAAAAGCTCTGCCCTTGGTAAGAAACAGGCATCACTGGATGTCTGACAGCTGATTTGTCAAATAAGGTTTAAAGTAAATAAATAACAAGCTATTTGTTCATAGCAGGGTTTGCTGGTTACGAAAACAAAGATGGCGGATGGGGAGGACCTCCTAGGGATGCTGCCTACAACAGCTTTGGAGGACGTAATGACCGGACTAAGTCTGCCTTTTTTAATGACCGTGGAGCTGGCTCAAGAGGAAGGTATGGAATTTTTAAAGAAAATTGGATCCTTGTCTGTGTGGGGCGATTTCTGTAAATTTCATTTAATGGTTAAGAGATCAAAGACCACTATTCTACAGGTAAATCTTGAGGTGTGGTGTGTTGCAAAAAATATATTGTGACAAAACTTGATGCAGTGGAAGATAGCTTTTATAATTTAGGTTGAAAAAAGATGTATAACATTAAAACAGCTAGTGTGATGTTCACATTATTTCATTTTCCCCTTAAGGAAAACAAAACACTTAAATAGGATTGTTTATCTAGAAATGAAATTGTTCTTTTTGGATCCACCTTTATGTATTGTGTTCTTGCATGCAGGTATGAGCGTGGTGGCTTTGCTGGTGGAGGAAATAGCCGCTGGGTGGAGGACTACAGAGAGGAGGACTGGTCCAAGCCCACTGCTCCCAATGAACGTCTGGAACAGTAAGGCAGATTTTAAAAGTCATGACTATCTTTGTCTGCATTCAATTTAAGCTTTTCAAATCTTTTTTCTTCAGCGAGCTTTTCTCTGGAAGCAACACTGGGATAAACTTTGAGAAATATGATGATATTCCTGTGGAGGCTACTGGAACCAACTGCCCTCCACACATTGAGAGTGTGAGTCTTTCCTTCTTTTCTTAAAACTGATTCTATTTTTAACTTTGCATCTTATGTGCTTGGCTTGTTTATTTTTTTTTTGTAGTTCCATGATGTGGACATGGGGGAAATTATCATGGGGAACATCACCCTGAGCCGTTACACTCGTCCCACTCCTGTCCAGAAGCATGCTATCCCCATCATCAAGTCCAAGAGAGACCTGATGGCCTGTGCCCAGACTGGTTGGTATTGTTGGACAATTAGGCAACTAGTTTTTACTTTGCAGTTTTAAAGTAAACAAAAAGAAAAGCAAAATGACTGATCTCTGCTTAAAGTTATTTATTCAGTTGTTTTTCTTAAAACTGATGTTTTTGATTTTTACTTTATCAGATTTGGAGATTGTTCAAACTTAAGTTGTTGTTTGTAGTTATTTAAATAACGGGAATATATAAATTTTCTCCTTTCTGCACCCCTTTCATTCAGTGTTAAATATACTTAGATTTTTTTTCAATAGATTTTTCTTAGAAATAAATAAATGAATAAAACAAATCTTGCTGTGTTTCAGGGTCTGGTAAAACAGCTGCCTTCTTGCTGCCAGTGCTGAGTCAGATCTACACAGATGGACCAGGAGATGCTATGCAGGCTTCAAAGAACAGTGGACAGGTAGTGGAGAAAATCAGTATCTAATACAATTTGACTATGGATTTTGATCTGTTCTAACAAATGCTTGTGTATGGTCTTCAGGAGAACGGAAGGTATGGTCGTCGTAAGCAGTACCCACTCTCTCTTGTCCTGGCTCCAACAAGAGAACTGGCATTGCAGATCTACGATGAGGCGAGGAAGGTGAGCTCAAAGCTAGCAAATTGCTGTGTGACACAATTACTTTTTGCCCAAGTATTAAATAGCAAAGCCAATCGTTCTTTTCTTTTGTCCAGTTTGCCTATCGCTCTCGTGTGCGTCCTTGTGTGGTCTATGGTGGGGCTGATATTGGCCAGCAAATCAGGGAATTGGAGAGGGGCTGTCACCTACTGGTGGCCACACCAGGACGTCTAGTTGACATGATGGAGAGGGGCAAGATTGGTCTGGACCATTGCAAGTCAGTATAGCTTAATTAAATATCACTGAAATATTCGACTCTTGTGCTAACCAGTCAGTTTATGTAAAATTTGTCTGTAGTTACTTGGTCCTGGATGAGGCTGACCGCATGTTGGACATGGGTTTTGAGCCCCAGATTAGACGAATTGTGGAGCAAGATACAATGCCACCCAAGGGGATTCGTCAGACCATGATGTTCAGTGCCACTTTCCCCAAAGAGATTCAGGTATGTTGATGACTGAAATAAGTTTATGAAATATATATTTTTATGTAGACTTGCTTAACTTACTGGTTTTTACTTTTAGATCCTGGCTCGTGATTTCCTGGAGGACTACATTTTTTTGGCAGTAGGTCGTGTTGGCTCCACTTCAGAAAACATCACCCAGAAGGTGGTCTGGGTAGAGGAGACTGACAAGAGGTCCTTTCTTCTGGACCTGCTCAATGCCACAGGTAAAAAATTCACATTATGTAACTTTGTTTTTCCCTTCTCTCTATTTCAGATAGTTTCATTTCAAGCTAGTATTAACTTAGGCTCTGTTTACACAAGGCCAGTTTCTGGACATGCTAATGTTTACAGGGGTGAATACACACAACTCACTCGTTTACATGGAACCACTGCAGTAATGGACAAGACAAGGCAAGGTTGCCAAATGGGACATAGTAAAGTGTTACTGTTCCTTTAAAATTATTATATTTTGAGTCAAAACAGCAGATTTGCTGTACAAATGACTGTCATATATGCTGAGTGAAGGTGTTGTAGGATGACAGGTGTGTTTGGTGAAAATGTGCACAAAATTTTTTTATTTATTTTTAATTTAATTTGGCAACCCTGATGCTGGTCTCACTCAAACACTTATCATGCAGGGAGTGCATGATCACAGTTATGTCTGAACCTGGTGATTAAACTAATGTTCCTTCAGGCCTAGGATGCATTTTGTGTTTTGCTTTTACAAGCTGCAAAGAGTGAGTAACAGAAAAAAACACTCTGCTGTCTAAATTATTGTAATTGTTGTTGGTTTAAAAGAAACTTTTGCTGTGAGTCGGCTGTGTTTACTCATGCAGGCTTTCACAGGGGGTGCTCCTAAAAAATCTCTGCCCCAAGACTAGGATTCAGAAACCTTAGTTTTCAGAGAGAACGACGGCTGGTGTCATGTACACGATCGGCCAAACCGCAGGAAAAAACCTGCGGTTTCAAAATCAGCATTGTGTAAACAAGGCCTTAGACAACTTTAAAAAAAACAAAAAAAACTACAAACACGTGAGCAGACGCTAAAGACTCGAGCAGCATTTGCTTCATCTCTAGAGTTGGTTATTGTCAATGAGTTTCAGCAAAAGTGAAAATGTGAACAATCCCGTAATTTCAGTTTTATTTAAAAAAAAAAAAAGTAATGTCTGTAACATTCTTGTCTTTCATGATTTTGTGCAGGCAAGGACTCCTTGACTTTAGTGTTTGTGGAAACCAAGAAAGGAGCTGATGCTCTGGAAGACTTCCTCTACCGTGAGGGTTACGCCTGCACCAGCATCCATGGAGATCGATCGCAAAGAGATCGGGAGGAAGCTCTGCATCAGTTCCGCTCTGGGAGATGCCCAATCTTGGTGGCTACAGCTGTAAGCAATTTGGGAGATCTTTTTTCTTTAATTTGCTTTTATCATTTCATAAGTGTTTTTTGAAACACTGCAGTATATTGGCTTTATCATTTTTGGACTTGACTGCAGTTGATGAGTTTTGTTTTACAGAGAATCAAAGTCCTGTCAAAATAAACTGCACTGAAAATGTGGTTGCACTTTCAGATTTTTCTTCATTAAAAAACAACAAAAAAGGCACCCTGGCTAAACAGTCAAGAATTAGGGTCCCTTACTAAGGGAAAAATGGTGAATCTAGACTTTCTCTGTTACCAAATTTTTTTGTTTGCTCTTTGTTGTTCAGGTGGCTGCTCGAGGTTTGGACATCTGCAACGTGAAGCATGTTATTAACTTTGATTTGCCCAGTGACATCGAGGAATACGTTCACCGTATTGGCCGTACGGGACGTGTGGGCAACCTTGGTGAGGCCCAGCTTCTCATTTATTTTTTTACCTTCCACTGCCAAAATTCTAGTTAATGTCATGATCATCAATTTAGTTCTACATATAGAATGTGTTGTCTGAAACGTTTTGTTCAGGTTTGGCCACGTCGTTCTTTAACGACAAAAACAGCAACATAACCAAAGATTTGCTGGACATTCTGGTTGAGGCCAAGCAGGAAGTTCCTACCTGGCTTGAGAGCCTGGCCTATGAGCACCAGCACAAGACCAGCAGCCGTGGACGCGCTAAGAGGTACTGGTCACTAAACACATTACTGTTGATGAGCAGTGTTTTCTAAAAGCATGTTGTTTGATGGTTGTCACTTTATTCTACAAAATGTTAGCTCTGCATGTTTACAGTAAAAAAGCACAAATGTGCTGTTTTTTCCTGTTGCCTTTTATTTTTCTACAAATTTGATTCCTCCAAGGATTACAAGAGTTTTGCTGTCTAATAGTTCGTATTAATGTGCTGCTGTGAAAGTGCACCAAGTGATGATAAAAATGGTGGTTGTTGTTAACCCCATTATCTTAAAAATGGTCAACTAAAATAGACCCTTTAGTTTAAATTCATTGGTTTATGTAAGTGAAATAAAACTAAATTACTCAAGCCTCCTTGTTCTAGAATTGCGCCGCTCAAGGTGACATCATGTTACATTTGTTCTGAAATGTTCTTTTTAAACTTTTTTTAATTCCTCTCTTTCTGGATATAGTTTGCTATTTTTGGATGTTTATTACCTCCGCTGTTGGGTGCTGTGCAGCTGGAAGGATTTGTTATGAATCGTAACCGTAGCAACATGGTGGTTTGTTATAACCGGGAGCAGCTGATTAACATCTCAAATGCTCAAATAACACCTCAACTACAGCCCCAAATCCCAAAGGGCTGGACAGCCATCAGTATTTATATCAACTCTTTAAAGAAAACACAGGATGATATGAGTTACAACATTTAATTTCCCTTTCAGATTAATAAAGTATTATTGAATTAAAGCAATAATTTGCTGGAATGGTCCACTGGTCACGGAAATGTTTGCTCAAATGGATTGTCAGAATTGTATTGAGGTTTTTTTTTCTTCTTTTCTCTCAATAATAAATGATGTCTTTTCAGGTTCTCAGGTGGCTTTGGAGCCAGAGACTACCGTCAGACGCCAGGTGGTTCTGGAGGCTTCAGCAGCAACCGTGCAGGGCGCAATGCTGGAGGGAGTCGTGGCTTTGGTGGAGGTGAAGAAGCTGTTTGTTCAGTTTTATTAAACAAATACTGTATTGACTTCACAAAAATACTGCAGCTCTAAACTTTTTTCCAAAAAGAGCCAGCTAAATTGATAAAAAGCAATACCATACTGATAATTACAAAGTTTCAACTGTGTTGACATTTCTTTTCCTGCCTTCTGCCAGTTGACATATTAAAATTGTCTTAACAGGTGGCTTCGGTGGCAACTTTTACAGCAATGACGGCTACGGAGGAAATTACAACCACTCTGCTAGTGTGGATTGGTGGGGAAACTAGTCTTCATAGGATCAGGTTGCCATGCCAACCCAGTGGAAACCACATGTTAACGTAAGCCAGACCGTAACAACCCTCCTGTAGCTTCACTGACAGTACATGACCAACCCAGGTTCTCCGCCATTCGCTTCTCATAAAGGAAGTGCAGCACAACGCAAAGGGAATCACCAGCACCGTGCATGGCACCGGAGCCTGCAGAGATATGCACACCGCAAAGTGAGCATGGATGCTAACATGCACTGTCCAACTGCGACCTCGGACTTTTCATTGTTCAAAGTATTTTTGTTCTTATTGTGGGGCTTTAAAGAAAAAAAACTGGGGTTAAACCTGTTGATGTACTGTGCCTTTTGAATTTAAATGGGAAATTTGTTTCATTTCATCAGATTAACACAGCCAAGAGCTCTAAATTTGTTTTTACTATTTTGTTTCAAGAAAAAAATAGTTGAACTAAGCTTGAACTTATTCAAACCTTGGCAAACACTTAGGTATTGTGGCTCTGAGTCATGATTCCATTTGAATTTATTACAGAAAAGTTGTGCAGCTTTTTTTATTGTCAGACCGCTAATCGTCATAACCATATTTCCAAAAGAAAATACTGGGCCGCTCTGTGAAGCAACTGTGTTTTAATTCTAAGAGACAAGTTGAATTTTTTTTATTTTGCTCACTCTATCCTTAACAGACTGTTTATGGATATGGTAGTCTTTAAACAAAACAAAAAAACAAAGCCATTCCTGTTGAAATCTTAAACACAGAAGTCATTAAGCGCAGTGCCAACAATCACTGAGGTAGAAACAAAACTTAATGCTGGAACTCGTTACTCCAACCTTTTCATTGACTTGACAGTGTTATGGCAGCTGGTATGTTACCAAGTGCTAGCTACTTTAAGTGAACGGTGTTTTTTACTTGAGACAATATTTGTGCAAGCGTATTAAGAATTAAAGAACTAAGTCAGTTATTTTGAATTGTTTATTTACAAATATGTATCAAACAATGCCTGACATCTTGAAAGTGAAGTTTAAAATAGCTGCATTAAGGACCACAGCATTTGGAGGGGGGCCTCAGGGGGGTGATAACCGAACTAAAGGACAGCCCCAGGGCTCCGATCTACGCTTGCAAGTGTTTTTGTTTTTTGGTCAAGGAGAAAGGACATGCAAAGAGAGTTGCGGGCTTAACAAACATTTTCTCTTTTCAAGCTGCGTTGGAGGCATGGTTCATCAAGACAGGCATTTGAATTATCACTGAGGTTTTCTATAATTAGTAAGAAAAAGGAGTTTGGTAGAGCAATACTCCAACCACGGGAGGAGGGTAGGGGGGCAGGGCAGGCGGGGGGCAAAATATTCAGTGCACCACTGTTGTCAGAGGCTTTCTGCATAAACTGTGAAGGTGGTCAAAGATCTTGCCTCTGTCAAAGGTCTGTTCACTTTTCTAAAGGAACAATTACACAATATCAGGTCCTCTGGGTGTTCATCTGCTCAGACATTTGTTTGAAAAAATAATAATTAAGCTTCATAAAATATGAAGCGGCTTTTCCTCTTAGAGGAGCAGCCACTGAGGAGCAGTGAGATGGAGTGTTTTCACCACAAAATGCTCCCAGCCTCCTCATCAGGTATGTTGTGCCTTTAAAGCTTTCTTTTTCTTAAATCTAAAGCAGATGCACTGACAGTGTTGAGAGATTGAATGGTGCTACTTGATACGTGTGCGTGTGTAGGCCCTTGTACGTTGTGCCCATCGAGTTTTACAAGTTCTTTTATTGCACATCCAGAGTTTTATATAGATGTCTTGGTAATGTGTCCATAAGCTTCCAAATATTGTGTGGGGATTTGTGGGAGGAAATAACGCAGCTTGTTTACAAAGAGGAAGGGGTCCTCAACCTTTAAAACCAGGAATTTTTTTTTTTTTTGGGACCAGGGGGATTTAGCAGTTGAGGAGGAATTTAGCCATTTGCACAGATTTCTAGATTCTACTTTTGCTGCTAGTTTTGTGTAATTTATTAAGCATTTTTGACAAATATTTATTTTTGTAAGCCTCAAAGTGATTCTTTGAAAGTTTCAGAAACTTGACCAAAAGACAGTACAAAAAACACTGGCACTTGAATGTTGAATGTCACCTGTATGAGTGAAATTTATATATTTTTGGGGTAGTGAGCTTTTTAAATGTTTGATATACATTGGACTCGGTATATAATATCCACAGCTGTTTCAGGGCCTCAGGGCCTGTCATCTATTAAAATATACTAATTGGTCTTCAAAATTCAAAATGGAATCAAAGAAACATGCCAAGGTTTGGAGTAAAGCTGTCAAAAGAGCAAATTTCCTAAGCGTATCGGTGCATAAGTGTTCAGATTCTCCAAATGTGTGCATTATTGATTTAATCTAATTTGATCAGATAATTGTTTTTTCTCTAGTTAATGTCTGGCACATGGCAATCCTTGAAGAAACAAATGTGGTTTATTGTTGTATTTGCATAAATGTCTCTCGAGTTCTCCGACTCTGGAGCAGGTCTTCAGCTTTAATTTCTCAGAACAGCTTATGGTGCTGCTCGGGGAAAGAATAGGAGGCTCTGCGCACAAAATTTTGCAAGCAGAACCAGAGACTTGTTACCCGATCTCAGGAGAACGCTGGAGCTCGTTAGATGTAGACTTTGCTTTTCTGTATTAGCCTCTAGGCTACTGCACTGCATGGGAAGTGTTCGGCCGTTCAAATTGTATGATTTTACCTAAATAAAATTCTGTGCAAAAGTAAGGAAAGATCAAGCATGTTTTCTGAAGACTTGTTTATGGTATAAGTGCAAAGGAAACTTGTAGCAAGCAGCCTGTTGGCTTGTGTGGATGTGAGGCAAACAAGTGGCAAAATTCAATTTTTGGATTTGATAAGCTTCGTTTCTTTTGAAGAAAATGCATAAAGATTTCATTTGTAAATTAAACTCATTTGTATACGTGTTTTTTTTCCTTCCAGACCTGTAGGAAATTATCTGTAACATGATTGGGCTAGACTGCAAACCAAATAGAACATTGAGAACAATGTAATTTTAAAGGGCATACTGATCTTCTATAGCTCTTAAATCACTGCTAGCAAGCAATGATTTTTTTGCTCAATTAAAACAAATGAAATGTCACTTGTTTTAAGGCTGAACTACAACAGGATTATAAATAGTTGAATTTTTAATGATTTTCTTTGAACTTATGAAGTTGCTTTTAGTTCTCATTTGTAGTTGAGTTTGCAGCTTTTACAATCAAGCCAGATATGCCTCATCCGACTATGTCAGCAACTGCAGAATCTGTTGGACATACACTCACCGGCCACTTATGTACAACTACTCATTAACACAAATGTTGAATCAGCCAATCACATGGCAGCAACTCAATGCATTTAGTCATGTAAACAGCCAAGACAGTCTGCTGCAGTTCAAACAGCATCAGAACGAGGAAGAAAAGTGATTTAAGTGACTTTGAACGTGGCATGGTTGTTGGTGCCAGACGGGCTGGTCTGAGTATTTCACAAACTGATGATCTACTGGGATTTTCACCCAAAACCATCCCTAGGGTTTACAGAGAATGGTTTGAAAGAGAGAAAATATCCAGTGAGTTGCAGTTCTGTGGGAACAAATGTCTTGTTTATGTCAGAGGAGAATCACCAGACTGGTTGGAGCTGATAGAACAACAGTAACTCAAATAACCACTGGTTACAACTGAGTTCTGCAGAAGATCATCTCTGAACAACAACACCTCCAACCTTGAGTAGGAGGGGCTACAGCAGCAGAAGACCACCTGGTGCCACCTGTCAGCTAAGAACAAGAAACTGAGGCTACAATTCACACAGGATCACCAAAACTGGACAATAGAAGATTGAAAAACGTTGCTGACCTGATGAGTCTGGATTTCTGCTGCAACAATCAGATGGTCAGAATGTGGATCAACAACATGAAAGTATGGATCCATCCTGCCTTGTATCTACGGTTCAGGCTGGTGGTGGTGGTCCAATGGTGTGGGGGATATTTTCCTGACACACTTTGGGTCCATTAGTACCAAC
>JARVJO010000061.1:21124571-21136338 GCA_031762555.1 Cynodonichthys magdalenae | reverse complement strand
TGGCTCTGCGTGATCCCCCCCCACACACACACCCTCCCTCCCTCCATCCCCCCCAGCTGATCTGTCCCTCGTCATTTCCTGAACACAGCGATCATTTTAAATCAAAGCTGTCCATTTTGTTAATTTCAGATAAATTAGAAACAGATTCAGTGGCACAAAGTTTTTACTTTTGAAATAATTTCAGCGTTCAGTCGTCATGGCGTCTCCTCTCTTCATATGATTCATAATTAACCATCACACTGCTGGAAGAAGTGAGACTTGTGTCTCGCTGCACATGTCTGATCAGGACATCTGTGATCCACCTGATGGGTCTAGTGAACAAACCGTGAACGTGCATCAATCCTAACAGATCTCAGCTGCTTGAATGAGACGTCCTGTTTAAGCCTGGCTTGATGTTACAGATGTTTACAAGTTGAAGGCTTGTTCAAGCTCAGCTTCCAGCTCATATCCTGGATTTATAAATCTGAGCTCCTGGTTTATTATTACACCAACACTGTTGTCTTGAGCTTAAATTGAATGCTGGTCAATTTATAGGTATCCAATATCTTATTATAATTGATGTAAATTACTGTTAAATTACTTTTTAAAGAAGATTAAATTATAAATGGGATTCCATTACAGAAATACAGTAAATCATGTTTTCTATTTCACATAAAGACCTGCTGTAGATGAGCACGAGCTCTCAGTGAGTCTGAGCAGAACAAACTCTGGTTCTTCTGTTTAACTGCATTTTGCACTTCAGCAGTTGTATTTGTTAGTGACTAGATTTATATTTTGTCAGTTCACTTGAAACTGACATTACCTGAAAATAAGACCCTGTTTTTTATTAAAACTTTACATATAATCATTTTTCTCTGCCCTTACTAATATTTCAATTACTTTATGTCTGCCTTATTGAAATATTTTCAACTTTGCTTTGAAAGTTGGTGCAAAATAATATTTAGTGTTCCAACTTCACAAGAAAATTTTTCTTCATCTTCCAGCTATCATCCATCAGGGATAATTTTGGTTATACTCACCACTCCTGCAGTTCTGGTGAAGGGATGAGGCCCGCCGTGCCGTTCTTAGTGTTCTCCAGCTTTCCCTGCCACCAGTTGTGGTCGTCTTTGGAGATAATCTGGATGATGTCGCCCACTCGGAAATGAATACCAGCCTCCTTGCACGGGATAAGTTCATCTTTGGAGGGGTCGTATTCAAACTGGGCCTTCACGTAGATCTGTGTCAAAAAAAACAGAGTGAAAAAGAATAAACTATGGAGTCAGGAAGTAGTGAAGGGAATAGGTCAACTAAAAAAGTGGAGGATAAAAACAGACACTACATGGTGCACAGATCTAATCGCTTGGTCTCAAGTATGGGATCTTCCAGAGGGAGTAGGGGGGGAATGGGAGGGTGGTTCTTTTGCCAACTTGGGAACTAGTTTTCAAAGAGTCACTCAGCAGTGAAATAAACCCAAACACTGCTGGGCTACTAATGAGTCTCTAAACAGTTTGATAGTTACAGCAGTTTGCTTTACTCTGCATGAAAACTATTATATGGTTTACAGAGAGGTGCTCTGTCGTTGCTATGTTGGTGGGGAGTCGCCTTCTCTTACCTTAACAGACATTTTATCCATGACTGGAGGTCTGGATCCAATCTAGGGTTTGATAGCATCACATACATCATGCAGTAAATTGGTGGTGTAAAGTTGAAACAGAAGTGGTTTGTTAAGAGGAAGGAAGGTGAGGGTGGATGGTGTTCAGACAATGGTCTTACCCTCTTCATTAGTTTGAGGTATTAAAACTACAAGAGTTAAGTGGCGCCAACATGTTATGATCTGCTGCCCCCTGCTGGTTATTTACACAGATCTTGAGGTTACAAAACATTTAAAGGGTGAGATGGAGGGATAGCAGTCTAAATGTGTGTGTGGACGGTGCACACACACATTTAACACTAGGAGTGAATTTCATTTTAAGTTAGAAATTGTATGTTCTACTTTAACAGAAGTAAAACTGTTTAAGCAGTTGTTACAGCGAGGAGCTGAATGATTACCTGACTGGGTACCAATGGTTAGACAATGACAAAGGGTTTCCTGTTCTAAGAGCTGCATGTGTTTTTGCCAATGCAGAGAAGGCGTGATCATCAGAAAGAAGGATTACAGAAATGTGCGTCATGAGACACAGATGCTCTGGATTGAAAGTTTTCTTTTTAAACAAATAATCAGTATATCTGTGAAGTTACTATTGTGACCATTTTCCTCTCAAACTTAGATTTTCAAATCTTGTTTCCTCAGATAGGCTTCAAAAGAAAGGATCCAGAAGCATTGTGTTTGTCCATCTTTGGTCTGAAAAAATAAACAACTGAAGTAAAATAATATAGATAGTTAACTGTAATATACTACAGTTCAGGCCAAGTTGTTAACATTTCTACTATAAACAATGACATCAGTGGTTTTACACATTTTTTAAAAGTGTGAAAAATGCAAATCTTTAAAACTATCAAAGCATTTTTTGATAACAATTTCCCTTCAGGATTATTTTAGTCACATCATTGAGGGCGGTGTCTCACCTTTGACTGCTGGGAGACGAGTTTGCAAGTCAAAAATAAAAAATACCGATGAATTTCTGCTTCATCTCACTGAATCCTGTTGTGCACCTGTGTTTTTAAAGGCCACATGTCCAAAATCATGTTCTAGTTCCTTCTGCATGTTTTTGAAACTGTATTCTTGACCGCGTACATTATTTCATTTCCCACCACCCACATTGCACCCACCTTGGCAAATGCTCCCATGATTATAATTTTGTTTAATAAAAAAACATGTTTATTGATAAAAAAAAGAAGCAATTAGAATTTTTTATCATTGACATGGTTTTTAGACTTGAGACATTAAAGGCTGTAATTCTTGAATATACAGACACCAGAATGTCCAGAAGTCACAAGGCTTCAAACTTTGTGACTCACGAGAAGAAAACACAGACCCCTGCAAACGTTTTGAATCATTTTGGAAACTACATTGAAAATGTTCACAAAAAGTCACAACTCAGTGAGATATAAAATTAGGTGACTTGACTTTGTTCTTTTAAATGTATGGATCATTAATTTTAAATGACTTGAACTTTCCCTGAATGACTCTGATGGAGAAGTTTAGTAAAGGGAGAGGAATGTACAGGTGAGAGTTTTACCTGTCGACCTTTGGGCTGGATGGTGGATGGCAGGTCCTGTAGAGGTGAAGCATTGATCACAGAAAGAGGTTCAGCAAGATAAAAACACAACCACATCACTAGAAGAAAAAGTCACATGCACAATCGTTTGCAATCCAGCTTGACAGAAACAAACAAACAAACAAGAGCAAAAGAAAAAAAGACAGAGAGGACAGTGGATTCTCATCTGTTCCGGCAGATCGGGCTGTGGAGCAGCCAAGCGAGCACAGAGCAAGCGAAGCAGCTGCAGCATCAGCTCAACCACAGAGTCTGTCAGGAGCCTCGGCAGGGAATACAGGGGGGAGTGTGCAGGAGCTGATCGGGTGTAACTCAGGGTGGGAGACGACTGGATGCCCGCTGTGTCGCGTCAGCAGAGAGGCACACCAATTTGTTAACTGAGATATCGGACATGGGAGAGGCCCTTGGCTCAAACAGATGAACGGGGGGAAACAAGATTCACACGGGATCGAGTCAGGTGACCCACATTACGACCCGCCAGCGTCAAATCCAAACACTACTTAAAGAACGCAAACAAAAAGAAGACATAAATCGTGATGAGGGGACAAATACACGGAGAGGCAAAGACAAGAGACATGACACATCAGTGTGACGAATGAGATGAACCGGAGGGCATGGAGAGACATGGGTGTGGGTCTGTCTGTGGGGGAGGGGGTCTGGAGGGGGAGGGATCCTTACCAAGATAGAACTGTTAATGCTGGAGTGGCCATTGGCAGGGGACTGCCGGGAGGTGGTGGGGGACTCTTTCTGAAATAAGACACACAGGTCAGCAGCACACAGCAAACACACACACACACACACACACCCACACACACACACACACCCACCCACCCACACACGCACACCCACCCACACACACACACACACACGCACACACACACACACACACACACACACACACACACTGTCTCCTGGGAAGTGACTTCAGGTGATGGAGAGGGTTTGTCTGTAAAACAGAGACCCTCCACTGACATTGATGTGATGTATTGCATCAGCAGCAACTCCGTACAGCCTGCACATCTAAACATCATCACAGGGAGGAGCCAGACTCAGATCAGACTTTTATTGGAGCAGCTGTGAGCGTGAAACAGACCAAACTGAGTCAAATGGCAGGAGGACCAAAAGAGCTGAAGCACCGATGACATCACAACTACATTCATATCAGTTGGAAAAATAGGTAGAAAAGGAGAACATGAGAAAAAAGAAGTTCATGAAAATAAATAATACAACAAACAAAATGAATGACTAAAATATTAGGTATGGAAAGAGTCTAAGCAAAACAACTGAACTTTCATTCATTTGACTTTTGTAGCGAAAACAGAAATTTTCAGTAAACCTGTGGATTCTGTTTGAGACTTTCAAATTAAAAGTTCTGTTGTTTTTTAGAGCAAGTTTTAGACTCAATAATGAACCACAAACTATGTTTTAGAACATTTTCCATCACGTTTTTGATGTTTAAATCCATGATAAAATAAATAATTATAACATTTATGGCTGGACTTCATGAGAAAACAAGTAGTAAACTGACGTCCACATCCCTGAGGGGTTTGGATAGAGAATGATTTAGAGAAGTGTTTTTTCTGGCCTGGAATTAAACAGGGAATGCAAGTAAAGCTTAATGTTTTTAATATCAGGCAGTTAGGAGGAGTAACACTGTGTGTAAAAATGGAAGTAGTATTTTTGTTTGCTTGTTCAATGTGGTGCAAAGTGATGAATCCTGGCAGGCTGAGTGAGCAATTTTATACAACTTTAGAGGCAATGGCAGAGCCAGGGCTGGCCATTGGTGGTCAACCCAATCATTTGAGGAAACTGTTTTTTAAGCAGTATAAAGAATAGATAACATAGTTTCCTTCAATGATTGGTGTTGCTGGCTTACAAATATATATAAGGTGGTGGTCATCTTGGATTTTCACATGGCTATCCAAATTTCAGTAGGGATCTTTCTTACATCTAGATGCAGCCACACATCAAAATTGAAATCAATACCTGACTTATTTTTTTGAGAGTTAAGTTGATCAATTCACAGCACGAACAGAGGGTACTTCTAATTCCCCCTTTGGCTCAGAGAGTATGGCGTTTTACTTGTGCCATCAGCTTGAGCGCGCAGCAACACTGATTTGAGAGCAGATACCAACATGAAGAAACAATAATTTGAACCGTGCACATTCAAATCACACATATGCTCATGTGGCTGCCTCTCTGCTTGCTCAACTCTGTTCCTGCTCAGCTCCCTCCCTCCTCTCAACTTTGCTTCTGCTCGCTCATGGCTCTGTCTCTGTGCTCGCAACCCAAAAGTTGTATGTAAATGAACCACATCACCAACCAATCACAGACAGGATTTTTTCATCCAATCAAAGTTCATCTTTCAAATTTACTAAACCAACAGGAGGAAGTGACAAAATCTTAGATGTATTAAATCAGCAAAAGATAATAAGATATATTTTATACATTTTGTAGCCCAGAATATTTAGTTAAGCATAAAAATGTGGTCACTGTCATTGTGTATTTTAGGCAATGTCCTGATGCATTTTTGTAATCCAGGTAGAAAAAACCATTAAGTTTAACTTTTTAAATTATTGATATTATTATATTTCTTAATTACATTAAGATAAATTACTGTTGGTTTTGATATTATTTGTAGATATTCAAATTAATTTATTAGTCCCTCTTCATTGCTGATATTCTGTTGTATGAAGAGTGCATAGTAGAATTTCATTATCTACAAATAATATCAAAACCAACAAGTGATGAATCCTAATGTATTTTAGAAATATTTTTAAAATACACAATGACAGTGACCACATTTGTATGCTTAACTAAATATTCTGGGCTACAAAATGTATAAAATATATCTTATTATCTTTTGCTGATTTAATACATCTGAGATTTTGTCACTTCCTCCTCTTGGTTTAGTAAATTTGAAAGATGAACTTTGATTGGATGAAAAAAACCTGTCTGATTGGCTGGTGATGTGGTTCCTTTACATACAACTTTTGGGTTGCGAGCGCAGAGACAGAGCCGCGAGCGAGCAGAAGGAAAGTTGAGAGAAGGAGGGAGAGCTGCGTGAGCATATGTGTGATTTGAATGCACACGGTTCAAATTATTGTTTCTTCATATTGATTTCTCTCAAATCAGTGCTGCTGCGCGCTCAAGCTGATGGCACAAGTAAAACGCCATATGAGAGGGGCATGATAAATGTCTGCCATCGGAGCACTACTAAGATTTGCTGCATTTGTCTTTCGAACAAATCTAAAGTTCACAATAAACAGCTTTTTTCATCAATGACTCATGTTTACAGCTCATTCTTTTCAATTTTTCTTTTCAATCATTTTTCATATAGCATGAAGTAACTTTGGACAAAAAATTGTTGGTTTAAAATGAAAAATTTCAGTGATGTTGAAATGGCCTATTTTGTTTGTTTTTATAGGCAGATAAACAACCAAGCTTCCACTCAGGCATATTGAATTATATTTTTCACTTTAGACACACTTCTTTTTACAAGCTGCATACAAGTCTGTGGAAGAGGAGAGGTGCCTGACAGACTCAGGCTGTTTCAGGTCTTCCATGATCTCAGTGTTGGTCTGAATGAATGTTGTGTGATCAGGGGTGAACAAAATGACAAATACCTCATTAAAGTAGTCCCACAGTTTCAGATTATTCTGCCCTTTTGTTTCAAGAATCTATCAAGTGCTAGATTAAAGAAATTTGTTAATTTAGTGTTTTTTGCATATTTTAGACGTGGGAACTCAAATAGAGCCCGTCTGTTCAACAGACATACATCATTTAGCTGCAAAAGTGAACTTAAATGATTATTAATTTAAAATACTTTCGTAAATCTGACTTTTGTGTTAAATCTGCACAAGCTGAAAATCAGTCACTACTA
Organism: Cynodonichthys magdalenae; assembly: GCA_031762555.1. Classification (NCBI taxonomy): domain Eukaryota; kingdom Metazoa; phylum Chordata; class Actinopteri; order Cyprinodontiformes; family Rivulidae; genus Cynodonichthys; species Cynodonichthys magdalenae. The sequence goes on along the minus strand of JARVJO010000061.1, from coordinate 21,129,261 downwards.
TTGGCTGTTGTTGCATGGTTATAATGAATACTTGTATTTTTATGTGTCTATGGTGGAGAGAGAGTTTTTTTAAATGCAACATGAATAACTTTCAATCTTATAAGTTGCCAACAAAACACCCCTAAACTGAGCATGGCTTTTTAACTGACTCTCGTCTCTTTAAATGCAACAAAGCTTCAGCTGACATGTTACACAGCTGGTTACTGTTATTCCATCCCTCCATGTAGTGTGTGATGGTAAAGCAGCTGACGTGTGGACATGAACAGGGTGGGATTACACACAGAGGTGTGGCTCGTTCCTGGACTGAAAGGTTGAGGAAGAGAAGGAGACGGGGAGTTCCGGTATCTTTGTTGTGAAATTGGTGTGCTGAATATCTGACCCAGCCTCAGCAAAACACACACACACACACACACACACGATATCCAGGGGTTACACACATACACACGCTCTGTAACCAGGCAAGCAGTTAGTAACCAGATCAGCAGTGAAGAGCTGAGGCAGTGGAGGAGCTGGAGGTGTTACCTCACACGAGGAGCCCTGCGTCCGGTAACTTGGTACTATTTTGAAGGTGATGCTTCCTCTCATCTCCCTCTGTGGACACACACAAACACCGGGGCAGTTTTAGCTTCAACATCTAATCTGACAGCACTTGTGAGAAGGGGCTAAAAAGTGCAGTTACAGAATAAAGACTTTTGCACACAGACAAAAATAAAATACTGTCCACCTGTCTCAATAGCCGTGTTTCCTTTCAATTTTAATACGTATTTTGAGTGAATTTTTGCAAAAAAAGAAATGCACATCAGACGTGTTTTTTACCAGCAAATCAACCAGGCTACACAAAGTGTAATTAAGTCAGAAGTTGACATTACACGTGTCTGTAGTAAACAGGAAGTAAAGTCACAAACTCTCAGAGATACACATCTCTGGCCTGTGGAGAGAAGTTATCAGGAACGCGTTGCTACTATCGGGAACTCGGGTCTTATCAACTAGTTTTGGTGATGTTACTGCTGTCTGGAGACGTAGAAAAAGAAATGTAATTCTCTTCACATTTCGGGAACGTCTGGGAAGACGCCAACAGTGGGAGGAGGGTCCAGCTGCACCTGCAGCCCCTACAATTATTGGACAGCAGGAACAGCTCATCAATTTTTGGTTTGTCAGAACTTATTCAGAAAATGTGTTTCCATCTCTCCGTTTGGGCATTACCTCTTTTTCGGGAAATCCAAAAACCACCTCAAGCGAGGTTTCTTTTTGATAAATCAGTTTTGGTGGACTTGGGTTTAGGACATGAGAACATCTCCTCACTCTGCTGCAGTCTTTATTCTACATGTTCATACATGCATATATTGCGGTAATTAATCTATATTTTCTTTATGTTTTTACCATTGTAACTACACCTGGTTCTATTTAAACTTCATGGTAGCAAAAACGTCAACTGTGCCATAAACAATAAACAGAACACAAGATGGTCATGATTTGTGTGTCTCTTTGGATAAAATGAATACCTAAGTGACTAAATGAAAGTGTAAGTAGGAAGTGCAAAGCAGTGTGTGATGATATACTGCTGGGAGTCTGCAGTTAGCATTTTACTTTGAAAATTCACTGAATTCTCCAACTTCCTGCTTGGCTTTGGTGTGAAAGAAAACAAGGGCTTGTAGGAAAAACTTTTAAAACTTATTGCTTTAACGTTCTTTAGGTCTCAACCCTCAAACTGCTGAGGACCCCTCTGTGAGCGACCATCAGCCTAAACCTTTTTCTTGAGGTCTAAAACATGCAGTGGTCTAACAGATCACACTCGCTCACCAGCATCTTCTGCAGCTGCTCCACTGTCTGGTTGGCCACACTGATGCTGTTGATTTCCCTGATCTCATCTCCAATGTGCAACGTTCCTGAAAAGAACTGACAAATTAGATGAGAAAGAAGAAGCAAACATAGCAAAGGTTTTCTTCTCATCAGAGAGCTGTCTTATGTTTCATTAGCCCCCGATGCTCTTCCTGACTCTGACTTCAGAAGAAGAAAGCATTCTCAGTTTGTCTGTAAGAAAACCTTTCCAGAACAGAGTTCAGCTCAAGAGAAATCATGACCTGTAGCGTCAAGAGGTCCTATTAGAATCAGAGCTCATTCATGCTGTTATTTGATAAAAGCTCTTTATCCTCACTGTTACTTCAAAAAGACAAGAAACATTTTGCTTCCTGATGATTTAAATACATACAGTAAGAGTTCTGGCCTTTTTGGTCAAACCTTGTGAATGATAAAAAGATTTATGTGATGTTGTGATCAGTTTGCAACTAAAGTATGTGTCAAGAAATACTTTAGCTCAATATCTCTAAATTTGACTAAATTACAGCCAGTTTTGTCTTTTGTAAGGTCGTGTACTTTAGCTTTGGTGGCTATTTTGAATTAAGGTCTCCAAAAATGAACTAATTGTAAATGTAGTGTACATACCCAATTATTAGTTTTTTGGAGATGAATTAAAATTCATTCGGTGGTAATTTAGATATTTTGCTGACAGACAAACAGTGTGTGATGACTATATATATATAATTATGAAGTTTTATTCAAAGATAACATGCAATGTGAATAGCTCTCAGCTACGACCACAACAAAATTGACATAAAATATCTGTAAAACTCACTGAATTATGCATTTCGTTTTGTGTTTACTAAGATCAGTTAGCTGTGGCAGACATCTTGAATTGGATTGACTCCAAAAGTTCAGGCTGCCTGCAGGCCTCTGGTGAAAAAACATCTGTAATCTGAGCTGGATTTGTCTAAATAATGGCTGAAAAAAAAAAAAAAAAAAATATATATTCAGTTGTAGATGTACATCCAATATTTTTGGACTTAGAACGTTTCATTAAAAACTCAACTGAGATATAAATACAGACAGAGTTGACGCCAATAGATAAAGATGAACATTTAAACATAGATCTCACACAAACAAGTAGAGTATAAGTTATAGGAAGTTAAAACACTAGAACAGGAAGTGTTTGGAAACTTATTTCAACATACATTATGTGGGGGAACAAAATGATAAAAATATAAAAAAATAAGTTACTTAACCAAAACTGAAGTTGTGACTCATGATCTTTAAAACATCTTTAATGTGAGATAATATTAGTTGGTATCTCAAACACAGTCATGTTGAAGGAAATGAAACTAAGTGTGAAGAGAAACAACATAACACCCCAAATTTAACCTGTTAAACGCTGAATAGAATATGTCAACCGTCTCCACAACATATTGAAAAAGTTGTTTTGGTTATTAGAATATTCAGTGAGGGTGTGTTTCAAACTAATTAATTGAATGACTGATTGAAATTTAAGCGAGATCCTCTTTATGCTCTGAAATTTGACAAAAAGCAACAAATATTCCCTCCACAGATTCATCTCATTACATTTACTGTATCAACACACAAACAATAAGTAGGGAAATCTTCGAGTTAGAAATGCTTAAAAATTCTGCAAAAAAACAAAAAGACAGATTTTTTTTAAATATGTTAGACAGGATTGATCACTTTTTTTTCTTCCATGAAGTTCTGCTGTAATTATATTACACTTTTTTTCAGTCTCATAAAAGATCAATATGCTGTGAATGGTTGGTTTTATGGAGTCACTTATAAAATGTCCTTCATAAAGCTGCAGTAAAACTGAAACTGTACCTTGTCTGTGGATCATTCCTCCATGCATTATCCTGGCAACGATGCAGTGGTTGGAGTCATTCATCTTCAGGGTGATGCCCTGAGTGACACAAACACATCTCAGCTCAGAAAGCTACACTGTCACAACTGTGGAAACACCACTGTAGTAATATAACAATAAGCTGCAGACAGAAACTAAAAATCCAATTTTTTCCAAGGTAGGTAAACGCACCATAGCTAAGTGGCTAATTTGCACTTTTGAAGCTTTTTACTGAGTGAAGAAAATGTGAAGTTAGCTTAATAAATAGTTTGTAAGATGTTTAAAAATGATCAAAAGTTGTAAGAAGCAACTAAAGCAAAGTATTTTTATGGTGGTAAATATGTTGCTTGTATAATCAAAAGGTTGTCATTTATACACACCACAGCTGTTTCTTAAACAACTTCCATTAGGAGCAACAGAGACCTCTAACAGAACTAACTGAACTGAACACCAATAAAAATATGTTTGTTAATAAAATCCCAACATCGTAATATTATTGTTTTTGGTTTACTAAAATAATAAAATCTTATTAAGTGTAACATAATGTCCACTCCTATAAATAAGTATAAAGAATGATTTTTTACATCAAGGTTATTTGAATTACTGTGTATAGTTACAATAAAATTATTTAACCATTTAACAGTAAATCACAAAAGTTACATTGAACACATCTACAATTTGTTTAAAATGGAAGTCTGTTTGAAAGTCAAGATGATTTGTAAACTAACTGTACTAAAAAGTAAGGAACGTTGTGTTTGGTTCAATAATTGTCTGTCATAACACGCTTTTGATACAGTTTCTAATGAAAGTTAGAAGAAGAGATCATATTTCTCTAGTTTTTGCTTCTTTGCATTGGCTCCCTGTCAAATTCAGAATAGAATTTTCACTCTCAGACTGCAGGTTTACTTGTGGTTCCCAGAGTTTCTAAAAGTAGTTGAAGTAGAGGCAGAGCTTTCAGTTATCAAGCTCCTCTCTTGTGGAACCAACTTCCAGTTTCTGTCCGTGAGGCTGACA
>JARVJO010000061.1:21070046-21081712 GCA_031762555.1 Cynodonichthys magdalenae | reverse complement strand
ATATTTCTGTGTAGTATTAGCGCTTCAACATCTAAGGGCACCTTTAGAAAAGGACACTTCCTCTCTGACTCTGTCCTCCTGCAGCTCTCAGCAGACTAACTCAGGATATGTTCCAGTAATCCTGCTACGGAGCAGGGTTGGTTCATGGAGTAAGTTGCGGGGCTAAGTTAACTCAGGATAACTGCTATCTGGCTTTCTGAAACCCAAAACCCAGGATACACCTAGTTACCCCAGAACCTTACTCAGGATTTTCACTTATCCTGCTTTCTGTAATGGGGCTCTGGGGGCCAAGCCCCCCTTGTCCTTAAAACCTAGTGACGTCCCTGGTAAACGCAATAAAAAACCAAAAACAAACAAATATAAAAACCCTGTCTATCAACAAAATGACCAAACTAAAACCTCAGAAAAACCAAAGGGCGTGGAAATATTTTCTGTTCACAATAGTACAATTTAAAACAGATGAAAACAATCAAACATACTGAACAGAAACATGGCTAATTCAATATTGTGCTGTTTTATCCTCTCTCTGTAGACAAACTCTTACAGTTGTTTTCATGAATGTTGTTCTTGTTGTATATTGTTGACATAAAAAAATGTAACAGACTTCATAGAGCGTATGAGCGACTTCTGCAGTTTCAGATTTAACTTTAGATTCTCAGCTTGGGGGGCAGTTTAAACTTGCTTTTCTCTGACAGAATTATTCTAATTATTATGACATACAGTAGTAATTTAGGAGCATTTTCTTTTCAGAATTCAGACCCACAGTAAAAATCCTTCTGTATGGCTGATCTTTGGATCTGCATGGTGACAGAATAAAAGAGGGTGTTGACTTAAGGGCTGACCACATTTAAAGTTTTTCTTGCTCAACACCACAGCATTCTGCACTTCAGCATTTCTCTGTCTGCTTTTGAGAGCAGCTCCTCATAACAACACAGATCATAGACAGCAAGGCAACAAGAGGAGGAAGCAGACTCACCACAGAATTATTCTCATTTCTGTATTTCTGCTCACAAAAAGACTGACGAGTTTGAAAATCTGAGGAATTAAGCAACAAGAGGATCATGAACTTTTACGTTTTTTAACAGCAGGACTTTTTGGATCTATATATATTTTACAAATTCAACTCAAAGGAAACGTCTGAGGTAAGATGAAAAAAATGCAAACAAATGAAAGAAATACTGTCCAGCTCACGTGTGACCAAAGTGAACATTTATTATTGTTTTGAGCAAATACAACCAAAGTTTCATTGTTTTATTTATCATGAACACAGTAGATTATTGTCCATTAAAGAAATGGAACTATACAAGAGTTAGACAAAAAACTGTTGTTCTTGGACAGACGTTACAAAATACTCACTTTTAGAATCAACAGAAAATATGTTTTCAATATATGTATTTAAATCCTAAAAGTATACATATATTATGCATTTACATTAAAAAATGTTCTTTTGCACAAAAATGTGCCTTCCATCTCCATTTAGTTAGTTTGGTTGTTTTGGTCTCATTTAATAACAGGCCTGATCACAAACCTGTGCTTTTTGACTGGTTTGGTGCAGAACAGTTTGATAAATGAACAAAGATACCTAAACAGATTTGTGGCTCTAAGACATGAGTTCTATGAGTCCGAAGTGTAGCTGTATTAAGAAAAAAGGATGACTAACACATTAGGAGTGACAAAGTTATTCCAAACCATTTACCTGTTTTATCTTCATCTCTTTGCAGGACTGAAGATTAAAAAAAAACATGTCAGCAAACAATTCCAACTCAGCTGTTACAGTCAGTGCTGAGAATTTCTCCTGTGTGGACAACGAAACTTTACGAGTCCCCCTGGCAGTGATCTACTCAGTAATCTTTGTCCTGGGACTCATCGGGAACCTGTTGGCTCTTTGGGTTTTCTTCTGTGTTCACTGCAAGAAGAACTCAGTGCGGGTGTTCCTCATAAACCTGGCATTCGCAGACCTGCTGCTGGTGTTTTGCATACCTTTCAGGGTTCACTACCACAGCGTGGGGAACAACTGGACACTGGACCCCAGGCTGTGTAAGGCAGTGGGCCACCTCTTCTACATGAACATGTACATCAGCATCACTCTGCTGGGGCTGATCAGCATCGATCGCTACATGAAGATCTACGGCAGCACAAAGATGCGGCTCAGGCTGCAGTCCACGACATGGAGCATTGTTCTCTGTGCCTTTATTTGGATCACGGCCTTTGCTCTTCTTGTGCCATTCATATTCCCAGAAAAATCTTTGGATCCAGATAAGTAAGGCAATTTACCATCTTCCATATTTATTGCTGAAAAGTATTTGTTAATATTTGTGTCTATCTGTCTGCCTGTGTGTATTTGTCTGTCCATAGTGTACACAACCAACACGTTCTCACTCCCGACTCGTCACATATTGACGCTTGATCAGGTACCGTCAGCATCCGGTTTTGACAAGTCAATAACCCCCCCGTGTCAGTTATTGGCCCTCGGTTTTTCCTGGTTTGTGCCACAAAGGGGTCTTTGTGTTGGGGTCCATGGTTAATATTAGGGATCAGGATTAATGGTTAATTTTAGGTACTGAGATCAGGGATAGGATGTATAGGGCTAATAGAAGTTACATTTAGGGTCTGGGACAGTTAGCTGTCCTCCTCCTGCATCTCATCTCGTCAATAACTGACAGGAGGGGGTTACCCGACACGTCAAAACTGGACGCAGATGGTACCTGACCAAGCGTCAATATGTGATGAGTTGGGAGGTAGAATGTGTTGACACAACAAATACTCTTTCAAGGTTTGACCAAAACAGCTCTAATGCCGTTATTTCTCAACATAACATGATCTTAGTTTAAACTTCTGGCATTAAAGGCAGTGGGCGATGTACATTCCTTAAAAAAAAGGTAGACACTTTGTTAGACTTTCTATTCTTGCCTTTAAGAAAAAACCATCTGGGATTAGAAGACTGTATTTTTGTTAAGTCTTGATTTTTCTTTTAGGTGTTTCCACTACAGACAGATCGAAGAACCTAAAAGGTGGAAAGCCTACATCAACATCTGTCTGCTTGTTGTCTTCTGGCTTGTCTTCATCTCCCTGATGAAGTTTTATGGAATGATTGCCCAGAAACTCCTGAGGAGGTCTCAAGAGAATCCCGACCTGCCCACAGCAGCCCACTACAATCGAACTGCCAAAAAGTCCTTCTTCGTCCTCTTTCTCTTCATCATCTGTTTTGTCCCATATCACATATTACGGGGGTTCTACATCAAAACCCAAATCACAGATACATCCTGTTACTGGAGGAACGTGGCAGACAAAACCAATGAGATTGCCTTGGTGTTTTCTGCCCTCAACAGCTGCCTGGACCCTGTCATGTTCTTCCTGCTGTCCTCTGCGGTGAGGAAGGAGGTTAGGCGCTTCCTGAGAAGCATAATTCGCTCACAGGATAATTCTGGAGTCAGTGGGGCTAGCTCCATGACAGATATGGATGGAAGGAGCGACCAAAGCCAGATAAATATTACCACAATTAGCAATATCACAAAGGAAGATGCTTTGTAATGAAGACTGGATGAGATTGTGGGAAAAGTAACACCAGGAATATTATCCTGAAGCCATCTTATTGTAAAGGCTCACCTCCAGCCCTTGTAGTATCGCCTAAATATCTTGAATAAATCCTGAATATGTATTTGATGTTGTTTTGCACCCTGCATATTTTACGTTTAAATGCTTTTTTCATTTATATAACTATTGCATCTCTAGCAGTATAAATTTAGAACAACTTTCACACATCAAAATGTCTGCAGATCCAGGTCTGTACAGGTCTCTACTCAACTGGAAATACTGCAGAGTAGTATACGGATAAAGAGATATAAATGTTTCATTAAAAAATGACAGTCAAGACCACAAACTTATTTTTACTACTGTGCAGCAATTTGGCAGAAATATCCAATCTCTTTACATTTTTATGAAGTTGTTTTATTCTTCACTGATGTTATGTCACTGTTTAAAGGTGTTTTCCTGCTTGCAGTTTATTGAGTTTTCAGTTTAATAATTGCAGTGGGCTCAATGTTTCATGGTGTTTATAATGGTTCTAAACTACACTGACAACTTTCAACAGCAAGATGTTTCCTCCTTCAATTTGAAGCAGCTTCTTTTTTAATTTTCATGTCTTAAAGGGTCCACATGTGCACTGATTGACTGAGTAAACAGTTTGCACAACATTTCAAGTGGAAGAACAGCCAGCTCATAAGTCTGGTTTCTTGCTCAGATTTGCCCTGAATAAATGAATGAATGAATGAATATATTATTTACATAGAATTCTGAATATATTTAAAGACACAAATAGCAGTGTAACCAGTGTAACTAAGTGCAGTTACATATATCTACACAATAATAGGTTTATGAAGCAAAGACTCATCTAGTTTGTGGCTAAATGTGTTTGTGAGTTTGTATATTATTACATACTGTTTTATAGCTAAATGCCCATAAAAGGCCTTCAAATAAAACTGTATTTATAAGCTTATAATGATAAGAATTTAGGCTTTACTTGTAAAATATTACTGTTTTTGTAAATATCATGGTTGTAAAAGCTGTAAAAAGGAATTATTGTTTTGACATTAGTATTTACTTTTATTACTTTTAAATAAATAATGTTCACTCAGCTCTGTGTGCTTGTTGTTATACATGTTTCAGTGGGATGAACCCTAAAACTAAAACAACTCTTCTGTTTCTCAGAACTTCAGTGCCACCTAAAGGCCAACTCAGTTTAAGCAGGTTCAGAAATTTGCTCCAAATAGGAAACTGGGTCTTCTTATTTATTTTATCAGGCAATCAAACCTCATGTTTTTACCAACCTATGAGGTTAACTAACAGCAGCTCTGGTTTACAAAACCACTGAAGACTTCAGATATAGTCACAAGTAAACACTGATGAAAACTGATAAAGGGGAAAAACACTTTACTGAATAAATGTAACATACACACACAAAATAAAAAAAGAGTTACAGGTTAGTCACAGCAAAGGACACAAGACAGATGGATGATGCTATACAATGATCCAGTGAGATATTGAACAAATGAGACAGAACATATTCTAAAAGAGGAAGAGAGGTTAATTGGCAGCAGCTGAGGATGATAGATTACCAAGAACTGACATGTGTGTGTGATAAACAGGGAAATGCCAAGAAATAGACTAAGGAGAGGTGAGAAGTAATGACTCAAAGGGAACACAAGTGGGAGACAACAGACAAAACACAGATCCCTACAGAACCAACAAGTTTTATATCGAGGGCCACTAGCCGTGTTTCCATACGGTTATAATTTGAATTTTGGGTAAATTTTTACGATTTTGCAAAAAGGAAAAAAAGAAGAATTGCGAATGAGACGTGTTTCCATCAACTGGCTTGAAGTGAATCAACCAGGCTACACAAAGTGTGATTACATCAAACACATGTCTGTAGTAAACAGGAAGTAGAAGTCACAAACTCTCAGGGACACATCCCAGGACAATGGAGAGAAGTTATCAGGAATGTGTTGCAACTAAAGGGAAAGTTGCACTTATTCTGTCAGATCAACTAGTTTTGGTGAAGTTACTGCTGTCTGGAGACGTAGAAAAAGAAATGATTCTCTTCATGTTATGGGAATAACTGAGGAGACACTGAGAGCAGGAGGAGGGTCCAGCTGCAGTCCGGTACCAGACAGACAGCAGGAACAGCCGATCAACATGTGAGGTAAATGTTCTCTACATCAGAACTTATTGGGCAAATGTGTTTCCATCTCTTTTGCACATTAACTCTTTAAAAAAAAAAAAAAAAAACACCTCAAGCGAGCGTCTAAACTGTTTTGCACATTAGAGGAAGTTTTTTTGAGTCAGGCTGTTTCCATTCACCTTTTCTGATGTGAAACTTCAAAATGATGGAAACATGGCTGCTAACTATTCTGCAGGTTTTGTTTCCCTGCTCCACCACACCTAAGCCAGTTATTGAATTACCTCATCAGGTTCTGCAGAAGCCTGTTATTTGCCCATTCATTTAAATTAGGTGTGTTACAGCAGTGAAACCTCTAAAACATGCAGGATAGCGGTCTTTGAGGACCAGGATTAGACACTTCTGCTCTCAGTACCCACAGAGTCTTCATTTTAGGTCACTCTAACATCTATGTCAGTTATTTTTAAATGTCTTGTCTCTGTTGGTTTAAGGGTCTACAAAGTGTCTCTCGGGCCACTTAAAGTGACCTTTTCCAACTTTGACAAATAACAACATGCAAACAAATATTACTGATATTTAACAATAGAGTGTTTTCCAGTTCTTTCTATAAAATGTTTTTCTTTATAACAGAAATACAAAGATAACCATTGTTTCTGGACCTATAATCAGACGAGGTTCTGATAAGAAGCAAACAGCAGAAAATTAAGATTTAATGTATCAGAACAAAAATTCTGTGAAAGTCTGCAAAATTACTAAAAATGTGTTTCTTTATAAAATAAATAAAGTATATAATTTTGCAGGAAAAAGGCCTGTTCACTCAGCTTTTATAAATAATCCTGCACTAAAGCAGCTAACGCTGCAGCTCACTCCACCCACCCTCAGGTCTGTGTGATTGTGTTCACCAACAGAGGAAGTTGAAGTCAACTTTATAAAAAGGAAGATGGACGTCACGCCTCATATACAAGAAACCACTTCAGCAATGATTACTGCAAGGCAGAGGAGGAAGCTGCAGAAATGCTCAGAACTGAGTTGCCTACTGAACAAAACCTTTTCTGCTGAACATTCTTGAAGAGAAAGATCTGTCAGAGCTGCTGCCAGTGGTATGTAGAACTAAATGAGCTGTCAGGGATGGGGCTATATTTTATTTGTAGTAAAAAACTATTTCTATTATGTAGCTTTATAGCTGATGAATAGATAACGTTTAAATATTGTTTTACCATGTCTTTGTTAAATATGATGAATCTGAAGCAGACTTTTGTCCCATGTGTTTCTCAAATGTACCTCTTGGATCTCAGGCTGCAGCTAAATCAAAATGTAGCTGTTTTCACACATTTTGTTCTTTGTTTTGGTAGTAACCTTCCTGCAGGGAAATTTGTGTCAAATTGAGTCATGTGTTGGGTAAGACCTTGACTGTTGGTGACATTCACAATTTGTGCCAATATGTTGGTAAAAAACACAAACTTAAAACACAAATAATCTTATTGGTTCAAGAACCAATAACATTGTTTGTGTTTTAAGTTTGTGTTTTTGGACCAACCACAGAACTTCTTTGGGTTGGTTGATTGAGCAAAAAGACAACATTTTTGCACTTAATCTCCTGGACATAACGGATTCTGCTCATGCTTTAAATCAAAATCAGACTGATGCAAACAGCATCACAAACAGTGCCTATAAAAAATATTCACTCCACTGGATGTTTTATGAAGAAAATTCATAAAAAGGACTGAATGAAATATTTAACTTACTTGTCAAACTTTCTTAAAGATTTATTCTTAGAGCCTTTATCAGCTTCTATCTCTTTGCCACTCTCCAGTGAAGCTTAGACTGGTGATAAACCTGGACTACAGTTGGAGCTCAGTCTCTCCTATTTGACCAGCTGAAGCTTTAAACTCCCTCAAGGTGGTCACAGGTGTCATGGTGGTCTCTCTCACTAGTCTCCTTTTTGCATGTTTGTGAGGACATCCTGCTCTTGGTGGATTTAGACATGTCCCATATGGATTTCTTGATAGTGGATTTAGCAGAACTCGTGGGAATGTTCAGAGCCTTGGAAATCCTTTCGTATTCATCACCTGACTTGTGATTTTTAAAATTAATTTCTCTGAGTTGTTACTTTAATAGGGGGTGAATATTTATACAGTAACTTATTTTGCATTACATCATTTTAATGTAATTGTATTTCTCTGTACAGCCTAGTGGGTTGAGGAGGAGGGGGCAAGCTCTGATGCTTAAAATAAATTTGAAGCTAAGTTTTTTTTAAGAATCAATGAGTTACACACAAAATGGAGGGAAAAACATGTAAATTAAAGACAACCCATACAACTTGACATGTATATTTTTTGTAAAGAAGGCTAATTTATATTGACTATGATTGATTTATGAGAGCAATAATTTCCTAAAACATCCAAGTTGTGTATACTTTTTAAAGGTACAGTTCAGAACGGATTCTCAAACTGAAACTGGATTTGTTTCTTTAAAAATATAAATTAGTCATTATGCTCAACAACACACTTATTCAGTGGATTGTAGTGATATTCTCTGTGCTAATGTTTTTACCCACGTCAACCACACTCAGTCACAACTGAGTTACACTAATACTGGATGACATCTAGGGTACATGAACATACCTTAGTCTTCCTTTCTAATTACTTTCCATATGAGTTGACAAAAAGTTGCCATCCTAGAGATGGCAACAACAGGAGACTGTTCCTGGCACTGTGTTCATGTTTGAATCACAACAAAGTTTTACCTTGAGAAATGTGTTTATAGAAACGTTTTACATCAATTTCCTATAAAAAAAAAGCAGAAACATACTGAATGAGTGATGAGAGAAGAAGGGCCTAAAGCCAGTATGTGTGTCGGAGTGTATGCTGCAGAAAGACTAATGTGGGGCCTGACAATGCTCTAACCTTAAGCTATAATGACGAAAAGTATATAAATATTAGTCAAACTGTATATGACAAACACAGCCTTTGTAAGTTGACTTTGACTCATAAATTACTTTTCAAGGCAGTTTTCTTAAACATCAAAAATACTTTTAATTTAGTGAACCATGAGTTTTCAAGTAAACAGTTCAATAAAAACATTATCAGGATTATTTTATTTTAACTTTACTTTTTAAAATAGCAAAATAAGCATTTCAAAAAGTTTCTGTTTCAGGATATCTGCTGTTTTGCTTGTACTTTAACAATTTACATGAAAGTATTAAAGATGTTTAACTGTATGCAGAAGAGGTTATATGTAAGTAAAAACTCCACATCACACTGCAGATTTACTGAACAGGCAGAGAGTACCACTGGTTTGATATTTTTTATGTTCAGAATTTGATCAAAACTTACACAACGTGTCAAATAGACACATAGTGTCATGAATCACGCCTGATCCCTGTTTATGTCACCTTGTTTACCTCCTCATTGATTCATCCCGCCTGCCACTGAAAACCTCAGCAGCATCATTCCACTCACCTGTGATCAGCAGTATTTAAGCTCCACTCTCCCACAGTCTCGTCGCCTGGTTAAAGAATGATTGGCCAAGTAAATGTCTAGCAATCTAACATCACGTCTGGGCTGCCTGGTCTCAGCTCTCCTGGTTATTGGTTCTACGTCTCCTGTCTCATCCCTCCTCGGTTCTGTATCAGACTCTAATCTCCTTCGCCTCCTCCTCTGGATCTTCACTTTCTGCTCTTGCCCTTGTTGGACTTGTCCTGCCATCTGCCTCCCGGTTCTTGACCTCAGCCTCTGTACCAGAACCCAGAGTTAAGTCTGCTCCCTTGAACCTGTGTCTGCTGTCCGTCTTCATGTGTATGACCCCTGACCCCTGCCAGCCTAACGGAACAACCTAGAGTAAACAAACTCTTCACCACTGGACTTCACCCCCGCTTTCCTACATCATCCAAGGGCTCTTCCTGGATTCCCCACACATTAAGAAGGTTGGTGGCTTTACTAAGATCTACTCTTGGTTCCCACTAACCTTATTCTTTGTGTAGAGCTCCAGATCTCTGTGACATTTGTATCCAGAACCAGCTGCCTGTTTTTTAATAAAAAAACCTTAAAACTGCTCTGGTGTTTGGCAAATCTGTGAAACTCGATCCCCGAGTCTTAACACAGTCTGTTTTACTGTTTGATGTCAAACAGAAGGAAATCCAAAAACAGTCACATATTGTATCTAATTGGGAACATTTCCAGAATCTCTAAAATAATCTTAATAAAATTTGTCTCACAGCATTATTCTACTGCAAGCAAAACCTGGAAATCACACCTTTCCTTTTGCGCAACTGCTAGGACCAAAGCAACTTTGTGTCATTAAAAAATCTTTGTTTTGACAGTTTTTAACTTTTATTTTTATACAACATTGACTTTTACAGGTGAATGGCACAGCTGAGCAATGGTTAGAGCTGTGGTTTGTCAGTGAGGAGTGAATGAGTGGGTTTTCTTCAGGTTCTCCCCCACAGGCGAAAAAGTATTCATGTTAGATTAAACGGTGACTCAGGGTGATGACAGCTTTACCAAACCTAAGATTTGGTTCATTTATCAGTTCCAGTGCCTGTCTACTGTCAGCTCCTTCCAGCAGATTGAGTGTTGATGTCTAATCCAGGCCTGTAGGGCAGTCGTACAGACTGTTGTTCAGGTTCTGGGGTCAGATTTATAAAGCTTGCGTTGCACAAAACGAGCACAGAAACCTGCGTACGCCACTTTTCACGCAAAGGTTGTGATTTATAAAATCCAAACTCGGCGTGAAAATGTGCGGTCCCTCCCCCAGCTCTGACCCATGATACTGGAGACAGGAAGCTGGAGACAGATGGTGAAGAGAGGAATTATAGCCACACTGATCACTGTCAGATATTTAATTTCACTTCATAATCAGGCTTAGATTTTAGATCCTCTTTATCAGAAGCTTTGTTAACAGTATTATTTATGTTTCTGCTGCTGAGCTATGAGGACTTTTGAAATAAAACTCAAATCTTTAAAAGTTCACACATCTCCATCTCCTTCCTCCTCAGATGACCCTGACCCACAGACCCCTGATCTACAGACCCCTGACCCACAGACCCCTGATCTACAGACCTCTGACCCACAGACCCCTGATCCACAGACCCCTGATCTACAGACCCCTGACCCACAGACCCCTGATCTACAGACCCCTGATCTACAGACCCCTGATCTACAGACCCCTGACTCACAGACCCCTGATCCACAGACCCCTGATCTACAGACCTCTGACCCACAGACCCCTGATCCACAGACCCCTGATCTACAGACCTCTGACCCACAGACCCCTGACCCACAGACCCCTGATCTACAGACCCCTGACCCACAGACCCCTGACCCACAGACCCCTGACCCACAGACCCCTCCCCGACAAGAGACATTTCAACAGCTCGACAGGAAAAGGCTCGGTTCACAGTTTGGGTCCTGGCGCAGGACGCGACCACCCTGTGGAGGCTGTGTTATAACCAAAAGGTTTCCTTTTTAAAATTCGTATTTCTCACGCGCGCGGGTGTGGAGATGTGTGAGGGGCTGAGGAGCGCAGGCAGGAGGGGGAGGATGGGGGAGAAGAGTGGTGATCTTATATCTAACTTCATCTGACTTATTTAATTGTATTTATTGTTTTTATCATCCTGCTCTAAAAAAAATAAATTTGAAGCTGAGTTTTAAAAAAATTGTGAGATTGCTCTAAATGTGCAAAACTGCAGAATGAGGGAAAATCTGTTCAATTACGGACAATTTGTTCCTGTGAGCAGTTGTCAGCACCTGTCATCCTCCAGACGCAGGACGCAGCGTGTCTGAACCGACCAATGGCTTTATGTAAAATATATGTAATGTTATCTCAGACGAAAAATTGTCCACATCATCAAAAACAAAAACACACACAAAAAAAAATCAATAATTAAAAAACAATACTAATTCATTAAAAAGCATACAAACAGCCATACCAATACTTAAAAAGGCTTGATGTGTATCTTGTGTCACTATATGTTGCAGTTGACAAAGCT
>JARVJO010000061.1:21054700-21065474 GCA_031762555.1 Cynodonichthys magdalenae | reverse complement strand
TATCAGATTCCAGCTCCCCCAAGAACCACTGATACGTCCAGCAGCAAACGTTCCACTGGGACAGCTTCCCTCCCTTCAATTCAGTTTAAATGTGGAAAAAATAGTGTCAATTGCATTCAGAGACCAGTTGACCAGATCCATAATTCCTTTTTGTTTCAGATGATAGGTGAAAAAAGGCTTGAAAGCGCAGCAAAGCAGGGAAGGGGGGGGGGGCAGGTTCTGGAGAGAGCAAAACGCACGTCCGTCTCCTCTGAAGGCTAAGCAGAAGAAAAATAAATAAATAAATAAAAATGCTCACAGGTGTATGCCCCTAACAGCAGTTCAGATTACCCACCCCTTTTGGAGTCCTAGGAGGGTGTGTTGGAGAGTGCTCTTAATGGGGACTCCCTTGTTCTGCTAGGGGACTTCACATGAACAACGACAGTGAGACCTGGAGGGACGTGGTTGGGAGGAAGACCCCCCTGATCTGAACTCGAGCAGTGTTTTGTTATTGGACTTTTGTGCTTGTCATAGCACATGATAGAGCTGGGCTTCAAATTAAACATAGAAAAGAGTGTTACATGTCCTCAGAACATCTCTTTCATAGGTCTCTCCCTGGACTCAGTCCAGGCCAGAGTGAGGCTGACAGAGGACAGAGTGAAAACTGTGATGGACTGCCTGTCCAACCGAGTTACATTCAGACTTTGTCACAGGCTTTTGGGGCTAATGGCTTCAGCTCTGGTAGTGGTCCCACTGGTTTGTCTCCACATGAGAGGAATACAGTGCTCGGTGGGGTGATACCAGCACCCTGACCCAGGGTGTGCCAATGGGGATTGTACAAAACATGAAGGTTATCACAACAGATTCCTTCCTGACAGGATGGGGGGATATTTGCAAAGGGAAAACAGTGAATGGGTCTTGGAGCCCAAAATTGCAGTTATCCCACATAAACTATATGGAGCTGCTAGCTGTTCAGCTAACATTTAAACACCTCCTTCCCCTCCTAGAAGAACACCATGTGTTGGTCAGAACAGACAACCCTACTGTAATGTCTTATGTCAACAGGCAGGGGTGCCTGAGATCACTGAGGCTTCACACACTGGCCCACAATCTGATCATCTGGAGCAGCATACATTTCCTGTCTCTGAGGGCCACTCATGTTCCTGTAGTGCTGAACTGTGGAGCAGATCTTCTCTCCAGAACCCTCTGTATGCAGAGTGTAAACTCCATCCAGATGTGGTCAGGCTAGTCTGGCAAAAGTTTGGACAACCATCGGTGAACCTTTTTGCCTAACAAGAGAACAATCAGTGTCCCTTGTTCTTCTCCCTTTACAGCCAGAATGCACCACTGGGGGTGGATGCACTCGCCCACAGGTGATCTCAGGTCCTGTTTTATGCTTTTCCTCCCATAGCTCTCATCTTGCCAACGTTAGCCAGGGTACGGTCGGAGGGCCAGTCAATGATTCTCATTGCACCTCATTGGCCATCAAAATACTGGTTAGCGAAGAAAACTCAGCTCCTCTGTGAGGAACCTTGGCCTCTGCTTGTACTCAAAGACCTGCTGTCTCAGGTGCAGGGATAAATCTTTTATCCCCACCCAGAAAGGTGGGCTCTGTGGGCCTGGCCCATGAGTGGTTCAACCTTCAATCTGCAGAGCTCTCACAGAATGTGATTGAGACCATACAGAATGCAAGTGGACCTGCAAATAGAGATCTCTGTAGGCGTTTCTCCATTGCTACGTGCTGCTGCACTCGCTTCTCGTTGGATCAGTTCTACTCAGGTTTAGGTGATTTTCCACTGTGTGATTTTCTTACAAATGAACTTGTAGTTACTGCACACTTTATGCCTGTGAGTGTGAGTAAATACAGTGGGTGGGGGTGGTGGTGGGTATTTAGTCAGCCACCAATTGTGCAAGTTCTCCCACTTAAAAAGAAATGAGAGAGGCCTGTAACTGATATCAGTTAAACCTCATCTATGAGAAACAAAAAATAAGAAAACATAAGTAGAAAATCACATTGTCTGGTTTTTTAAAGAATTTATTTGCAAATTATGGTGGAAAATAAGTATAAAGAGTTATTATCACCTCACTTTATTTTGATAAAATTCCATGTAAAATTGAAAATTGCAGATAGTCACATGAACTATGAGTATCTTAAAATACCAGTCTAACAGAGAAAATGTAGATTATTTGGAGGAATAAAAATGTTGACGTAAAATATAAACAGACACACCTTGGCTATAGTCTTGGTCATTCAAATTTACATCTTTCTATGTTAAAATTTTATAGCTTACCTTTACACACGCCAACCAGCTTGGCTCTTTTTTTTCCAAACACTGAAAAATCCTCTACCTCCCTGACTATTGTTGTGCTGCAGCCAGGCAACAATTTACTTGTTTTTTGTCCACTTTAGCTGGATTTTACATTTAACCATTTTGTCTCTCCTCCTAAAGTTTTGTTTTGACAAACATGCATCCCGTAATCATCACCAACCGACCACAAACAGTTATTAACTGGTTCTACATGTGACTCTAATTGATCATCCTGATAAACATGTCCAACTGAAAAAAAGCATATCTGATGTTTTCAAAATCGCTCCTCAGTCTTTTTAAAGAGAAATAAAAACGTTTGATGCCACTGAGGTTCTAATTTAATGTTTTTTCATGCCAAATAAGGTCTTGATCTTAAAGAATTTTAATGATTTGTAATGACCTCCAGAAACCCTGTATGAGATGTAAAATAAATTGGAGTTTCTGAAAAAAAAGGAGTGAAATTTGTAAACATTCAAAATGGGAAAAGGGGGGAAAAGCTGTGTAATTTACAGACAAGCCGTACAACTTGACATGTATGAGATTTCTTTTGAAAAGAATAAAACTTAAGTGATGTTTATCTTTTTCCAGATCAAGAACCATGGAGAACCATTCATCCAGACCTCCATCTCATAATGCCTCCTTCTCCCTCTGTCCCACTGCTGCAACAAGCTACTTCCTCCCTTCCATCTACATCCTCCTCTTCATCACTGCTCTGCCCGGAAACGCTCTGTCTTTATGGGTGTTCCTGCGCCGCATCTCATCTGTCTCCCCCACCCACATTTACTTAGCCCACCTGAGCATTTCCAACTTGCTGATGGCCGTCATCACGCCATTCCTCGCAGCTTACTTCGCCAGGGGTTTGACCTGGAAACTGAGAAGTGTCCTATGTCAAATGGTCCTGCATGGCATCACCCCGGTGTTCCACATCAACATCTACATCAGCCTTCTGATCCTCACATGGGTGGCCCTCAGCCGATTTGCAGTACTCATTCGAAACACCCACGCCTCCAGAGAGAGTCATTGCATCACCCTGCTGCCTCATGGCTTCTTCAAGAGCCTCACACGGGTCTCCTTTGCAAATGCTGTATGTGCCATAGTGTGGGTGGTGTCTGTGGGGGGCATTGTGCCAACGACTGTTTATTACTCTGTGAATGAGGCTATGCATACCAAGGAACATAGAGACACGGGGGAAGATGGTTGTGTGGATGTCTGCTACAGCCCTCCAGTGGAACTGGGTGGCAGTGTGTCCTCGACTCTCAGCATTGCTACCATAACTGTGTTCTTCGTGCTCTACCTGCTGGTGCTTCTGTCATATATGACAGTGCTGAGGCACATCAGACGATCACGCCTCCACACAAACATTAGCACCTCACAGAGCCTGCTGGCAAGGGTCTTCAGGAACATCGTGGTCATACAGGTGGCTACCAGCTTTGATATAAACACAATTTCATTATTGTAATTCCACAACTCTGAAGTAAACTACAACACTATGCAAAAGTCTTGAATAAAAATTTATATATTTTTTTAGTTGCTTCAAAAGCCCAATTTTTTTCAATCTTTTAAAAGTTTTCTTGACTAGTAAGGTTCCTAAGACTGTTCTTTGAAATATTTTATTTTTTAAGATTTTCAGTTCTTGCATATATCAGTTTAAAGAGGAACTGGTTTGAATCATTCAGGCACAAAAATGTTTTTAAATTCACAAAATGAATTTGTGTTGATTTGGGTTGTGTGAACACAAAACAAACACCTTAGTTATTTTTTATTAGATCGTTGGGCACACTCATTTCATAACAAAAACAAATATTTTTTATTTACAGTTTACTCCAGTTAAAATAAAATTTGACAGGAATATTTAAAAATAGTTATTAACTGTTGGATTCCCAGAGGTATTAACTGAAATATTGCCTTTTTGTATATTTTTCAAGGATAAAAGATGATTTATCTCTCAGGTATTGTGTCAGATCTTTGCTGATCTTTAATTTTTTAATGTCCTAAAAACATGACTTTCAGATACTGTTCATCTTCTGTTGCTAGTTTTAAAAAAGCCTAACACACAGTGCATCCTGCTGTGCCATGCTGAGTTTTCAGCTTTGGGATTCACCACTTTGTGAAAAAAAAAAAACTTTTTTGTGTTTATCACAAATGTGTTTTACAGATTTTCTTAAAGAAAGAAGAACAAACTATGAATGAACACAAAAAACAGTCAATGTTGGATAAAAAAGTCTATAAAACTATTGATCAGGAAAACTATGAATGATTTTTAAAAGCTTAGTTGCTTTGAAGCATTTGAAGGTATTTGCACAGTATGGTTTTTGCATTGATTGATATATACTCTATGAGATAAATATTCAAATAAATATAAATATTTTCCATAATATTTTTCATTGATCATTTGTGTGAACAAACTTTCTCCAGATTGTTCTTTCAGTTTGTCTCCTGCCGTACCACATCTACAAACCCATCTTTATCACTCGGGTACTTAAACAACCGGACCTGCTGCACTACTTTGGCCCTGATGACTGCAGTTGTCATCCACTCAACATCCACATTGAGGTGACAACCTGTCAACTGTGTGCCTTCATTTCTAGGTACATGCAGATCACATCATCTTCTCTCATCCTCTCACTTCAGGTAAAGAATGGTCTGCTCCTTCTTGCTGCTCTGAGAGGCTCGACTGACCCTGTGATGTACTTCCTGTTGGATAGAACCTTTCGTTGTGAAACATGCAGACTTTTAAGATTCAACCAGGAGGATTCTAAGACAAGACAAATGGTTTGGTCAACAACAGGAAGTGTCAATCAGAAACCAGAACACCTGGGGGAAGGAGACGCTGCCACATCCAATGTGGAGTCAGGTTTTGGAGGGACTTTGTAGATGAATGCAAATAAAATATTCCTGGACAACTTCTTATTTCAAAATCCCTTAACATGTTGAAATATTCATAAACTTTAATTGCTCCAGTCAACAAATTCCCTTTCAAACCCACAAGGCCCAACTTGAGTCTCTGTTTCTGAGAATGGATCTCATCTCCTACAAACTAATCCCTTTTTCATAAGTCTGTTGTTGTCAGTCAGTTGTTTTAAAAAGACTGCCTTGTTGGTGTTACTGTACTGAAGTGAGATGGAGACATAAACTGGACTGGACATGTGAAAAGTGCTAACCACAGTCTCCGTCTCTCACACTGAGGTGTAATCAGCAAAAAGCAAATGTAAGCTGAAAGCCAAGATAAATATAAATCTTCAAAGACCTCTACATTGTAACAGGTTTCCCACAAAAATAATTATAGATCTGCCTGAGCCATGTATATAGACAAACTTGTTTAAAGCTTTTTTCAATGTAACAAATGTCAAGTGTGAGGGAAGAAACTCAATGTGAACATTTTTAAATTCTGCACTTTTCATTCTGAACCAGTTACAGATGAAACACAGCAAACAGTTTGTGCAGTAAAAAAATAATATTTGAAACAGTATTTAATGGATCTACAGTCTGCGTGCACAACAATTTCTGCTCTTCTCCTTTGTAAACTTTATTAAACTTTTGAAAAGAACAAATGTGGATATTTCCTGGTGAGGAATAAACTGAAGCTTTCAGAACTTACAGGAATTGAAGCATTTATATCTGAATTGATAAAAATAATAACACAAGAAATATGATGGGATGGAAAGATGTTGAAGCATTGAGTCCATTTAGATTAAAAGCAGTTCTCTTTCAAAATCAAAACTATTACTTTTTACTTCTCTTTGTGTTATAAAAAAATAAAAGCTGCACATACATTCATCTTCACTGAGGACCCTTTACAATGTTAATCATTAACCAGAAGTTTGATGGGTTTTGAAGGTGAAGTTTTCAAGCGTGTATTAAAAGTGCAGTGGGTTCCCTAATGTAGGTTAAAGTGTATGTCGGTACATTTCAAACGTGACATTTACTGCATGTTTAACATAAAGCAGTTTCCGTCAGTTCCTCATAACCTTTCTTGTGTGTAGTGACCTAAGACCTGCAAGCTCAAATACTTCCTGCTGTAGTCATTTCTGGACCTTAACCTTTTAGACTTTCTGTCTTGGGTACTGCTTGTAATGCACTACAGCTTGTAGGCATAAACAAAACATGATGGTTTTACAAGAATACAAGTATTGTTTGTAGAACTACTGTCGTGTGAAACAACAACCTATAAATATTTGATATGCAAGTGTCACAAACCTTGTTCAGTAATTGTGTCTAAATTATGAATGAGGGATTCCCCCGTGTGTGCTGGTAATGTGCTGAAGGTGTATGTGTGCTGTGTACTAGGAGAACTTCAAAATGATACTGTTCTATGAAGTGTAGTTCCTTTAGATGTGTGTTGGCACGATCATGGTGGTAAAATAAAAAGAAGAAGTGAGCTATGAAGTGGACAGCTGCAGGAACTGACAGCAGGAAGTTGAGAGCTGGTGGCAAAACAGGCTGATGTATTCACAGAACAGTGAAAAAGTAGACATTTTACCCACATCATTTCAGGCCAGAGTTTAGGAATAAGATTGTCTAATGTTGTTATATAATTATGGGCTGTTTTGATCAAACCTTAGAAGTAACAAGATATGCAACCTTGTGATATATCCCTTATAAGTACTGTATATGTGGTGAATGATTCTCAGCTACCACAATGTCAAACTTTAACATCTGTAAAATGTATTGAATTAGAAACACTATATGTTTTGCTGGCTAATGCAAATTAATTTGCAGCTGTCATCCTGAATAGGATTGACACAAAAACTTAGTTCTGGATAAACATACATAAGCCATGTTTCCATCCAATTTTAATGCAAAACTTGAGCAAATTTTTTCAATGTTGAAAAAAGGGATAAAAAGAGAAAATGCGTGTTTCCATCTACTGGCTTGGAGCAAATCAACCAGGCTACCCAAGGTGTAATTAATTCAATTCAATTCAGTTTATTTATATAGCGCCACGTCACAACATCTGTACACAAAAAACAATAAAAGCTAAAGAAGAAGCCAGCAGACTGAGCCGAATCTTTCTTTCATCACAGTCTCCCATCCTGAGCAGCACAGTGGTGACAGTGGAGAGGAAAATCTCCCCCTTAACAGGAAGAAACCTCCAGCAGAACCAGGCTCAGGACAGGCGGCCATCTGCCTCGACCGGCTGGGTTTAGGGGACAGGAAAGAGAAACAGACAAACAGGACTGGTACAGGTGTATTTTCCTCTGGAAGAGAGACAAGAAAACACGTTATTGATTGAAGTGATTACAACATGTAGAGGAGAGAGACTATTTCTGTCCTACACTACACTTTACCAAGTTGGTGCACCAGGTCACTTCATTGACCAACATTTATTCACCATTTTTAATCAGACTCATATTTACCAAAGTTTGAGATCGTATGATAGGCAGGGAATTCTCATTTCAGTCCAAAATACTCAAAGATGAGGAACCAGCTTTGTCTTTTATGGTAATTTATTACAAAAATATAGCAAGAATCTATTTAATTGAATCATGAATTAAAACAGTATACTGTAATTAACAACAAAGACAAAGCACTAAGGTTTATAAAACAGTTAAAAATGAAAAGGATTGTAGACTTGATATATATCTAGGTCTGGATATTTAAACCTTTATAGAATGAAAATATATTTTTTCCAAAGGAAATATTTTTCTTCTATTAAATACTTGACAAGAGACCCAAGTTAAAACCTATAGATTCTTGAAATTTAGAAAGGTGTTATGATCTGAGCCAGATTATATTTAGTAACTTTTATCTTATCGCAGAAAGATTATCAAGTTGCCTTAGATGTTTAACCAGCTTCTGCAAACACTTACATGAAATATCTGATTAGGTACAGTTCATCAGTGCACCAAAGATGGAGAAATTTGTCTGTCTCATGAGGTGAGGCATCTCAGACCCTTGAAGTCCAGCTGGATCAGATCTGCCCTGGAGGTCATTATAGATAGGTTAGTGCAGAAAAGGACCCTGGTATGGCTTATTAGATCTGCCGGGTAGGCACCAATTTCTCGTTTGCAGACTCTTCAGACTCTGCCTCCTTACAGGTAGACATGGAGGGTGGATTCAGGAGATCCTCAGTGTTCCTTCCACCGCTCAACAATATCCTCAGTCCTGGCCAGCAGTTCCCCATCCAAACCAAATACAGTGTGGGACAGGGAACACTTTCCTTTTCTGAGTCGTTGAATGATTTGCCAGAATCTCCTCGAGTCCAGTCAGAGGTCCCTCATGGCCTCCCTGAATTCCTCCCATGCCTGAGTTTTAACCTGCAACCACCGAAGCTGCAACCCTCTTTGCCACCCTGTACCTGTCAGCTGCTTCAGGAGTCCGCCCATTCAAATTCCATGTCCCTGACCTCTCCAAAAGGTCACATCAGGGTCACGGTTGTTCATGCTACAGTGAGGAATACCTACACTCACAAGCAAAAACATTTTTACCCACCTTTCACTATTTAGCAGCAAAAAGTAGTAATTTACCAGAACTTACTTCCTAGCTCTAGTTTTGAATGTATAGGTTGGTTGCGTTTGACTTTTTATAGAAAAAAAAAAACAACAGTGATTTTTTTATGACTGTATTTTTGAAAAAATGTTTGAAAATGTTCTTTTTACAAGAACTCACTTTCAGGAACTACATTTATATTATTTTTTGAAACTTAGTCATATAACTCAGACAAGGGCAATGATTCAAGGACAAACTAGCTATGAGTGAAGGAGAACCATTAGTTCACTAATTGCTGAGACACGTTTTCAGTTCATGAAAAGGGAGTAAAAATCCATCCCATTAGTGACTTGGCCTCATAATTTTATGTTAATATAAAACCCAAGGCTCCAAGGCTAAATGCTAATAAAAAAACATCATGATAATGACAAATGTGTCATCATCCCTTACCTCCATCATACTTAAAAGTCCATCCAAACTGAGCATCTTCACCAAACCTTCACCAGCCTGTACAGGCATGAGCTTGGAGCAATCCCCAGAAAAAAACACAATATAAATTGGGTGAATTCACGGAAGTTGCGGACTGACTCCAAGCACAGGACAAACTGAAGAATAAAGAAAAAGGAACAAAACAACTGGTTAAGACCATACAAGCGAAAGCTGAATCTCCATTACACTGAAACCAAGACATGGAACAGCTCCAGGTAAGAAATATGATTGATGTTGATTATAATGTAAAATTCTTGACATAAATTCTACAATGAACAATACAGTTTGTAAGACATATATTTTTAAGAATACATTGGCAGTTTTTAGACTTCCCTTTAGTGCATTGTTTCAGTGCATTTGAGCCAATCCTTAGTGTTCATTAATTTTTCATTCTTTAAAAAATAGATTGGTTTGTTATAGTCTTGAAAACTAGATACAGTATAGGAAGATATTTTAATTAGGTCAATTAATGTAAACTGCATCGTATCAAATGATTTGTGTTAAAGAGAGTGAAAGGCAGTAGAGACTGACCAGGCAGTGGTGACAGTGCTGGGATACTCTGAAAAACAACAATCATGAGGAAAGCTGACCAGCAAAATAATTACAAGTAGTGTACTTCAGATTAGAACAAGGGAAGTGGTAGCACAGAGATTAATGAGGAGAAAAATTTAAATTCACCAGTTCAACACTCTAAAACTTAAAAAAAAAACTTTTGGTGGTCATCTTGGGTTTTATTTTTTGCTACTATTTGTAATAGAGTTTGCTTTCAGTATACTATTTTTTAGCGTATTATATGAAAAACTGGCTGAGCTTAAGCATCTGAATTTAGCTGTGGTAGCCATCTTCAAATTTTTTCAGGCTACTATTTGTGATAGAGATCACTCTCAGCTACCAGTATACACATTTTTAGCTCATTATTTCAAAGATTGGCTGAATTAGAGCCATTTGAAATTTGATTTGGCAGTCATTTTGAAAATTTTAGTTACTATTTATGATGGTAAATGGACTTTACTTATATGGCACCTTTCTATCCAACCAGGATACTCAAAGCACTTCACACTACAATCTATGCCCTCATTTTAGGTCTCTACGAATCTATCATGTACAATCATCTATGGAGACTGATCAGTGTCAATCACATTCATACACTTATGAGACACACATCAGAGGCACTGGGGGTAAAGTGTCTTGCCCAAGGACACAACTGAGACAGCTAGAACGGGGGATCGAACCAGAGACCTACCAGCTCCAGGACGACTCCCTGAACCACTCTGCCACAGCCGCCCCAATGATAAAATTAATTTTCAGCTACCAGTAATTAATTGACAAGAGACCCGGGATTTGTCAATTTAGAAAGAAGGTGTTAAGGTTTTGGTCAGATTTAGTCTTTAGTCATTTTAATCTTACTGCAGATCAGAAGAATATTAAAGTTGCCTCATGCTGTTTAACCAGGGTTGTTCTTTGAACCATTTGTGTAATGAAAAAAATTTTTAGGTCCTCTGGACAGGTTCTTCTTTAATGAAACGTTTCGTCTCTCCTCCAAGAGACTTCTTCAGTCTGAGGAGTTT
>JARVJO010000061.1:21014323-21026178 GCA_031762555.1 Cynodonichthys magdalenae | reverse complement strand
TTCATCTCTGAAAGAGTGACCGCTGGCCTGTAGATGAGTGTAAACTGCAGAGTCCTGGCCAGACGAAGTAGCTCTTCAGTGCTGGCTCATTCTTTTGAACAGTGGCTAAACAAGGTGTTTAATTTAAAACAAGAAGGCTGACAGGCAGCTCAAAAAACTGGCTTGGCTTGGCTTAAGGTTTGACAAACATGAACACAGCCAAACAGGCTGGGGGAAACAGCACAATGAACCAACAAACACTGAAGACAGGACACAGAATACAAAGTCCAACTAATGAGAGAAAACAAGAAACACCTGGGAAAATAACATGAGGAACAGGTGAGAGTGGGCGGGGCTTGAGCAAGACAGGCAGGAGGAAGAAACAGAGAGGGACAGGACAGAAACTGGAATAAAACCTAAACACAGATACAGACCATAACAAAAAGATGTCAACAACAGAAGACTTATCTATTCAGCCTAACACGCTGGAGCTAGAGTCTGACGCAGAATAAGAGAATAAGTCCATGCCTTATTTCTCAAATACTGTGACGTAATAGTTAGCAAAATGCCATGGAAAATAGATAAAAATTATCAGGTTGAGAAATATGACCCAAACAGAATATAAAGATATCTACGCAGCACCAGGAGAGACTAAATTCAAATTTTTTGCTCTCCTAGAGACTCAAAGTACACAACTAAATGTATTTAACACCTAAATTTTGGATTTTGCATGGTATGTCCTCTTTAAGTCAAGTTTAAATTGCCAACTAGTTTTCAACAGTTGCAGGCCAGTAAGA
Source organism: Cynodonichthys magdalenae (assembly GCA_031762555.1). Lineage (NCBI taxonomy): Eukaryota > Metazoa > Chordata > Actinopteri > Cyprinodontiformes > Rivulidae > Cynodonichthys > Cynodonichthys magdalenae. Next base: position 21,025,402 of record JARVJO010000061.1, on the reverse strand, counting down.
CCTTAATTGGAAAGTGTGAAAAAGGTGGTTTACAAGATGATATTGAGGCCTTCTATAATGTGAAGTGAAGTAATTTATGTTGTCCTCAATGCATGCACACAAAATGCCAAAAATTGTCCCATGCATTTAATCCTTCACAAGTGAGATATGCACAAGTAGAACAGTAAGAAATTCTCTTGCTTAAGGACATTGCAGCATGTGGGGAATTAAACCTGTGACTTTCAGAACCCAAGACTACCACTGTTTCATAGTCATGATGTATAGTTTGTTGACAGTAGCACTAACAAAAAGACAGGTGGTGTAGCAGCAGTTAGCAGGGATGAATATCTAAAATATTGGTTCGGACATGTGCAGAGGAGGAACATTGGTTATATAGGAAAAAGGGAATTGAACATAAAGTTGCCTGGGAGGAGGAGAAGAGTAAGACCCCAGAGGAGGTTCATAGATGTAGAGGAGGAGGACATAGAGGGTTCTTGAGATGCTGGGATAATGAGAGATGGAAGCAGAAGATCTGCAAGCAATTTGCAAACAAGCAGCCAAAAAAGGAAGAAGATTATGCAGAGTCTACAACAGAGTAGACTGCATAGTATATATGGCTGCTTGGCTAGTGATATATGCCTCACTTCTCTAAAACAATATTTTCTCAATTCATCTCTTCATGTTTTTCAAAGAGGGACCAGGATCCCGTGAAAGGACAAGGAACATGTAAGCTATTAGGGGAACTGGTATAGTACTGTGAAGATCTGCAGCACTTTTGGGGTGCTTCAACAAATGACAAGGGCACATTAAACTAAATGACAGACTTAGAGCAAGCACAGCGGCAAAGATAAGAAATAAATTCAACTTGTGCAAGAAATAATACAAAACATAAAGAAAAGCAGCAGAGGAACAAAATACTGCAAGTGCAAATAGTTTCCCTGAAGTAAAGATGTTGCAGCTCTCCTTTTTGTCTACTCTAGTCTTTCTTTATCCTTTTCAAAGTAATCATTTATCTTAAGTTCCATTTCAATTCTCAGTAACATGCCAATGCAGCTGTTTCATTAAGATTTTACTCCACTTTTGCTAATTAACTTAGAAGTCATTTGCTCTGTACAGAAGCTTTAACTGTACTGCTGATTGAAATATTTTTTTTCAGCAAGAATAGGACCGTATAGAAATGTACATATATAATTTATGCTTTCCTTCTGCTTTCTGTTTAAACTCAAACTTGTCGTTGAGCATCTGACGTAAAACAATAAATGTGATTCTCTGTGTAGCATTAGTCAGCCTCTAGCGCCTTCACTGAATATAAGCAACATGTTACAGCATCTGTCAACCCAGTCATGTCTTCATCATCACTGGCTTTTGATCAAATTTCATCATCAACAACTGCTAGGTCTTTGATAGAAAAGGACTTTAAAACCTTTGGGCTTCTTGTGTAAGATCACAGAAAATGGTAGACAGAATGAGGGGGAACAAGGAAGAAATTAAAGCCCATAGAAGAGTTCTGTGTGAATGACTGTGCTGATACAGCAAACACTGAGGGGAGTGGGTGCACCTCTGCTTCTACATCGAAAAATTTCTGCCTCTTTTTTAAAGGAATCAAAAGGTAGTGATTCAGCAAAGCTCTGCTCTACTAATAAAGCCACTATGAAGAAGTCATGGTGAGTCAGAACATTATCTACAATATGCAGGCATTGTAGAAAATGCTTACCCTACATTTGAGATTTTCTCTTACCTTATCAATTTACACTAGTGGTGTTCAGATCGATAGGCCACCGATCAATAGCGGCCATTTTTCGTGAAAAAGTATGTGATCAATGTTTTTCAATAAATGCCTTCCATTGCCAATCCCAAAAATACCTCATGTTGGAGAACAAAGAACAATGAATATGCACACTGTACGCTTTGCGTTCAAGATATAAAAGTGGCAGTTTCCGAGATTTACGACTTACTGTAAAAGAACATTTTTCAGACTACGCCTGCGGAATGCAACCTACAGGTAAAATCAGCCACAGAGGACAATGTTTACTAAAAAAAAAGTTAAAGTCCTGGAGATTCAAAAACAATGCCAGACCGGGTGACTACCATTAGAGAAATCCGTGTACCAGTATCCAGCCTGTTTCAACAAACATCCTGACTGAAGCCAGGAAGAGTGAAGAGGTGCACAGGGATGCTGAATAACCCACTGATGAAACTGACAACATGTTTTCTGGAGTATAATGAACAGTTTGTTGAAAGCATTGATGACTGATAGCATCAATGCTTTCAACAAACTGTTCAAGGTTGGTGCTTCATAGTTTGATAGATAAATATTTGTATGTATATTAAGACTATGCATCTGCATTTTGATGTAGTAATAACGCATTTTCATATGTTGCAAGCTGATGAGACTAAGATTGGTTTGATGGCAGCAGAGATGGATTGAGTCAACTTATGAAGATTGTGAAGCTTGTGAAGCTTGCACTCATCAGAGGTCAAGGAGATCTGAGACTGGTGGACTACAGGAACAGTCAGCATTTGGATGACAGCATTTTCACTGGGTTGGAGACAAGAACACTCCTGGCAGGAAACGAGATTAGACTGGAACCAAATATCAGAGGGAAAGCCTATCAGACTGGACACTGCATGGACTTCCATCATGCAGATGAAGGCCCCCCCATGGGACAGGAAAGATTCCCAAGCCTCAAGAAAACTAAGGCTGCCCTGCTCTCCTTGCCACACAGACTGTGAGAGACTATTTTCTCAAGTGAGAAAAACCCACACAGAAAATCATGAATCCTGACACTTTAACTGCACTCCTCCAGTGCAAAGTGAACACAGACACTTGCTGTGACATTGTACCAACAGAGACGCATCTTCAACAGAAGGCTTCAACTGAATACAACCAGGACCACTTAACGGGACAATGAGGAAAAATATGTATGTTGTTCTAAATAAAGTTCATGTCGTGAGAGTTATAAAGTTTTTTTTGGAATTTATAAGGATTTTTGAAGGTCCTTATACAGATAGGCAGGCAAAGGGGTTGACACGTACGTTTTTACTTATTTACTTTATAACCTTATTTGTTTAGTTGCTGTCCTGGCTCCGTTTGAGGAGTTGACCCCAGGAGGAATAGCTGATGCAGCATGCTGCTGATGCTAAAGGGGATCAAATAAATAAACAATAAACAAACAAACAATCACTTGATCAATTAGTTGTTGAATCGATTAAATAATTGGCTGTGTGTGGCATAAAGTTCCATTCTGTTTAGTTTAAAGACACAACCAGCCAGTAGATCATCTAATTAACTACAATTACATAATGTTCTTGCTGCCTGAGTCCAAAAAAGCAAAAGAAAATCCTTTTGGGTGAATTTTTTACATGCCAGAAAAAGTCATAAAAAATGAGTTTTTGTAGTAGGAAGCCAAAGACTGAGTGAAAATAAAAGGTCACAATTTCTGCACCATGTCATTATCCCAGTGTGCATGTATACATCGCTGCATCACTAATGGCACTGATGGATCATTAGCTCTATGCCATCATCCCTCTGCTAAATCATTGATGAGCTGTGGGGCTGTTGCCTGATCAGTGGAGGCCCATTAAGAAAACATTTAAGATCCTCAAGAGAAGAAGTTTGCAGCTCATTATGAGCCAACATCCACAAAAGCCTTCGTTGGCCCACCGGCACAAATCTGTGTGTTTACTATCAAGCGGTCTGGCTAGACACAGGCAGGATCACTAAACAAATTTGTCTCCATCTCATTTTATGTCTTGAAAATAAAATTGTGTTCTGGGCTCACAGATGCACACAGTTTGAAGTTTCAGGTCTGCTGGTCTTTCTTGTGCTATAATGGATTACAGATTTGAGAGGTGATACTGAGCAGGTATTTACAGGTTGGCATATCATGATGTCACCTCTGAGGCTGGATCTAAATCAGTCACAGACACAGAACCTGACAGCTGAACCGATCAGCAACACAGAGACTCAAACAGCCGTGATGAGAGTTAAGGCCTGAACATTCTCCTTCCGAAGCTAATGCGCGGTCACGTGGTTGTTCGGCATTTGTTTTTGCACACAACTTTCATAGCCACCAAGACACACCACGCTGAGCACCTGGGAAACCCCTCCTGCTGCGGTATACATCACTGGATGGGGTTTCTTCCAGCTGGAGTCTACAATGCGGAAATAAAATCCTAGACCCGTCACTCGACATTATTTGTGCACAAATCTGTCGTGGTTAAAGCTCCACAGGTTTTATCAGACAGATTCCTCCATGCACGTCTGTTTTATCATCCTCCATAAGTTTCTGGCCGTTTTACTATCTTTATAAATGTCTGTTTGTAGCCTACAGATGTCAGCTTCTGGAAGCAAGTCAATGCAGCATTTGAGCTCTTTTAGCATGAACAAACACTCCCACAAACTTCTGACCAATCACACAATAAGTTCTTTTGTGGAGGGGGTAAAAAGTTCAGCCAGCGGGTTGTGACAAAAGGGGCGGCCGAGTCAATGCTGAGAACATGGGTGATGTAATTTTCCTCATGAAACTGCAACAATCTGAGCCGATTTCAGCAGTTCGGACGGAGTGTGAAGTAGGCTCGACAGGTCAGGGGTCAGCAGCCACTCAACCCCACCAGACTTGAGAAGTGAAATCCTTGTGATAGAAACTAAGAGGAGACTTTCACAGTTGCAAGAATTTTAGGTATTAGACAGCTTATTGTATTCCTAACAAAGCAAACCATTCCTCTTTTATAAAATGTCACAGAAAAATCTGATTCCAAAGGCTGCGATTCTTAAAATTATTGGAGTGACTGGTTTGATTGACCAACTATCTGAAATTAGGAGTATGTTCCAGTAACATAAAATGACGCAACATAACAATAGTTTACAATAAATGTTTTTTTTAAACAATTAATGAAAGTAAGGTTATAAATTTCCCTCTTTTCCATACATAAATAAAGCAAAGGTATGAGTGGTTGTGACAAGCTGAACTCACATGTTCTCAAGGTGTAAAGAGAAGAAAAAGCATTATTAAATTTACCAACATCTCGCAGAAGGCATTGTTGAAAATGATTCTCAATATAAACAATGATGACTGGCAGAGTAGGCAGACCATTGTGATAGTTATTTTATAGGTTCACTTTGTTTGATGACATCTGAGGCAGACCATTTGTATGACCTATTCAGTACACCCCAAACATTTGCTGTGCTCAACTTGTATGTTAGCACAAAAAATACTGAACTATATAGTAACGGTGCAGTTTGCTTACACTGTCTGGGCCTGAACGGGACATTTAAAAGGTCAGCTAACTGATGTGATTTTTAAATGATGTGCATACATTGCTTAATGATGTGAACTGATATTGTTGAGTGCTGACCCAGACAGACATTACATTCTAACATTAAATGGAAAATCTGTTTTGACTGTGCAGAATTCTAACCCAATAAGGTAATTATTATGACATAAAAAGGTACATGTTTACAGTAAATACTATTCATCCTGGGTATTTCATGTACTAAGATCTTAAATGATAAAAACAGTACTTAGTTAAGGTTTGCTGCATAAGCACTGAAGCAACCTTAAAACGATTTGAACATTATTTCTTAATTTTCTTAACAATTTTTGATTTTCTCCTGCTGCAGCTTTAGAAAAACAACATTAAAACTTTAAATGGGTCACAGAAAGTTGTACTTTACGTGACTGAGCTTGTGTTTGAAAAATTTCATGGTTTCACAGTCCTACTTATGATTTTTAAAGATATTTCTACAAAATTTCCAACTTACAGTGTGATGACGTTACACACTTAATCTGCCTAACATTACATTTTTTCCCCAAACTTAGTTTACAAATCATATATCATAATGTGGGCAGTTTTACTCTGATTCACTGTATTAGGTGCTGCAATTTTCTTTCAAATTCCTCCAAAGTGCAGAGCATACACATCCAAATACTCACTGACTTCCAGAAGTTCTGAAATAGATCTTTAAAACTGGACATGAAACACATTTTATGTAGGAAACATGACAAGTTAAACACATTAGAGACAATGGTGTGTGTGTGACAAGAAGTTGCTTCTGCCACTCAGTTATAAACTTCCTTTATAGTTTTCAAACAATGAGAAAGACTTCATTTTTACTCTGCATTTCTGTCTGTCTGAGTAATGTTAGGGAGTGATGTGATGAGTTACCCTAATGAGCCACTGGCTGCAGATTTAGGTGCTGTTATTATTGGGCCTTATAGAGAGAGTTTGAAGCCTCAGACACTAACTACTTTGGCATCATATAATGATTCTGTAGATATTTTCAAGTAATTAACTTCCTGCTTTGTATTGAATGTTCAAACTTTTCAGGTTGTGTTGTGAGTTTAAGTGTGAGAGTCACTAACATTTGGTATCATACTGTTGAAATTGAGTTTTATTTGAAATTGTGTTTTTTAAAAAGAGAAGCAAATCTAACTGAAACCCACTCTATCTGCACCATGAACAGACCTTTAAAATCATGATAACTGCCTTTTATTGGTAATCATTTTTATTAGCTCCGCAGCCATCAGGACTGATTTTCCAGCTGGTGTTACTGGGTGGAAATTCAACAAGCTACAATGCAGCACATATGAAACAAAATACAATTTAATCAGAAAGTGAATGCATTAACTCCATGCTGGCCTTCAACATTGAGATAGAACAAAATAACTCTTAACTGCAGTAATAATATGCACAATAATAAGAGTTCAGCTGCATCACATTTGGTGATACTGACCTAAACTGACTTTAGATATTAATGATTATGGTGTATGGTTGTCAGTCTTGAGTGTCTCCATGTTTGTCCTGAGGTTGGACTTTCCAGCCTGTTCAGGTTGAATCCCGAGCTTGCGCCTGTTGGAAATTGGCACCAGCTCCACATTACTTTGAGAAGTAATAAGCAAGTATACAAAAGATAGAATAGAATAATACTTTATTGATCCCATGGAGGAAAATTGCAGTTAAGAACACCCATTCAAGAAAAACACACTTGATATAGAATATCAAGTATCAATAAAGATATTTTTGGAATAAACAGGTATAAATACTCTGATGGTTTTATGAACTATTACACCTGGTTTATACCTGGCATCAAGTAACTGCTTCAGCCATGGACACGGGGTACACTTGGGACATGTTCCCTGCACTTTTTTCAACCATTACAACTGTCTAATCTGCTATTAAGATGCGGTAACATGTTTTTCCGAGCCGTCTTTAAATGCACCATGAGATAACGTGGGTGTACACCTCTGGGAGGGGTGCAGAGCTGTACCGTGTGGGTCAGACACAGCTGCGGGTTCGGGTTCAGGCGGGTGTTCTGCGGCCACCTGTGTTTTTGTTCTTTTACCCCATAAAATGCTGCTGGGTACTGATGCAGCCGCCTTCGCGGCAGCTGGTGGATGAAACTAACGTTCAATGCGAAATTGAAAAACAGAAAGAAGAAGAAAGGTGAGCTGGGAAAATTAGCAAACATGTTAAAAAGTAAAGTGAACAAAGCTGGGGGTGGTGCAAGATGAAGCCAAATTTGCTAAATAAACACATTTTCTGTGATGAAAGGGCTGAGGTCAGCGTGACAAATCAGCCGGGCCAGTGATGGCACGGACCGGAACCAGACCCAGCAGGCATAGATCCAGGTTAGCAGTTCTGACTACACTCTAAAAAATGAAATGTTGGATTTACTTAACCACGTTATGTCAACTGGTTCCACTTAACTGAGTTAAGTAAATTCAAAGTAATAAACCAGTTTTTTACACAAAGAACATGAGTATGTTGCTTTGAATTTACTTAACTCAGTTAAGTGAAACCAGTTGACATAACATGGTTAAGTAAATCCAACTTTTTATTTTTAGAGTGAACACAAGGTCCTTCATCCCAGACATGGTTTACACATTACAATGACTTAATGTTTGCCTGATTTTTATGAAAAGCTGCTTATTTAATAATCTTTTGGAAACTTATTTGTCTTTTTATTTATAAGTTACATTGATGTCATGTCAGTTTTGGTTATATAAGCCCATCAGTAAATTTAGGTGATTATCATAATTACATGTTACATACATAATTACCTGTTTATTGAATACAATTAATATTATTCTTACTTTAAACATGTAGTTGAGTGCCAGCTCTGCTTGGCACAATGTCATGTGTTATAAATAAAACTTAATCAAAAACAGAAAAAGTAAAATGGAACTCTCAACTTGTTTAATAATTGATCACATTAATTTCCTGCACTCTGACACACCCACACCATCCTGCCACCAGTCAATGTTGCATGCAGCCTGTGAAGTCTGCATGTTTAAAGTTGTAGGGGGAGTTAGCTCAGACGTGCAAGAAAAGAGACAAATTGTCAGCTGTGATCCAAAATGTCCGACTTCCAGTGGAGAATGGACCATAACTCCAAGAGATTTTTTTTAGGTCCTGAGACGTTACACATGTGTACCAAATTTCATGATTCCAAGTCCAAGCATGGGTTGGGGCTAATTTTTTAAATAATTGTAGGGCGTGCTGTGGAGGAATTAGGCCAAGCCCCCCAAAAATTGCATTGCTGTAGTAGGGTATATTAGGATCTATAATTGCGATTTGCATGCAAATTGGTTGAACTATGTGGAATTTAGTGCTAAATGTATGTAAACAGCATGATAACTAATTAGGCCACACCCCAAGTTGGAATGCATTCCTGTAGTGGGGTGGATTCAGATCGACCATAGCAAATTTTGTGCAGATTGGCTGACGTATGTGGAATTCAGAGTCTAACGTATGTCAAAGGTGTGATGTCTGACTTCGCCACACTTCCATGACCACGCCTTTCACCAAAAACTCTTTGTGCTTGAAAGCTAGTGAGATCAACTTATTATCTGTGGTCTGACAATTTGTTGCTGATTAGGTCAAGATGGTCAGACCACATGATATGATCACGCATGCAACATGGATGACTCATACCAAGTTTGGCAGATTTTAGCCTTTCTATTTGAAAGTTACAGCTTTCTGAAATTGCAATGGACAGACGGATGAACAGAGAGCCCCCACCTCAGTGACGGGGGACAATAAAGATGGGAAGTTATGAAGGTTGGCAATAAATATAACCCTGAAATGCTTGAAAACAAATTACCGTGGTCTAATCAAAATAATAAATCAATCACACCTTCTAAATTGGCTACTGTGGCAAAGGAATGAAACCACCAATTCTATGGAGGTAATCAAAACAAGAGAGTTTAGGATATCTTGGACAGCTTTAGACATGTCTGTAATAAAATAGCTGCCAAACGGTGGTCAGCATCACAGATTCATATTACAGAGCTTAAAAATATGTTTCTGATTACACCAAGCCCGACCTCCCAGAAGCCCACTGCTTTTCAACTGGGAGTTGGACCAAGCTGTCAGCCACTGCCACTCAGAAGCACTCAGCTGACCACAAAGCATTGAGATCATCAGAAACAGGAAGCAGAAACTCCAATGCCAAATCCCTAGGATCCTCTTATGTCCTGAGCACATCTTACAAACACAGCTTGCACTGCAGAGCTTCAGCATAGAGAAATCAATGAAATCAATCCAACTTTTGATTAACGCTGCAGTGCATTTAAATGATGAAAGGGGGAGGTAAGTGCATCCGAAAAGATGCTGGATTCTTACCAACAAAAGAACTCCAATTTTTTCTTTCGCCAATATTGAGGCCGGTGTTATTTCTCAGGGCAATTAATCAACATTGAGGATTTGAGGCAGACGTCGGAGAGAGTGTGTGTGTGTGTCCTCTGCAAAGTAGATCTGCACAGTAGTCAGCATATTACCTCGACCATTTCCTCTGAGCCCAGGCTGCAGTCCATAAAAGTTAATGACCCCACCAAGCTAAAATTGACCATGCAAAAATGCGTGCATGTCCATGCAAACAGTCTGGCACAAATAGGTGATAATATGGAGTGAATGCAGAGACACATAATCAAGTACATGTGTTATAATTTCCCTCCCACATACAACACCTCTATGCCTCACGGTCATTTCCCTCAGGCCTCAAATGAGTTGAGAGAACGAGGTTTCCTCCCTGTCTCCTCAAATTTCACAGACACTTTAGCTGTAGGCCCTCTTACATAATCCCAGTCCCAAACTTCAGCTGAGCTGCCAGAGATTTCTGTGTGTGTGAGTCATTGGGCCAAGAGGATCATTTCACCGGTCAGTAGGCAGAGAAGTAGCTGCTGTCCTGAACTAAATTCAGTGTACTGCTCATAACCAAAAAGGTTATGAAAAAAGCAAAGTGAGAACAAGGTGTAAAGGTGGAAAATTTTGTATAAATTGAATATATACACATATGCATTTGAAAAGGACAAGGTCGTAACATTTAGAGCCACCATCCCCCACACTCCCCCCAAAAAATGTCCTCTTCCAAATGAGTTAATTCCCTTGTTTACAACTGCACGTTATTTAAAAAAATGACAAACAAAAGCAAAGAAGAAAAGGAAGAAAATGTGCTAGAAACTGGGCAAAAATGTTCAGAATGAAAAATGAGCTGTGACTAGGACTGAAACACATCATTAAATAACTCAATTTTTAAAATCCTTACGGCAAAAATCTTTGTCTCAATATTTTGTTTATTCTAAGTGGCTGCATGCTGCTAGGTGGTGTTTCATATGTGCTTTTACAAGCTAAGGGCAATGGGAGAAGAAACTAAAAACATGGAGTAATGTATAAATTAAATCCAAGACAGATTCCCCAGTATAACTAAATTAGTGGTTTCAAATGATGACTTAATACAGCTTTAGGTACAAACTTGTCACTTGCTTCAAAGAAATTATATATTTTCTGTACGCTGACGTATTATTGTAAAAGATCAACTTGTTGGACTTTTTTAATTTTAATAAAGACCCAAATTAACTCAACTTTGATGAGTACCGTTACTACACACCTGTCAGGAATGTATCATCTTAAAACAAACTGTCACAGTGATCATGTGCTCCAGGACAAAGAGCAGTTTCAAATAAGTAGGTATACACATGGAGATTACAATATTTGACAGGAGTGGAAACACATTACATTCAATTAGGGCTGAAACGATTCCTCGAATAATTCGAGTAATTCGATTACTAAAAATCCTCGAGGCAAATTATCTGCCTC
>JARVJO010000061.1:20968062-20978316 GCA_031762555.1 Cynodonichthys magdalenae | reverse complement strand
CCGATCTCAGGCACTGTGAAAGGTGTGTGTGAAAATGAACCCTGAGAAACCATGTGACTGCACATGAACTGTTTGGATTCAGAGGGAGTGTGCAGGAGCCTTCAGTTAGAAGTGTGAGCTGTTCTCTGAAATTATTTGTTCCTGTTTAAAAAGTTCTGTGTGTTCTGTAAGTTCTGTTCTCTGAGTACAACCTGTTACCTAAAACTGATTTGACAAAATACACAAACTAAATAGCAGTACACATTAACAGTGCTGGTTATTGGCACGCTTCTGTGTGTTTTGATTTCCATGGGAACCCACACACTGGCGCCACTTTGACAAGCCTCGACTCACCGGAAACACCTACTGGTCTTTTTCTCAGCACTCAGACATCAACCCCTTAAACTGCACCTCCCTGAAGTAAACAACTTGTGCAGCCCTTGTGTCCACATTTATCTAGCTTTATTTAGCTGTCAAACTGATGATGTAAACACTTTTTTTAGGTGATTCTTGCAAAACACAACATGTTTTTCCTGGGCTTTAATCCAAAATGCTTTGCAATTCATAACAACATTCTGCAAACAAGCATAAACAAATGCAAATTTAGCAACATATTTTTCCTCTTAGTAACGAAGAATCAGTAGTTTATGGACCAGTTATCCAGAAGGAACTGTTGCAGGTAAAACAGATAAACCTAGGCACATTGGAAAAACTTTGAAGGAGTTCTGATTATATTTGTGTGTGCGAATCCTGTGCACAACTGTTTGTTTCACTTTGGGTAATATCAGCTGCACATTCACTGCTTTGAATGAAACTCTTTAAGTACTATTACAACTGTTTAGTAAAACAAGAACTTCACACTAAAAATTAAAGGCTTAGCATTCTTTGAAGTAATGCACCTAATGTCATGCTATTATTTAAAATAAGATCATTGTATGTTGAAAAAGTTAAAGACAATTTAGTCAAACCTTGGAAATACCAACTTGTGCAATATGTCATAAATAATCTGTTAGTGCTTTAAGCCAACTTGTTTTCCTGAAAGCTTCCCCTTGAAAACTTTCATTTGGAAAAGGTCTAAGCTGGTAGTTGAACAACAGAAATAATAACTACAAGAACACTGCTTGGAGAATTACTCAAATAAGTTTTCTAAAAATTACAGTCTTAAAATTTTAAAAAATTAAATTTTGTCAGGATATCAAACTCTAGGTATGTACATACAGCTCTAACAAAAGCAATGGCTGTTTGTGTATATGTATGTATGTATATATATACATATACATATACATATACATATACATACATACATACATACATACACACACGCAAATGTTGTCAGTCAGCCAGGATGGCTGTTTTGGGAGCTGCTTCAGTATTTTTTATCTCATTTTAGTGTTTTCAGAAGATGAACTCTGGTATATTTATAGAAAATATTTCAAATTGTTTTGTTTTTTTAATAAAAAACAGATTTCTACTAAAAACAGATTAGGGACAGATTTCATCCCTAAATGATTGTTTAATTTAAAATATTTATTTTTACAGTATTTCAGCTCATGTAATCATTTAATACTACGTATTATTCATATTTACTGATTCACATTTATCACAGGGTGGAGCCGCGCTGCAGGTGGAGATGAGGTCCAGCTGCCTCTGAGCCTCTGTTAGTTTTGTTGTGCGCGTGAACACACGGTGTTACAGAGGAAATACTTTGAGGTGCTTTCAGAAATATAATATATCTAATCCTCAGTGGAAAATAGTCTGGGAAACAGGAGACAGTATTCCTTGGAGCACCTGCCCTGAAGGCTCGGTTATAGTCTGGCTTTGGGTGCTCATGCAAGACACGCACCGTTGCCAGAGGTGGAGGTGCTTACGTTGTTGTAGTTTTCTCCAAAGGGACATGCTGCAGTACACTTTATAACTTTTATAACTTGAAATGTTGTAAATAGGAGCCCAAACGCTTGACAAACAAACTGAATGGTGACTCGAGGCTGCGTGCACCCGCCGTCAGTAAGACAGCGTGACCTGCCCTACTCTGATCTGATTGGGTAAAATATTGTCTGTGTTTGTCTTCATTGGATGAAAGAACCGCCAGTCTAGAAGTTTTTTTCTCCTTTCATTTTTACAAATGAAGGTCAATCGTTGCAGAGAACTTTACAACAAGGAGGCAGGATCTGGTTGTCCGAAACGAAAATAGGTTGTCTCGGGTTTTGTCGACCCCTGACCTCTGATCAAGCACATTATGCGCCCGCCCCCCTGTGATCTCTAGCACCCCCCAGGTTGGGAACCACTGCTTTAAGAGAACGTTGTGAATGACTTTCTGCCACTACCACAGCTTAATGTTTAAAATTCCCTGAGATCAAACCATTTTGTGTTGGTTAACACTGTTAAAAACTAATATGCATTTACAATTTAATCATTTTTGAATCACTTCAATTTAAGGGCGGCACAGTGACTCAGTTGGTAGAGCTGATGCCTCTCAGCAAGAAGGTTGCCAAATCAAATCCTGGCCCGGGGAGCTTTTTCTCTGTGCATGAGTGGGTTCTCTCCATGCACTGCAGCTTCCTCCCACAGACGAAAAACATGACTGTTAGGTTAATTGTAGTGCTGGGCATAGATTAAAATTTTTAATCGCGATTAATCAAGATATTTTTGCATTTATTCGAGATTAATCTCAATAATCTATATTTCATTCCTCGTAATACTAATTTGGAATGACAAAAAGTCCTTGAATTCTTGATTTATTTTCATTATGCACACAATTTAACTGACTCGATTATGTTTAGAGCATTTTAGGTACAGTTTTATGTAAAAAAGGGGGCAATGCATTTTAAAAACTTTAAACAAATAAGTCAAACCAAGCCAGTCTTACTTTGTATTTTCTCCTCCTACACACTGGTCAGCAGAACCTCCCTCTGTTTGTTTACCCTGGTTTTAAACCAGGTTAAACCAAGTGATATTTCAGGTTTGAACTGCTCCGGTGTTGAGACAGTTTAGTGTTGCAGAGCTTACAGATAACTTTACTTCATTCAAGCCAGCCATCAGGAAAACTTTTAAAATAAAAACTGCCCTGAAGAATCCGGTGGCTTCAGGCATGTTTCCTCCCCACTGCAGCTTGAGTTCTGCATGTGAGCAACAACAACAAAGGCTCTCATGGATGACATGACGATGAAGGCTGTCTAAAGCCAATAGTAGCCGTGTTTCCATCCAATAAATCAAATTTTGAGCAAATTTTTAAAATTTTGCAAAAAGGAAATAAATAATTAATGCGACTCAGACATGTTTCCATCAACTGGCTTGAAGCGAATCACCCAGACTACAAAAAGTGTAATTAAGTCAGATGCATGTCTGTAGTAAACAGGAAGTAGGAGTCGCAAACTCTCAGGGCCCCACATCCCAGGACAACAGAGAGAAGTTATCAGGAACTACTATCAGAAAGTTGTACTTATTCTGTCACAACAACAAGTTTTGGTGATGTTACTGCTGTTCGAAGACGTAGAAAAAGAAATGCAATTCTCTTCATGTTACGGGAATAACAGGAGACGCCGACAGCGGGAGGAGAGTCCAGCTGCAGTCCGATATCAGACAGACAGCAGGAACATCTGATCAACATGTGAGGTAAATGTTCGCTAAGTCAGAACTTATTCATCAAATGTATTTCCAGCTCTCCTTTTGTGCATTAACTCTTCTTTGAAAAACTCAAAAACCACCTCAAGCAAGCGTATAAACTTTTTTTCCCATTAGAGGAAGTTTTTTCAAATCGTGCCCTGTCCATTCACCTTTTCTAATGAGATACTTCAAAATGCAAATTAAAAAACACTGATGGAAACACGGTTACTGATATCAAGATACCGCCTCCCCTCAGCGACTTCTGCATTTGTGTGTGTGCGTCTCCATTGGCAGCCCAGAGAACAGAGATCGGACAGAGAAATATAAACAAACTACGTTAACCCAAGTTAAAAAAATTATCACCAATAAGCGATGGCTGCGTTAACGCGTTAATAAGGTGTTAACGTGCCCAGTACTAGTTAACAGGTAACTGTAAATTGTCCCTAGGTGCGAGTGAGAAAATGAATGTTTGTTTGTCTCTATGTGTGGCCCTGTGATGGACTTGCAACCTGTTGAGGGTGTCCCCCACCACTTTCACTGACAGTTGGATATGGGCAGCAGTGACCCTCATGACCCTGAAAGGAAGAAGCGGATATAGATAATGGATGGATGAATGGATGGATGGATGGATGGATTTCAAATCAAGGTGGCCAATTTGGCTAAGCAACCTTAGCAAAAAGAAAAATGGCTAAGTAAGGCTAACTAGATTAGCTAAGGTAAACTTGCAGATGCTGAGCTAAAGTATGGTAAAGTCATCTTCCAAGCTTACAATAAAAGCTCTTATGTCACATGAGGTCCAGAAAAACATTTTCAACTTCGTCCTATGACATGAGGAGATTTTAGTTTAGAATTCTGATAAAAGGTGGTGGGCAATATTTCTTCAAGGATTGCTGAAGATCTTTAATAAATCATGAGTTTACGTAACTAAGGAGCTGATTTACTAAGATCTCAAAAAACAAGTTCTAAATTGCTGAGCAAACTTAATTATTGCACGTCATATTGGTGGGCGTGGTGCAGGCAATCAACTAAGGTTGCATGCACAAATGGTAACGGCAAAACAGGTGCATACTGTTCTATTGATATGAGGATTTTGCTTGTGCTACTGGCTGTCACCATGGAGAGTCTCACTGATGACCACTTTTTTCCCTCTTTCTGTTTTCACATCCAGCCCAAGTTCCCCATTTCTTTCCTGGACAAATGCTCATTTTGCCTTTCCCCCACATTCTTATCTTTTCCTCCTTTTTTCTGGGTTGCCTCACTGCATTTCCCACAGCTTCTGAGACGGAACGGGAGGAAGAGGTTCCCTCCTCATCCTCCCACTCATTTCCGCTACACTAAACCTCCTTACACACACACACTAAACACAACACAAACACCCTTCACCATTCACCATTCTCCCAGCTGCTGGTTTGATAACAGGCTGTCACCAGCAATAGTTTTTTTCTGGGAAAGTGCTGGCTGCTCCTTAACGACCCGCTGTCTTGCAGGCAGGAAAAGTGACAATTGCATTTGCAGGCAAACAGGAGGTGCTAAGAAGGAGCTGGACAGTGATTGTTAAGTGTGGCCCTCGTTGGAAGCTTTCAAAGGGCAGCAGTATAAACAAATTGTGTAATTACCAAAGCCTAATGGGTCCAGGATTGGACAGATTTTTCTTGTTTGACTGGTATTTGACCTGACACTGACCTAAATTCTTTGCTGTCTCATAGACAAACAGACATGCAGGAAGGGGATGGAGCTGACAGTGTGATGGAGGTGTGGTCAGGGAAGTTTTGCCAGGAAAAACAAGCTGCTTAAATAATCCATCTTCACATTTTAAGACATAAAATGTGGGTGAGCACATTTGTTTTATCTAACTGACAAAATGATTTGATTTTGTTGAAGTAAACAATAATAGTACATTTTAAAGCAACTAAACACTTCTAATTAAATCAAAATCTGGCACTTTGCCTAAAATATTCAATTCATTCAACATTCTCTGTACTGACTATCCCAAGGTGCTTCCAGACTGGAACCTATGCATTTTTAGGGGCCAGGGGGAGCAATGTTTTATTATATTTTAAGCTATTTCCAACCATGTGCTTTATTTTAACAAAATTGGTGAGTTTTAAGGAGAAACTAAGCTGACCCTATAACTAACAGGGTTGTGTTGATTTATATTTGAATACAGAGCCTTGCAGATTCTGTTTTGACTTTAAAAAGCACAGCATGAAAAATGTTCTACCCTGTTGATTGACATCTCTTTTGACCAACTGGGTTGAGCTTTGTTAACTCCAGAGTCAATAATATCCACTGAGTACTAACTACATACTGTTGTAAAAATAATTATAAAATATTATTAGAATTAAATATTGTTAGTATATAACACATATTATTGTTACAATAACTGGTAAGACAGGTAAAAATTTCAGTTACAGAGTGACCAGGCTTTGGTTTGTTAGCTAAAGCAGTGGTTCTTAATCCTGGTCCTCAAGGACCCTTATTCTGCCTGTTTCAGTTGTTTCCCTGCTCTTCAGTAAAGGCTGCAGCATGCTTCATCCAAACTGCTGATATCGGGCTGAACTGTCGCAGTTTCATGACGAAAATTGCGTCACTCTGTTTGGCTTGTCAACATTTTGGAACCTTCTTGTCTCAACCCGCGGGTCGAACTTTTCACCCCCCTTCACATAAGAACACATCCGAACCTTTTTGTGTGATTGGTCAGAAGTTCGTGGGAGTGTTTGTATTCGCTGAAAGTGCTCAGACACTGCATTTTGCTTCAACCACTTGCTTCTAAAAAAAAACGTGTCTCCAGAAACCGACTGTTGTAGCAGCAGTTTATGAAGATAGTCAAATGGCCAAAAACATGAATGAAGATAAAACAGATATTTTGCACGGTGGAATCTGACTGATAAAAACTATGGAGCTTGATCCACGACCAGTTTGTGGATAAATAACGTCTGGTGACGAGTCTGCCCTTTTTTTCTGCATACAGACTCCAGCGGGCTGTTATGGGATTAGTTAAATTTAATATGTCATTTCTTAGATTGGAGTAAAAACCCAACTACCCTTCGTGTCCTAAGGAAGTACTTTCTAATGTGGGTCACAAAACAACAGTAACAGTGAATAACAGTTAATTCCCTTTGGGAATAATAAAGTGTTATTGAATTGAAAACACCCAGTTTTGGGGACAATTATCTCAGGTCATCATGGCATGAGGGCAAGAACAATTCACCAAGTCACAATCACAGTTTGTTGAGTCATCCAAATTCCATATGGGAACATCGTCCAGAAAAGATGCTGTCCCCTCTGGGCCAAAGTTTATTTAAAGTACACTGAGGCAAAGTGAAAGTCTGAATGTCACTTCCTCTGTAATAAATATGATCAATGGGACAATCTGACCTGTTATCACCATGGAGGTGCATTATTGCACTGGTATGGGCAGCTTACACATCTGAAAAGGCACCATTATTTCAGAAATGTATAAACAGATTTTAAAACAACATATACTACCATCCAGACTACATCTTTTTCAGCAAGACAATGGGCCTCATGCAAGAATATTTTCGTATTCTAATCCTAATTTTCTCTTACTTTTGTTCGTATGAACGGTTCTTACGAACATGTCACGTCAGATTCAACAAACACTTCTATCTACAGGAAAAGTGTGTAAATGAGCAGCGTAAACTGATGAATGCATATTCATGTGCTCGTGCACGAGGAGAGGAGATTAACATAATGACCACCCCAAAAACACCATATAAGGCTACGTTTCCTGTCCCACATACCAAGAAGTGTTCAGTCATGAAAATGACAGTGAAAAGTAAAAAGAAGAACTTCAGAGTTCAGAGACGGAAGTCCTGCTGTCAGAGATCCAGGAAAGAAAATCTGTCATTTTTATCAGCATCAGCTGGAATTAAAGGAGCTGCTAAAGCTGAGGGATGAAATGATGAAACTGTTAATGTCATGTCTCCTGTGGGTTGTATACAGTCACAGAAATAACTATAGAAATCCCATTCATCTCTCTCTGCTCCAGTTTTACTTTGGTCAAATATTTTAAATTCAAGTGTAAACAACTGTGTTAAATAATTTTCATTTATTCAGAAGCCCGGACCGTAAAATAAACTTCAATTAATGCATAATTTAAGTTGGTTTGTAGTTTGAGATTTTTAAACAATTTATATCGTTAGTCTACATCATTACTATTATTACATTTAAAATTATAATTCTAATTCAAACAAAGTAGCTTATTGTCAACATAATTATAGAGTGTGATTTATTTTCAACTCTAAATATCTTCAAACTAACGAAATATAAAGTTATTAGTGAAGAAAATCCGTCTGGATAACATCAGACTGACTGCAGGTAAAATATACCACAGGTCTGGACCACATGGGAATTTTGTTCATATCTGGAAAAAATCTTAGAATCCGAGAACATTGTTGAATGATAAGTTCTCCTAAATCACTTGTACCACAACTGAAGAACAAATCTGTTCATATGAACGGTTCTTGCGTGAGGCCCATTGTTAAACTGCAGACTGCATTCAGTACGACAACATGGCTTTGTAATAGAAGAAATTTAGTGCTGGACTGGGCTGCCTGCAGTCCAAACCTCTCACCAATTAAAAACTTTGATGCATCATAAAACCAAATACTGCAAGGAGGTCTCAGACATGTTGAACAGCTAGAATCAGATCAGAAAGGAACATTTCACTTTAGGAACAGAGGAGACCAGTCTATGGAGTTTCAGATGTTTCCAGACTGCTGTTAAAAAAGGAAACTTTGGGAAAACACTGGGAAACACAGAACCTGTCACAACTTTTCTGACATTGTTGTTGGCATTGAAAATTCATTATTCATTTCATTTCCTTCATTTAACCACCCCATGATGATTGAGATGTTATTTTCAAGGGGTACCTGAGTACCTGAATGAACAATACAAATCATACAGATTTAGTTGCAACCAGAATGAGTATATGAATATCTTGGTAAATACAGTATGGTTTCATGTTTATACTATGTTTCATTGTAAGAAAATGTGGATTTATAAGATTTATAATCACTGTGTCATGTTTTTTACATTCTACGCAACATTTTCCAACACTGGAATTATTTTTTTTGTTGTCACTGTGCCTTTATTTATTTACTTGTGCAATTTTTTTGTTGTTCAACCAACAATGTGACATTTTCATGTCTTTTCTGACTGGGGCTCAGAAGCTAGATTAAAAAGCTTGACAACACTTGTCCTGTGATCTGCTCCTGTCAGAAGCTGCAGCCCTAGTCAGATTTCAATAACAGTGATTTGTGTTTTGAAGTTTTGCCATATGGAGACAGAATATTCTGCCTCATTGAAATACTTGTTTGAAAATATGACTACTCCTATGTTTCCAAATCAGCCTTCAGCGTGCCATTGTGATCCAAAGTGCAGCCAACATTTAGAGTTAATCAGACTTGATCTGCTGTGTTAATAGCTCTTCCATCCTCAGCATCGCCGCCAGGCTCCACCTGGCTGCAACACAAACAAGAAGCCTTTCATGTGAGCCCCATCAAACGCATCCAGCAACGGTTTCTATCCTGCAACAGCCCCTGCTCTTCCTCTTATGTAATCCAAAGTATGTTTTGGCTGATTAGCTCTTCCTTAACCTGCGCTGCTGTGATAAATGCAGCGGTGCGCAGAGGAAGAGAAGGCAGCCACACGGAAGAGACGTGGCTGGAAAACAGGACAGGGAAGAACCAGCGGTCATTTTCAGCGGACTGCAGCGCTGCACAGCTTCATGAATCCACAGTGCAACAGTTGCGTGGCCACCTTTTGAGACCCTGATTTCTGCTTCCTCCTTTCTCTTCACTTCAGATTTATCATTTGTCCTACCTGAAATGCCCGCTCCAACCACTATCACATCGTAGGTGTTGCTGGGTGCTGTCATGGTGCCGTGTGCCGTGGTTTCCCTCGCTCAGGTCGTGTCCGCTCGCGCCGCTGAACGCAGGGCGCACGGACGAGAGCATCTGTATTAAAACGCGACAGGGCAGGCCCCCTCCCAGCAGGCTCCGCCCCCCACCACCCCATAGTAAAACTGCTTTGCTTCAGTTCAGTCAGTAGCGTCCCTCCCAGAGCGAGACTGCTGCTGAGATCTACGACGAGATGTAATTTATAATATTTTTGTCTAAAAAAAAAAATGCACTAAAGTATTTTGTATGAAGATTAATTAGTCTCATAATGATTTAAAAGAGAAGAGAAGAAGAGTAGTTTCAACAAGATTTGGGAGAGAGCAAGCACCAGCAGCAAGGGCACAAGTATGGAGAACCAATCCTGTCATAATTGGAAATAAATGTAGAAATAAATAAATGGCTTTATAAAACTTCATGCATGGCTTAATAAAATAGTTAATGTGGCAAATATAGCAACCAAAAAAACCCCCCAAAAATAAAAAAACAATAACTTTACTATTTTTTTTGATTATACAGTGCAACTTTAATTATTATAATTTTTTTAAGTATTAATTTAACATTATCCATATTATTTCAGTGTCCATTTTATTTCCAGTCATAGTTTTATTAATTATTTTATTTTTGTATTTATTTATTTATTAAGTTATTCCAACTACTTTATTTATTTCAACTTGTCCTGATGCATCTCAGTAATCCAGGTAAAAAATTCAAAAGGAAAAAATAAGTAGGTCCTCTGGACAGGTTCTTC
>JARVJO010000061.1:20874048-20886900 GCA_031762555.1 Cynodonichthys magdalenae | reverse complement strand
AGGTGTCAGGGGAGGAGTCTGAGGTGTCAGGGGAGGAGTCTGAGGTGTCAGGGGAGGAGTCAGAGGTGTCAGGGGAGAAGTCTGAGGTGTCAGGGGAGGAGTCTGAAGTGTCAGAGGAGGAGTCTGAAGTGTCAGAGGAGGAGTCTGAGGTGTCAGGGGGAGGAGTCTCATGAGTCAGAGGAGGACTCTAAGGTGTCAGGGTAGGAGCCTGCAGTGTCAGGGGAGGAGTCTGAGGTGTTAGTGGAGGAGTCTACAGTGTCAGGGGAGGAGTGTCAGGAGCCAGAGGAGGAGTCTAAGGTGTCAGGGGAGGAGTCTAAGGTGTCAGAGGAGGAGTCTCAAGTGTCAGAGGAGGAGTCTGAGGTGTCAGGGGAGGAGTCTCAGGAGTCAGAATAGGAGTCTCAGGAGTCAGAAGAGGAGTCTAAGGTGTCAGAAGAGGGGTCTGAGGTGTCAGAGGAGGAGTCTGTGGTGTCAGGGCAGGAGTCTGTGGTGTCAGGGGGAGGAGTCTGAAGTGTCGGAGGAGGTTTCTGAGGTGTCAGGGGAGGAGTCTGAGGTGTCAGAGGAGGAGTCTGATGTGTCAGGGGAGGAGTCAGAGGTGTCAGGGGAGGAGTCTGATGTGTCAGGGGAGGAGTCTGAGGTGTAAGGGGAGGAGTCTGAGGTGTCAGGGGAGGAGTCTGAGGTGTAAGGTGAGGAGTCTGAGGTGTAAGGGTAGGAGCCTGCAGTGTCAGGGGAGGAGCCTTAAGGGTCATAGAAGGAGTCTCAAGTGTCAGGGGAGGAGTCTAAGGTGTCAGGAGTGGAGTCTCAGGTGTCAGGGGAGGAGTCTGAGGTGTCAGGGTAGGAGACTTGTGTCAGGGGAGGAGTCTGAGGTGTCAGAGGAGAAGTCCATGGTGTCAGGGGAGGAGTCTCAGGTGTCAGAGGAGAAGTCTAAGGTGTCAGAGGAGGAGTCCCAGGTGTCAGGGGAGGAGTCTAAGGTGTCAGAGGAGGAGTCTCAGGTGTCAGAGGAGGAGTCTGAGGTGTCAAGGGAGGAGTCTAAAGTGTCAAAGGAGGAGTCTGAGGTGTCAGGGGAGGAGTCTCATGAGTCAGAGGAGGAGTCTACAGTGTCAGGGGAGGAGTGTCAGGAGCCAGAGGAGGAGTCTAAGGTGTCAGGGAAGGAGTCTAAGGTGTCAGAGGAGGAGTCTGAGGTGTCAGGGGAGAAGTCTCATGAGTCAGAGGAGGACTCTAAGGTGTCAGTGTAGGAGCCTGCAGTGTCAGGGGAGGAGTCTGAGGTGTTAGAGAAGGAGTCTCAAGTGTCAGGGGAGGAGTCTGAGGTGTCAGGGGAGGAGTCTGAGGTGTCAGAGGAGGAGTCTGAGGTGTCAGAGGAGGAGTATGAGGTGTCAGGGGAGGAGTCTGAGGTGTCAGAGGAGGAGTCTGAGGTGTCAGAGGAGGAGTCTGAGGTGCGCTCAGTTCCACGTCTGTTGGGATGTATAAAGGAAAGGTGCACAGAAACGAAAGGTGTGCAGAAACATGCGTGCGAATGGTTTTATACATCTGAATGTTTTGTGCAACGCAGTTCTCTAAATTTGTCCGTATGCCAAATTTGAGTGTGAAAGCCTTTATACATAAGGGCCCTGATGATGTACTTCCCTACTTGATGACGTAACTCCTTCAAAATCAAACGACTCTTTTGAACGGCTCTATGAAACAAATGGCTCCTCAAGAGCTGTAACCCCTCAAAGAGCCATTCATCCCATCTCTAGTTTTGAGACAAACTCAACTGACTGGCCTGTGGCCTCTCTCATTTGTCATTAGTCATTTGTCATTTACTAATTTTTAAACTCAGTGAGGGGCATCAAACTCGTTTTCTCAAGAAGCCAAAATCAAAAAACTGATCAAGGGCCAATCATTTCCATGCCCATTATTTTTGAAAATAATGGGTATGGGTATGATTTCTTATAATATCGAAATGTTCACCAGAAAGGAAATTATTTCACTAAGACCAATTACAATTTACTGCATGTTTTAATTTGATTTCTTTTTGTCTTCCTTTGGAATTTCTAATGGCAACATTTTAGCTCAGGCCAAATAACTAATAAAAATGACCTAAATTAAAATATAAACAGCTAAAAATCAAAATGATCATATCTATAAAATAAATTTAATCAGTCCGTAGGAAAGATACAATGTAACAAGTCTTGAATTGAGGACTGATATTTTTTGTTAGGATTGTACCCTTTTGTTTGTTTAAATACTGTATTTTTTGGTTTTGGTAATGTTATCAATTGATGTTGTATTTTTCTGAGTAGTCTGTTAAACATTTAGTTCAGTTTTGTTCTGCCACACCTGCGCCTGATCCTTGTTGTCTCTGCACAAGTGTTGGGTATTTGGGTTTATTAGTTGGTCTCATTGATTTATTCATTACTTAGTTTAGCATTGTACACTTTGTGACACTTGTGGTTTAGGTTGCTTGTGTCAGATCCTCACAGTTTCTGCCTTTAAGGTTTTGCTGTCTTGACAGCATTTTGATCTTGTTATTAAATTGAGTTTATTTTAGAAAATAAATGTCTGCAAGAGGTGGGCACTTTCATCACAAACCATGACATTATTTTAATGTCATCAGAGAAATGTTGCTTACGGAAGCAGAGAGTGACCATTTTCCACTTATAATTATTTTCCATGATTTTCTCGAGATAACGACTTAATATATTGTTATCACAAAATAACGATTTCTCAAGATAGCGAGTTATGGTTTTGCTTGTGTATCATTCAGTAACCATGGAGACGGCCTGATCCCCTCAGCTGGTGACTGATTTATTATATCATCAAGATCACTGTGTAAACACCTGCTGATCTCCAGCCACCCTAATGGGAGGGAGGGAGGGAGGGATGGATGGATGGATGGATGGATGGATGGATGGATGGATGGGTGGGTGGCTGGAAGGACCAGGCCATCTCCATGGTAACTGAATGATACACAAGAGAAAAACCATCTGGAAATCAACTTGTTATCTTGAGAAAACGCTCCTTGTTATTTCCTGAATACGACATAATTTGTTGTATAGTGGAAAACGGCCGCTCTCGGCTTCACAAATGAATACAGAAATTACTAAACAACTTGAATTGGTAGGACACAGTGAATTGTCAGATTTATTTTACTTAAATGTTTGACCAACTCTTTTTCTTGTCAACTGAAACAGAATAAAAAGAGATTAAGCTTCTCACCTTCAAAGTTGACAAATCACAATTTGCATTGGTTTATGTACAAAAGTTGCACTGTTTTCAGTATTGTTTAATATACTTTAATATATCCTTTTTTATTCAAACATTATGTTTGTTTTTTGTAAAGAATAACCAATGAAAATTGAAAAGTAACTGTAGAGTAAAGGTACCATATATCTAAATTTCTTTTTATATATACTCTGCCCCCCCCCCCCCCCACACACACACACACACCATCCCTTCCAATATAATATAATACAAATATGATGTTTACTAAATGTATGAAAGAAAACCATGATGTCTCGAAGGTGAAGATAGACTTTGTTTTCAATAATTTTACAGCACAGCCCTACCCATACCGAATTTTGTTTGGTTTATTGTATGTCTCAGTACTTTAACATGTGTTGCAAAGCCACATGCAGGCTTCTGTTTTATTCATTTACATGTCTCACATGTCAGTGTCAAAATCAGGAATTAAGAAAAGTTTACATTAGGAATCTTTAAAGGCTTGGTTTTACAGTGTAATTGTAAACATCTGATTAAGAGTTTTTATCAAATCCACAGAAAAGAAAAGCATACTGATATATGAATGTAAAAGTTTCTATTGGGCTTTGGATGAAATGCTCATGGTTGTAAACACAGGAAGGGATAGTAGGCATCATGTTAAGTTTTGGTATAGTCCTAGGTGTGTGTGTGTTGGCTGAAGGGAAGACTGTGCTGTCCCACTAATAAGGAGCCAGTCTGACAGCAGTCTGACAAGCACATGACAGACAACAACCCAGCTTTGTGCTGAGTTACTAGAATATTCCAGGCATGTCTTGCTCAGGGTTAACTCCTGGTACACAGAGGCAAAACAGTGCACAGATTTAGATTCTGCAGATTCTGTGACTTCCCTGTTCCGTTAAAGAAAAATGACATTCAGCCACATAAAAAATTATAAAAAAACATCAAGAGTCATTGAGTCGTTTAAATTTTTTTATTCAACTGTTAGTTGGGCCCTTTGACAAAGTGATTGAATGCTTACCTTTTGGACACACATGAGTTATATAACTGCTGCATATATTGCTAGCCAGAAACCCAGCAGACAATGTAGCTGTAGAACTGAACCACACAGAAATCTACATTGTATGCCAGGTTCAGGACAAAACAATAGTTTTAAGTACTGGAAATTCAAAACTGTGAGTATTGATAAGGAAGTTTCAATAGAGCAAAAAATGTAGGAAAAAAAGCCCCGACAAGGGCCCCTTGTGACACAGAGAACATCCTGTGTATGTGGTCACAGATTGGAAGCCCCTGATATTTTAACCAATGATGTGACTGGAATGTGACACCAGCCAATGGAGTAAGACAAGCACCCTTAACCGGGAAGTAGGCAGAGCCGTCAGAGACCCAGTAGCCAGATGTAGCTGCTGATTGCTACACAGGATCTACACTGCCTACTGAGCAACTGACAGCCACCAAAGAGCCACGAAGCACAGAGAATTCTACCACGCCTGTACTGGAAGACGACACACCACTGTAGATGTTTTCTGAAAAAGAAACAAAAAGTTCTGTTATAAACAGACACCAAAAGCAAATAAAAAAAGATATGCTGTTCAGAGAAGGAAGAATCATGAGAATATGGCAGGGATGGACACTGGACAAGGCCAGGGCAGATGGGACAGGACAGTGTAGTGGCTGCAGCAAAATGAAGAAAAAAAGACCAAGCAAAAAGAAGAAGAGGAGCCTGAGGGAGGGGAAGGATATGTAAGATTATCTGTCGGCAAAAATCTCTAAGTCTGGCATTATCAGTCACCATTTCCTGTCACTCTTTCCCATTAGCCCTAAGGCATGACAAGCAGAGGCCACACCATGCCAGCTCCAACACTGAGCCTGACACATAATGGGAGCACTAGGTCACTCCTTATAAACTACATACAGTGGAGGAAAGGATAGGAGACCGAACAGACATGCAGCACAACTGTCATGTCTGTCTCTGCATACCTGAAGCCTCATGACCTTACATATCAAACATACTGGGACTAGCTGATGGCCAGCAGTGATTAAGAGCAATGTGCTAGGCTATGTCTTGTTTGTATCCACTCTTTCCTTCTCACAAACTCAGATTTCTGTCTACATTCAAGCTACTTCCATCAATTTTCTGCATTACTACACAGCCGAAAATGCTGGTGACATCGTAAGTAAGTGAGCTGTAAGTTGTGTTAAAGTAGTTAGGGTTACATCATTTGTCTTTTTCCACCCCACAGCCGAAATATCTGTAAATTTTATCTGCTGCCCCCACTCAAGCTTTGCACCGTGGGATTTGAAGAGGTGTAAAAGGATGTGGCCTGGGGCTTTGTTCTTTGCTGGAGGGACTACAGTTTTCTAAATACAAAAAAGGATGGTGGGAAGGGAAGTGAGGGGGAAGAAAGTGGTGAAGTTAAAAAAAAGGTTACCTTTCTTAGAAATAGCTGTGGTCACACGGATGCACAGTTGTATTTCTGGAAAAGCTGCTGCAGAAGTGCCTATCCTGTGAAGAGCAAAGAAAGACTTGAGACTCTACATAGAATCACAAATCAGTGCAGTTATACAAGCTGCTTTGTGCAAAAGTTTAAGATAGGACAGCTACATGTTAAAAGGTGCTATGAGTGGGTCCTGAACTGTGAATATGTTCACAACATTGGAGATAAGAGGGCCAGGTTTTTTACTCTCTTTTTTTCACACATTGGGGATGTTGTCCCCACCATGTGGCAGAGAGTGCAAATTTACATAAACCAGTCAGTTTTATTCTTCCACAGAAGCAAAACCATTGATCTGTTACACCATTGGGTTACAGTAAAATTCAGTGAGGTCCACCTACAGACATTTTCTCTAGCAAAGGTCCAGAATATGCAGGATATACGGCATTTTAACACACTATTAGAGACAGCCATGTAAGTTTTCTTCAGTAACTCTGTCTTTTCAGGTCAATACCTCAATTTGGGCTAAAATTGTCTCTGCAGAGGAAAAACTGCTTGATATGAATGGGAATTATCATAACTGCCAGAAAAGTTCTTTCACCTTAAATAAAATGTTATAAATGTGAGAGAAGCTGGGCTGCATAAATGATGCATAAAATGAATTATCATAAATTGTAGAAAAGCTGTGCCACCTACAATGAAATATCGTTAATGATGGAAAAGCTGTGGTGCATAAAACAAAACAGTGTAAATTAGTAAAATGTTCATATTATTTTTTTTAATTAATTATTACTTCTGAAATTTAACTACCCCTCTAGGTCCAGATAGGGCTTCATTTTGGGAGGCAGAACAAGAGAGCCAAAAGTGAGTCAAATGCAAGCAGGGTTTCAAAGAACACTTCAACAGTTTTTAGAATTTAAATGCACATGTTGTAGGTGGGAATCTGTGCAGTCTTATAGTATGTTGCAATGATCGTGGTGATCAGCAGTACCACAAAGGAAGTGTGTGCCTGTAAGCCCTGCTTGGGACAAGAGCAACGACTAAGCCACACATATTGGGAGAAATGGTGCACCCGTTGAGAATGAGGTGAGCTCTGGGATGGTGAGGAGGGCTGAGGCCAGGCAGGCGTGCCATCCCATTTTTTACTTGTGTTGGGCACTTCTATTCCTAGAGTGTGGTCTATGGCAGTTGATGTGGATTTCCTCTTAGCTGCCTGGAAGATGACTGGGCCTGACCACATCCACATTCACACACACACACACACACACACACACTCAGGGAGCACATTCACAAAGTGACAACTGTGCACTCATATGCCGCACATACACGCGTTAGGAAGGCAAAGAGGAACTGAATCATTACTCTGCTTTAGTCTTAAAGTAGGGGGGTGGCCACTCTTACAAGTATGTGTGTGTTTGAGGAAACACAATTAGTTGCACTTCTGCTGCAAGCTACATTGGTTGATTGGTTGTGTGCATGAGCTGTTTGTTGTATATGCATGTGTGGGCATTGGTGCGTGGGTGGGTGTGTAGGATGTGTGAGCTGGGTGTGGATGCATTCCCTTTCTCTCCACATGTGAATGTGTGTGCAGTCTGTTCAATGCTCCATCTTTAGATTCCTGATGCAGCAGCTCAAGGCTTCTTCATATCTTTGGTTTCATTGCATTGTGTTCTGCATAAACAACTGGGGTTACAACAAGTCAAAAAAATGTGGTTAAAAGCCAGTACCTTATTGGGCTGCAACTAATGTTGAGTAGTTGGTGATAGTTATATTGAGGCAGTCTCTAAAATGTCTCTAAATATCTTCAGGGGTTCTCAGTTTACTTGTGTGATTTGCAGAGGTGCACAGTCTTGTGCAACACATTTTATCTCAAAATAATCGCGTTTTTTATGGGCATCTCAATGCCATCATGCATGGAAGTCCTCTGAAAGAAAACATGTCTACGTCTAAAAATCCCAAACTCCTTTCTTTACAGTTTGTGCAGGTCAAGATCTGTTTGTAGAGCTTCTTTCAGGAATCTACAATAAAAATCTAAATTTCCAGTCAAGGTTTGTCCTCTTTTATAAAGAATAAGCCCAAAGTGTTATAGCAGAATCAGTGGGGTCATAAAGTCAACAATCATATGCTCCCCAACCAGGAATGTTTTAAAGACAAGATGAGATGATCAACAAAATCATTCCATGTAACTGTCATCCAATCAGATATCAGTTCTCAGTTGCACAGGTTCTCACAGAATCCAGACTGAGTCTAATCGGTACTGATCTGCTAGTAAAACCTTCCAACCAAAAAATGTTGAGCCAACAACTCCGATTTTGTGGAAATAGAGATTATGGAAGCTAAGTGTTTGCAGCTACCTCTGTTTGCTATTCAAAGACATGAACTATTCCAGGACATTCCTCTGTGATCCAGTAAACTCTCTGCCTGACAGACTCTGAAAGTCACATCACTCCTCACACAGGCTTTATGTGTCAAGCACTTTCGAATGCTTCCCTTATGTGATGCTGGATGTTCTTTATTCAAGTTGCATACTGACTTCTTCAGGCTTAAAATCTGGAAAGCCAAAGATCTTCTCAAGAGGGAGCCCCAGCTTCAGGCAGCATCCAGCCTGTACACTATACCAGAGGAGGACGGGGATGTCTGCAAACTCTTCCAGGAGGTTGGACTGATGGGAAAGAGCTGGCGAGATGACCAAGGAAAGCTAACTCCCTCAAGTTGTTTTATAAAGGCCTGGCAAATGTGCAGAGCAAAAAAAGGAGGTGCAGTAAAAGAGGGGGGGAATCAGAAAAGGGTTAGAGGGATGAAAAGTGTCCTGTTCTCCAAAGTCAGTGTAAGGGCACTTTGCCTTGGTTGGGTCACGGGGTTTACACAGAACTTGGTCTGCACCCTGGCAAACATGGCCATAAATCTGCTTCATTAGTCCCAACACAGATCGGCGTAGAGGTTACAAGGTTATAATCTAAACTCTGTTTCAGAAAGCTAGAACCTGACGACTAATGTTGAATCCGACACCCTCATTCATAAAAGGCTCAGAAACAGAAACACTCAATGAAGTTAAATAAGTGAGATGATTCGGAAGATTTCAGTAGATGAGAAAGTGATTAAGTAAATTATTAGGAACTTGAAACTTGATTCAGTAATTCAGCTGATTTTTAGAAGTTTAGTTTTATTCCTGCTCTGTGTTGGATTCAACTTGTGCAATAGTTACATGTCCTCCCACTGCTTCTTCCAATAATCAGCCAAGCTGAGTCATTGTGTTAACTGATTACCTTTGGAAAACAAAAGGAACACCTTAAAAACGCAGATCTGCCGGCCTTGCCCATTGATCCTGGTTTTCCATGACGTGCGTCCGTCTCTACTTCCTCTTCTCACACACACTTATATGAATGTGCACACACACACACACACGTTGCCAGTTATTGGAATTCAGTGTGGGGCCCAGGTAGGGGAAGCTTTGCCCATATATGAGCACAGGAGGAAATAGGCCAGGTGTGTGTGGTTTATACACCGTTAGAACGAGTGTTCTGGAGAACACACACACATGCACATAAAAGAAAAAAGTTGAACTCACATAAGAGTTTACAAGTCACACACACACATATACACACACACAAATGTCCCAAACTACTTCTGTCTCTCAGCTTTAAGCCCTGTGATGCAAAAGTTGTGCCACAAAAGCCTTAGACTCTACAATTTGCCCATGAATGACAGACTTGTTGTTATATAAACAAAGACGAGTCATGTGAAAAGTTAAGTGGGGAGAGAAGGAATGAGTTGAGTCATATTAAAGAAAGTTCCTAACCCAGTTTTAGTTGCATAACTCCACCGTGTCAGAATAACTATGGTATGTCACAATGGTTCCAACTCAACCCTGTCTGACTGTGGATTAACTTTCCTCAAACCTTCGTGTCATACTGATTTATGTGCATCTGATGCCTTTCAATGTGGAACTATTAAGGCATGAAGCAAAGTCAGATTCCAACAATCTGTCACGTGTCTTCCTCTCACAGGACTTTCCCACTCTGAACAAAACCTATTATTATCTGTCTATAAGGGAAAAAAAGCATCTTGATTTTTATTTTAGAGAAAAATTCTTTACTGAAAAAAAGCAAAAATGCGATTAGCATTGCAGAAAAAGACAAAAGATGTTCACAAGTGCTAATTGTTTCATGTACGAAGACCCTACAAAGACACATCCTGTATAAGTTCAAGAATCCAACATTACTTGAACATGTCCCACTGGCGAGGTTTGGGAAGGTTTGTACCTATTTTGGGCAAAAACTTGTTGCTCAAATGCTAAGAATATGGTCAAAGTTCTAAGGAGACAGCAAGCCTCTGTGATTTACATGAGAAAATTAACTCTTTCAAATGTTGTGAGACATCTAAGAGATGTAAACCAATTTAAATAGGTCAAAGGCTTTATCTAATTTTACTAGGCTGCATTTAAAATTTCACTGCAGTGAATTTTGCCCTGGAAGTTGTACAAGAACAGTTGTCTTTTTCATTTGCTTCCTGCCAAGTAAAACAGGGGCAGGGTTCACTTGGTAAGCAGTGATAAGACAAAAGGGCAGATTCCACACTACTTTCAAGAAGGGAATATAATCTCTTCATCAAAATACCTGTGATGCATTTCACCGCCAATCAGCCCACTATCACGCTCACGCCGGAAACACAGCTCAGATAAGCGTTCATGGATCCTTGCTCTTGGACGTGACAATTCCTTATCACCAATCCCCACTCTTTTCTTCACTGCCGTCTCTCTTTCTTTTTTCTCTCTCTTTCTCTCTATCACACCTCCTGGAACCGTAATCTACAGAATGCTGGAGGGACAGCCCCCAGGACAACTCAGGGGGCAGGAAAACAAGACTGGATCATCTTTGGTGGAGCTCAAGGAGTGGCTGTCATTGTGTTGCAGTAAAAGAAAGAGACCAAGCAGGCTGTGCACGCATGTCACGCTGTAGGCTGAGCTGCTGGCAGGCTCTCACATTGTTATGGAGGTTATGGTTGCTTTATGACCACACACACACTTACTCCTCAAGTTGGTGACTTAAAAGTCTTAGTCAGAGTGAGTGGGAGATAAAATGAAGGACAACAGCTGGGCAGGCAGACCTACACACATAAACCACTGCTCAACTTGTGAATAAGCCTGTCTCAGACAAACACGTCATTCAGAACCACTTACTCTGAATCACAGAACTTCTAAAAACACACACAAACACCTACTGACTCTAACAGGGGTGGGGTTAAAAAACAGAAAAATGGTGGAGCCGGATCTAAACTTCTCATCAGTTGTAACTCAGTGTAGCCAATCGCCTCAGTCGTCTGCAGTGTCCATTCATAAAGAAGTAACACAGACCTGTCCACGCTCTTTGTCACTGTGTCCCCACCCACCCGCGTGCTCCATTCATTCATGGCCTCTGCTGCTCAGCAGAGTGGACTGTGCTATCTCTGTCAGAGGAAAGGGGGTGGGGGGAACTGACAGACAGAGAGAGGAAGTATCGCCTCTGTATAAAAAAAGAACCTATAAAACACAAATGATGTGAATCACTCTGTACTGAATGCTGATCAGAAAGCTACACAACAACAGCATGAGGTGAAGCTACCAATGAGCATTCAGAGTTCTGGCAGGAGGTGATCAAACACCAGCTCTAAAACTACAAACTGCTCACACACAAGTCAGAGCACATCCTGGCATTTCCTTTATTTGACATGACTTCAGTCTGTCGGCGTTTGGTGGTCAGAACACAAACCATCCATCCAGAACCTGAGAGGAGTTTCTAACTTCTAACATCTGAGCTCTATCAACAGCAGTAGTAACTTTCTGCCAGTTATTCCCCACACCCCATTTTTTTCACTTACCTATCTGGGTGAGAGTTTCCTTCCAGTGCTGATTCTGGAATGAGGGAGCCCCCCACCCCACTGCCCTCCTCCTGCTTTCTTCCTCCTCCTCATTCAATGTCTTCCTTTCTGTTGTCTCTTCTCTGCCGTGTCCCTGCTTCAGCTGAGGGATTCCGGCTTCCTTTCACTTTAACGTCTTCTTGTCCAGCCAAGAGAGACGGGAGTGAGAGACTTCATGCTCGTGTCCCTGTCCATGACTGTGAAGGCAGAGCTCGCTGTGACTCCCTACCAGATTTCATCCTCATTTCTTTACTTTCTTTTCCTCCTCCCGTTGCATTCTTCTGAGTGTAATCAGTAACAGGCTTAAAGTGACAGCAGCAGAAGCAGCGCTACATAAGCAGCTCTCACTTTCTGTCTCTGACACACAAACACACACTTTCTCACACACACAAACAGAATGAGAGGCTCTCTGGGCTAAAGGTGCTTTCCCAGAGCTCAGGAGACCACAGCCATTAAACTCCCTACAAGCCCCAACTCAAAGTTGCACTATCACATGTTTCAAAGCTTCCTCTAACCCGTCACCCTCCCTTTTCTCTCTCTCAGCCCCCACCCACCCACTCCCTGACACTGTCCGGCCCTCAGACATACTCACAGGTCTGACAAGCGCCCTCTCTTATAGCGTGGCTGTTAGAGGGGGGCTGAACCTACAGCAGTGGAGGGCAGTGTCCTCTTACACAGCTCTCAATTGAGGTTAGCGAAAGGACATCCATTGAGAAAAAAAAGAGAGGAGGGAGGGAGGAAGAGAGTGAGAAGAAGGAGGAGAAAAGTGTGTGTCGTCCAAAAGAAGGAAACTCCCCTGCTAGGGATTCAGGGCATATGTAGAAAGGATGAGCCATCTCTCAGAGACACATCAAATGTCTTGCAATGCTTGGAGGAACGCACATCATCTACTGTGTTTCATGGCAGAGTTTTAAACTAAGAGTTGTCACTGTTTTGATCAAATCTTGAAAATCTCTTTTTGCACAATCTCATGCGATAAATCAGTATTGAGAGTTACTCTCAGCTACCTCATCAAATTTTACCTCAATATCTGTGAAGCTGACCGAGCATTATTCGTTTTTTGTGTTGGCTGATGTTGATTAACTGTGGCAGCAAATTTAAACTGAACTGATTCCAAAAAGTAACCAGTTGTGGGTGTAAACCTATCTATTCTCTCAAAGATTCAATAATATATATCTAATGATGGTAAATGGCCTGAACTTATATAGCGCCTTATAAAGTCCCTCCGGACCCCCAAAGCGCTTTACACTACACATTCACACACTGATGGTGGCAAACTACACTGTAGCCACAGCTGCCCTGGGGCGCACTGACAGAGGTGGGGCTG
>JARVJO010000061.1:20857088-20873948 GCA_031762555.1 Cynodonichthys magdalenae | reverse complement strand
TCTTGCCCAAGGACACAACGACTGAGACAGCTGGAACGGGTGATCGAACCAGTGACCTTCCGGTTCCAGGACGACTCCCCCTGACCACTCCTCCACAGCCGCGATGATATATGATATATTTTGCAAACAGATAAACAAGTTAGATTCCATCAGGCAAAGATATGTTGCACTTTAATTATGTCTTCTGAATGACTCTCAGCTACTACTACACCAAATCAAAGTATGTCTGTCAAATTGACTGAATTAGACTAATTTTTGTGTTTTCTAAGCTCAGTAGGCTGTGCCAGACATCTTTAATTGGGTTGGCTCCAAATATAAATCAGTTGTTGATGTACTTCCACAATCTTTTCCTGGCGATTAAATTCATATTTATTGTGTGGTTTATAGGATCTTTTGCTAACAAACAAACAATTCTGACTCCAAAAAAGGGTAATGGCAAAATATTAAACAAAAATATTGTAAAATCTGTTAATAAATGAGATTAGTGAAGATCAATCTCAGTGACTACCACACCAAATGTTAGGTTCATATCTGTAAAGTTGGCTGAATTATAGCCTTGTTTGCCATAAAATTAAAACAGTGGGCTCTTTCTGATTCCCACCCTCAGTCATAAACAAATAGTTAATGTGCATCATGAGTCAGCTGCTTCATAGATTACATAAAACCACAAACAGAAAGTACCAGAGTTTTCAAAGGAAGTCAGAAACCTTACAGCTTGTTTGAAGGAAGTACCTGAGTTCTAACACTCCTGTTTCACCACCTTGCTCTCCATCCTGGTTCTCACCTACATCCTGCCATTTTGCCCCAGTTCTATTCTTCCCCGAGTCAGCCAGCCACACCTATAAAGAGGGCCCACCCTCCTCCACCCTCCTCCCCACCGGTGCGTACGCAGTGGAGCTGGACCAGGGCGTTCAATGGGAGTATTGAATTTATGGAATAGTTGGTGTGTTACTCACCAGAGGACATGTGACTCATCACAAACCATGCTCCGCCTGCTTCACGCTCTCGTTACACATATTGTGGTCTGCAAACACAGTCACACACCAGTGTTTAAGGGATTCCTGCTATTGTCAAGTTCCATTCAGAACTATTTAAATAACCAGAGTGAGTCATGGAACAAGTTGAGTTGAGCAATATTTGACCTACATGCACACGTTTCTACTCTGCACTACCTCCCCCAGGGCAATCACTGAAGTCAAAGGTTACCTAAAATATAACAACTCTGAGGGTTGAGTCTTCTTTCTTATATTGCTTCATTCAGGTTTGTTTATTTCTGAGGATATAGATTTTATAAACTTCAAATTAACTTCTTAATTTTAACAAATACATTTCAAATCATTTTAAATTTTGTGTTTGAAGCCTAAAAAAACTAGTTCTTTTGTTTACAATCTGGTGCCACCCAAGATGAACGGGTGATAATGTCTGTTTGTGTCACAATGAACCACCTGACAAATCTGAATGAAACTTTCAGAAAATAATCAGTGACGGTTCTTTTACAACTGATTCACTTTTAAAGATAATCGCAGTTAAGATGAGCGCTAGAGCCAACTGACAATGAAACACAAACATGTTGATACTTCAGTCAGTTTTACAGGATTTTGAGCTAAAATATAGTGTGGTTGTAGCTGACATTGATTAACAACTCGTACTTCCAGAGCTAATAAATTGCACAAGATGGCAATAAGATTGTGAATAATGTTATTTTCAAGGTTTGACAGAAATCATCATTTCTCAATAAGATGATCTTAGTTTAAAACTCAGGCATGAAAGGCAGTGAGCGATATGCATCCCTAAGCTGTTTTTAACAGGTTTCAAAAATAAAATATACAGTTGATTTGCAGAAAACAATTTATTGAATTCAAAATTCCATCATCTCATTTGTGGTTGTAGCTTTGTTTTTTTTTTGCTAGTCCAAAGTCCTATTTGTGACTGTGTTAACTGTGTTTATGTTCAGGAGGTGACTGTGGAACATCAAAGACATGAACGTATAAAAGTGGATTTGTCACACATACAGTGGGACTGTGTGGGTGTGGGTGAATCACAGAAAGTGAATGGGTTTGACTGGGTGCCGCTGAGCCACAGCAACATGTTTTATGACTCAAAGCCACAGTGGCTACCTGAGCCCAGACCAGCCAACAAACTGCAGGAGTCATGGATCTGATGGGTACACTCCCTGTTCTTCGGCTTTGTGCTTTTTGAAGCTCATAGCTGCAACCACTATATGAAAAAAAACACAAAAAAACCCAGAAGATATCTGAAGTAAAATACACTCTCACCCAAAGAAAATATATTTTCATGTCTGAAATTATGAAATGTTTACAATGAAAAATATCATTTAAATTAATACCTTTAAAAGTGAAAACAGCTGTTTTAACTAGACTGAAAAAGAATATCTGTCACTGAATTACTTCGATATAAAACAATCAGTTCAGACAGATCGAATCACATTCTTTGCTGGTTTCGTGGGTTGATTTCCCATTCTACCTCTTCACATTTACATACCTTATACTAAGAATGTGAAAAGGAATGTTTGATGTAAGGGATTTACAGTCTTATTGATTCTTGCAAAGGTGGTATCATTTGTGAAAAATCCACATTTTATGTCAGCATGAAGCTAAAAACACTTTAATGATGTTTGCTGTGGGCACTTATTACAAAGTCCAGCATGTTATTTTAGCATGCAGTTTGTGTATGCACGTTACTGGATCCTTTGCAATTTTGATTTTGTTTTTAGTGAAAAACAATATCAAAAAATGTGGCTATATTTTGCAACCTTAATTACATATATATCTAAAAAGCCACATGTAATGAGTCAATATTTAGATTTTTCAATATCTAAAGTCTTAAAAAGAAATAATAAATGCAGGAAAAAAGTAGTGAGCAATATTTCAGAATTGAGTGTGTGACTGTTCAGTTTGTATAAAAGCTCATTTTAAATCATATTTCATATGCATATACATATATATAATTTCATATATTAGAGCTGCTGAGACCATGGATGCTTTTGAACTTTTCATTGATTTTAAACAGTTTCCACTGATGAAGCTAAAATACAGAGCTACCAACATGTAACACAGTATGACTGCACACAATGAACAGCGTTTACTTTCTCTGGTTGGATACAAGGGTGGAGATGTGCTTCAACATACATGCACAACATGGGTGGGGGTCTTTCCTTCATGTTGTCCCCCCCCCCCTCTCTCACACACACACACACCCACCCACATGTTTTTTTCTATCCTCATGGGGGCTTTGCACTGACTTCTTTTCACTTACTGGTCATTTCTACAGCCTAACCCTGACCTCTTACTCTAAACCTAACCCACCAATGGTCATTTCCCCAGTGGGGGCTTTTGTACTCATGAGGAACAATGGATCTTGACCAGGGTGTGTGTACCAGGAAAATGGTCAAAAATTGTCCCCACCAGGAAACAAGAACATGTGAACACACACACATCCTTACATTTGCTTCAAACTGGGAATATTATTGACTTCCATTCATTTTTGTAAGTGTATTTATGCCTAACCCAGACATTCCCCTAAAACTATTACTAGTTTATTCCTAACCTTAATCAAAACTTAATTCACATCATACCTCTAAACCTAACAAGTAGAGCTGCAAAAAAAAGTGAGGACCAAGAAAAGGTCCTCACTTCCGAAAAATGACCTCACTTTATTGGTTAAAAGCATATGATGGTCCTCACTCTGTAGCAGAGATACACACACAAACACACACAATGGAGGTTGTGGTGAGAAGGATTCCTGAAATTCTTGTGGACAAAAAGGTGCGAACTCAGGCAGCCTGGGAATCCTGCCAGGTTGGCCTGAGAGAGGCAGTTTAATGTCTGACCAAAGTCACCAAGGACCCACATACAGATGAAAGAGGTAAAGCCAAAGAACTGAAGCAAAGACAGCATGGAGGGCTGGAGACATGGCTGAAGTGCCCAAGTGAGACAGAGGAGGCTTTCTTCTTCAGGCGTAAATATCAATGACGAGTTGGATGTGAAACTGAGAGCGCTTGAAGACAGCAAGTGTCCTCGATTTGTCTGCATGTTCTAAACTGTTGTCAGCCACCTATTGTCTGAGCTGCACTGAAGTTACATTAGACCTGTGAACATGGGTCAGAAAGAATATGGAGGGTGGACGGGTGTTGCAGAAAGATAAGCAGAGTTTCTACAGTAGGTTTCCATGTTATAAGTAAATAAAGGGTTGAAACATCCCAACAGCTAAAGAAAGTCTTACAAGAATGTAAAAAATAAATAGAATAAATAATAAAAACAAGTTCTATACGTATGAAAAAAAATTTTCAAAACTCCTGGGTCTTTCAGTAACCTACATATTTCCACAAGCAAATGTTCAAGGAAACTTGTTGCAGAAACACAGTTTTTAAGACCAAATTTGATCAATTTTAGCAAATTTAGGTCTTAAAACTTAGCTCTTTTTGGAAAAACAAACTCAATAGTTGTTTTACAGCCTAAAGTTGTGGGTCAACAAGTTCGGAAGCATTGCCTCAAACAATCAATTTAAGTCTGGAAAATGCATTTTAAAAAATGTCTGTTTTAAGATGCCTGTTGGCTTTGGTTTAACTAAATTAAAGCCCAACTTTCTTTGATCAAGATGATATCAAAGGATCTTTCTTAGAAAGCACCAGATAATTCTTCCAAACTAAAACAAGATTTTTTTTTCCATGTTGAATGTCAGATTATTACACATGGTTCTGTTTGAATTTTTGTGTAATTTTAGTGTTTTTAATTAACAATAATTTCCTGAAAACAAACTCACAAACAAAGAGAAAAGCATCAGAAGACTTTCTCACACACACAATCACACACCTGCCTCTGCCTTTTTGATGGACAAGAACAGACGTAACAACAACGTCATTTCATTCACTAAATTGTCTCAAACACACGCACACATACCCACACACCTCAAAGGAAACACTCGGGCAGCAAACCAAAAAGACGATAGAAATTTGGCAGCCAGACCTCAACCAGTCCCCCAGCTTTATGTGTGTGTGTGCTTGTGTGTGCGTGTGCTTGTGTGTGTGTTCTACACTGACTATATTAGGCAACTCTGTTTGCCCCACGGGAGGAGTGATGTCATAATCACGCTGGAGAGGCATGATTCTACACCTTATCTCTAACCCCTCAGCTTGATCTTCGTGGCTCTCCACTGCCCCACAGTGACGTGTGTGTGTGTATGTGTGTGTGTGTGTGTGTGTGGCATGAGCTCTTTACCCTGCAATAACAACCAAGTTTATTGTCACACAGCGATAACAGTGCCTGCGCTGCCACAGAGAATCATACGCAGTATTTTGAGCTGTCAGACATGCGGGTGATGCTTGAGTTTTCCTGTTTGATTATGTAACATACAAATACTTTTATTGTGACACAGTGCTTAGCTATGAGGTTCAGCTATAATAAGCAATGACTGCTATACAAGTTACTATAAAGATAATGGAAGTATTAAAGTATTCTCTTTCTGGTATTAGCTATTATTTTGTCAAAAAAAAACATAATATAAACCGTACATACTTATAATATGCAATCAGGCATCGATTAAGGAGCAAACACATGTATGAATCAAATGCACATAACTGAATATTACTGCGAGGCTTATCAATGCTCAAACCGAGCAAACAAAAATAAAAATAAAATATAGTTAAAATATGTTAATGAAACCTCGCCCTTTTACTGGCCACGTTCATATGAGTCAAAAATGGATCCAAACTGTAAACAAGAAGATCTGTTCCCTGAATTAATGTATCCATATGCCTTCAAAGTATAAATCTTGCCATCAATGTCCTCCCCAGTTTGCTCAGACCAAGTTTCAGCCAGTCAGTCCATAGAGCAAATGTATGCCAGGGCTTTGTGAAGTAATCACAGTAAGCATGGCTGGGTAGTTCAGGACAAATCTAACACATTTCTCATGCAATATTTTCTTACATTCATAAAACTTTCTATGCTTGACACTGAGAAGCTTTGAGTAGTCAGGAAATACCATAGAGCTATTTCCAGGTCAGATTTCCCATTTCGCATGCTGCCTTCGTGATGCGTTCACAGTCTTGAAATCTCTAAAATCGAGCAATAATGGTTCTCAATCGGGAGGGCAAGTTGCCTTAACTTTAAGGCAATGGACTCAGTCTATGTGCCATCTCAATTACCAGTCAGTTGGAAAGTCAGTGTTGAGGAGTGTTGGTAAACTTGCTTTCAGAAATGCCACCATGTCGCTTCCTTCACAGGATTCAGCAAAATGCAAAAAACTCAAATTATTCTTATGCTCTCCGTTTTCCATGTCTTCAGTCTTCTGCCTCAATATTTCAACTTTGGGGCTGGAAGCCATGGGGTTTGCCTCTTGCTTCTTATGTGCATCCTCTAAAAACACACATGGTCCTCCACTTCGGCAATCCGGCTATCAATGTCAGCAATTTTCTTCTCAGTTATATTCGTTGTGTTTTGTATTTCTTCAAGTTTCTTGTGACTTTCAGACTTCCTCACAATAAGAGCTGAAAGTTTAGCCAGTTCCCTTGTTACCTCGCCAGATAAACCCAAAGTCGTCCCATCAAAGGGCGAGGCTTGGTTAGCTTGATCTTGAGCTAGATTAACTGGGTAAGCAGTAGCAACCTCGCCACTTTTACTGCTTCTCCCAACCATGCAGGTTTGACGGAGTTTCTGATCATCTTAGACAAGCTGCCAGTATTACAGAAGTGAGGACTGAAGACTGACTACTTGACTCCTTGCATTGTTTATATGCAGAATAAGGTATGAGGGTGGCACGGGACCCTCCCAGGCAGCCATGTTGTCGAAGCACTTCACGTGACTCCCAACAACACGGCCTGTTCTGATGAATGGTGCATTGTATACTTGTTTGTCAACTAGAAATGTGAAGACTGAGAAACAATGTCACTAAATCAGAGCAGCTATATATGAGCACAAGTTTTGATAATAAATGTTTTGTTCTTTTTTGTACTTGTGAATTAAGATTTGTAAGTTTTAGATGTGTAAATAGGAATGTGTGTGTAAAATAGATTTGTATTTGTAAAAATAAGATGTGTGTGTAAACAAAATTCACACGTTACAAATTGTTTTTATTAAGGTCTGTTTACAGATACAAAGCAAACATCTACGTGTAAATTTCTCTGCTCAAGTTCCCAACTTGAGTTTCAGTTTACAAGTACCAATTTTATTCCCTGTTTTTCTGCCTGAAACTGATTGGTCAATGTCTTGTCAATCATAGATTTAACAACACAATCAGAGAACAGATGGGTTTGGCTGTCAGGCCGGCATGTTGCACAATTTAGAAGGCTATATGTCTGTGCTGTGCTTCTATTGGATCATTTCTGTCACATGTCCCCCACTACAGCCTGGAAACTGTTTGTTTGTGTGATGGAAACACAAATACTTCAGGCTGCCGATAGACTGGAGAGTGGCCCAGGAGTTACGTGAGTCATGCCAAATAGACGCAGATAAGGAAAAGTAGATTCAGTGGAAAGTAATTCAGACAGTATGGAGGAAATTAAAAGATCACTGAACTTCATGAGTGCAGAACTGACAAAATTAACATCGGATCAAGAACTTCTGAATGGTTTGATTGAAGAAGGGAAGCTGTTGAAAGTTCTGATGAGTGACAGAGACAAAAACATAACTGAACTGGAACAAAAACTAGATGATCTGGAACAATACACAAGACAATATGATTTGGTAATTACTGGACTTGAAGTTAAACACCGGACCTACACAAGAGGTGCAACAAATGAAAACGCCACAGAAGACACTCCACAAGCAGAACTGCTGACTCTGGAACAAGTAGTGACTTTTTTACAAAAATATTGGCATCCAACATGAGGACATTTCTA
The DNA here is from genome assembly GCA_031762555.1 of Cynodonichthys magdalenae. NCBI lineage: Eukaryota > Metazoa > Chordata > Actinopteri > Cyprinodontiformes > Rivulidae > Cynodonichthys > Cynodonichthys magdalenae. The sequence goes on along the minus strand of JARVJO010000061.1, from coordinate 20,866,093 downwards.
TCTGTCACACCTTGCCTACTAAATCAGAATAATTCAAACCATCTATATTTATCAGGTTCAATAGCAGGAAGTCAAGAAATAATTTAATAATGCAAGCAAGAAAACTGACTGGAATAAATGTTTTCATTAATGAACATTAACTAACATTCAGAACATCTAACTAGCTAATCTCATTAATGAACATTGCACATGACACGTGGTTGTTGAAAAAAATACAAAAATCGTAGCAACTTGGACATAGAACGGAAACATTTGGATCAAAAAAAAGGAAGGATCTCAGGCTAAAATAATAAAAGAACTTAGGGATTTAGAAGAATTTACATGAGTTAAAGAGATGACAAATTACAAACTTAAATAACTGAAACAACTTGGTACAAAATAAATTAATATAAACGGACAAATTGATACATACTAAAATATAATTACATACTCAAAGACTAAAATATGTAATTTAAATGATATAATTGATTCTAAGTTCTTTCCTGTAATTAAAGACTATATGGAATATTATAATGAAGAGCATTTTGATAATATTAATATATAAAATGGATATTAATATTATTAATATTACTATTATTTTTCACTTCAATAGTAGAAGTATAAATGCAAACTTATCTAAAATAACAGACTATTTAAATAGTTAAACAGAACTTTTACTATAATAGCACTTTTAAAGATGTGGGTTAATGATGAAAACATAAATAAATGTTCACATTAAAGGGTATTTAATATATTACATGAACAGAAGCAATAAAAGGGGTGGTGGAGTTGCTCTACTTATTAATGAAATAAAATATAAATTAAATAACAAAATGTCAATGATTGTGGATAATACTATGAAAATATTAACAATAAAAATAATAAATAAGAATTCTGAAAACATAATCATAAGTTGTGTATATCAATCACCAGGAACAAATATAGATCTATTCACTGATCAAATCATGAAGGTCTCAGAAAAGTTTTAACAAAACAGTTTTTTGTGTGGAGGCTTTAATTTTGACCTGGGAAATTCAAACAGACACATAATATTAGTACATTTAGAAATTCGATGTAAAGTTTAAATCTTTATTTGTTGATATCAAAACCTACAAGAATTACAACTCATAGTGCTGCAATAATTTTTACAAATATGACAAATGGAGAGATAATAGGTGTTTTTTTGACAACTGATTTAAGTGATCACTTAACAGTTTTTTCACAATTTATAGCAATGTTTAATGCAATCCAAATGTAGATACAATCAAGAAAATAATAGTACACACATCAAAAAAGGCTTTGAATAAATTAAAAGATGATTTAAAAAACAGAACTGGTAGGATGTATGTGTTGATAATGTAAACTGAACATATGACGTGTTTATGAATTTGTTAGGAGAGCTGTATGAAAAGAATTGTGTGCAATAAAAATATACAAAGAGAAATATTGTTGAAAACCGTGGATGACAAAAGGATTGAAAAATGCTTGTAAAAAAAAACCTGTACTCATGCTTCTTGAAATTAAGAACAAAAGAATCTGAAGACAGATACAAGAAGTATAAAAATAGTTAGAATAGATTAAAAATAAAAAATTGCACTTAAATGACAATATTAATGTAGTTAATTTCTTTACTGTATGACTAGCTATTTTTACATGTGCAAAATTCTTTGATCGGATTGAAATGTGTTCCGATTAAATAATCCACATGTATCGTTTACATGGGCAGGTTTTAATAATGGTGGAGACGTTACTGCACTCTCTTGATGAGCGAATTTTTTTTTTTAAATTATTCTTTTGGGTGAAGCAACACAGGGTGTTTATCTTCCTTCTTTATTGAATGAGGGAAAAGTTCTGTGCTGCTGGAAACTACAGCTCTGCTGTTTCTCCCTGCACAGAAGAGCAGAAACTGATGGATGAAAGCCAGAAGACATGAGCAGTCAGGTCAGTTTTCTACAATCAGAATAAGATGATCGGAATAAGTGTTTACATGAAGCTGTTCAGATTATCAATTAGCATAAACCACCCCTCTCATTCTGATTACAAATTCATTCGGATCGAGCTGAATCCGATCAGAATAATCTGAATGAGGTGTTTACATGACGCATTTTTATTCTGAATGACCGTTTAAACTGATTACTTATGTCCATGTAAAGGTAGCTAGTGACTGAGGTGTCAAACATACTGATTTAAATTAATTTACTTGTGGTTTGGAATTTGCCGGACTTTGCTGGAAAAACAAGCTTTACTAATGCAAGTATCGGACTAAGACTCTGACACTTATTCATAAATGACTCTGATACAGATGGCAGCCAAATTTCCAGAAAACTGGCAACAATTCAGTTTAATGACTTTCACTGTACATTTTTTAGAGCTCAATGCCAATTATTACTATTGAAAATAATATTTTGTCTTTATCAATACATTTCTAAATTGACCATTATATTGTCACTAACATTAGGTGATATATTGCTTTTCTAAAAATAAAAAAAATAAAATAAAACATCTACATTTGGTACTTTTGGTAAATTTATATATTTAAAAAAACAAATATAAAATATTTAAAAGAACCCACTGGTTCATAACTTCATCCCTTCATCCATACCCCTCTCTGTCTTCTCTGGTTGCCCCCCCCCCACACACACACACACTTTCCCTTATCCTCTTCCCTTCAGAGGTGTCAAACAGTGAGACTCTCTCCCACCACCACACAACGTGGGCTGTGTGAAGGCTGTGACTCTGCTGCTGGCTGGCCCGCTCACAGAAAATAAAAGCTGTGAGTGCTGCCAAGGCGGTGAGGGGTCACACTGTAGAAAAAAATGTGTGTGTGTGTGTGGCTGGTGGCTGTCTGAACAGCGACTCAGACAGCAGACGCCCTTGTTCTGACGCTACAGCGCCGACGAGGCTTCTTGTGAAACATTCCACTCTCCCCCGCCGCCATGAGCAACCTTTCCTGCTCTCACTTCCCTGTCCCTCCCTCCTGATCCTTACCGCCTTCACTTATCTACATGTCACCACTTCAGCATTTCCCCCCTACAACTCTCCATCTACCTCTTCAGCCTACTATCAGTTACTGCATCTTCAGGCTGCTGCATGTCCATGTGGGCTTTTTGGAGAACCAACTTTCTTCATTAGAACAGCTGACCCAGCCTGGATACTCAGATGCTTGCTGCATGGTGCCAATTGAAGCTCATAAGAAAAGTGCTGAAATGGAACTAAAACAACTTCAAATGCATGTCATGATTACTCTACAAAAAGTCAGTTAGACTGATACTGATCTTTGGAGAGAAATCAGTCACTTTTACTCTCTTATGACACCATGAGAAAATCATAACCAAAGCCAGCAAAGACACCTGCTTCAACTGTTCCAGAGAAGATTTAAATTGAAAAAACTTTCCCCAATATTAAAACCAGCTTTGTATTCTTTTCATGTTTTAAACCAACTCAAGCCTAACATGATATTTTACACAATCTCATGCATTATTGTGAGATCCATGAGATGTACTCAGAGTATTTTATAGGGTTGACATTAAGCTGCATTATACATAATTTAGTTCAATATTTGTAAAATTGGATAAATAAATTGGAACAAAAATACTACTCATGTCCAGACACAACTCTTATGTACACACTGTTTCCAGGGTGAATCATCCAGCTAAGGATCTACTGACTTTCACTTACATCTTACTTCTCCTTTGCTCTACTGGCATAGTTGAAGGTACTTGTTGCAAACTATAAAATCAAACAGAAAACAGTTTTCCTGAAAGGTGGAGTTTGAAAGAATTTAATCCAGTAGTTCTCCAGATAGACTGCAATACGGGTACGCACTCAATGTAAACAAATCCACCTAAACCCACGTGCAAGCTTGAGTCAAGTGGTTGACCTGCTGGCTATAGTCTGCGTCTGTAAAGGTTGGTAAAGTGGACAAGTGAAGAATTTTGAATGAATCATTAAGATTGAAAAATGAGTGAATCTGCTGCCAAAAGTAAAATTTAAAAAGAAATAAAACATAGTCAACAGTAAATACTAGGGATGAAGTAGAAGAGTGGAGCTCAGCATGTAAACACATGCAGCTTTTACAAGCTTCTTGCTAGACTGGTAAAAGTAGCATTTCAATGTTTATTCAACTCAAGTAAACTGCTAGCGAAATTAATCATTTTTACCTTACTTTATCTTTGGCCCTGAAAATCTGACTATTAGACTGGACAAATAGTTGGCCCAGGGTTAGAATTGAGGCATTTCTCGTCTTTCATGGACAGTCTATAGCTTGTACTGTTGTAATGTTGACTTCAGATTTGACAGACACATCAATCTGGACACTTATTCAACACATCTGACTGTAAACACAAATTATTTTTCGATCCCAAACTGCTCTTCCTTGGGCGTTGCCACTGCTGACCCACCTTCACTCACGTTTCTGTTTGTAATCAAATTCACCTGCTGGTTGACAGACATTCACAAATTTTGCTTAAAAAGTTTTGACTTAAGGGCTCATTAATATGAAAAAATCATGAAGGTCATCTTGCTGCTTTTGTTTCTTACTTTATTGTTTTATTTTTGACCGGTCTTCATGTCTTTGCAATGAATTATTTCAACAGAAAATATTTCTTCAGCTATTTGAACCGGCAACTCTGTAAAAGTTGAACTTGATCAAGTTTGACAGCAGAAAAGATGTTTTTTTTATCTGCAGAACTCACCAGTGACAAGCAGTTCTCTGATTATGACCAATGAATTATGCACATGTATGTACATGTTTAACAGTGAAATGTGAGCATATCATTCACAGGAGGTTAAATGGACATGCAGCACAGAGCTGTGTTTTCTCAGCTCCTTCTGAGAGGAGAGGAGACGGAGTGAGAAAGAGAGAGCATTTCCAGCAGATGGAGCAGGGCCTCACACCGCCATCTGTCCTTGAAATGCACAAAACGGGTCTGGGAGCGTGCTTTACAAAACACCCGTTGATTTAAAGAGTTAGATATGAATTAAAGGCCTAGCACTCTTTAAAGCAATGCATATATGTATACTTTTCATTCTAGAGTTTTAGATGATCTTATATTGAGAAATGGTTTGCAGCAATTTTGGTCAAAACTTGAAAGATGTAATATTGCAAGACTGTGTTGATGATTATTCTTAGTTTCTACCAGATCAAACTTTAGCTTAATGTCCGTAGAACTGACTGAGTTAAAGACAGTTTTGTGTTGGTCAAGATTGATTAGTGGTAGCAACTATCTTGATATTGATTGACTTCCAAAATGAATCAGTTGTTGATGTAAAGTTTAAAGTCTGTCCTGTGGTTCATGAAATATTTTGCTTACAGACAAACTGTGTTGATTGCAACCATTATTGCTTCTATCAGGCAAAGATATTGTGCAATGATTTTAGCAAAATGTCTGTAAAATTAAATGAGTTATAGCCATTTGATTTGGCTGTGGTAGCCATCTTGTTGACTGTAGATGAACATTCAATAGTTACTTTCTGAAAGCAGCAGTAAAATCCATCCACTGGATCACGAGATGTTATGCTAACGGTAAACACAAACAACAACACATACACACAGTGGCCAAAATTTGCTCAGTTTTGCCTTTGACAGCAGAGGATAACAAGAACATTTCCAAAATCCAAATTCAGTGTTCCGGTTCTATCTGATTTTAGTAGACATCAGCAAATCAGTGCTGCCTCTCCTGACCGGGACTCTCTCCTCTCTCAAAGTCTCAGCAGGATGTGTGCGTTCCTCTAAATAAAGTTTCTTCAAACGCTGGCAGGGAGAGAGTTCCTATCCTCAGTTGTCTCTTGTCTGGGGGCTCGGCAGCAGGGCTGACTCACAGCCCCGGCCCACTCCTCCCCTCCCACTCAGCCCCAGCCGTAGCACAGTGTGGGAGGCAGCGCAGCCCAGGACCAGAGCCTCCGGCTGGGCACACATACACACACACACAGCCAGCATGGGCCCACGGCTCCGGAGCTTTGGCTTTCATTCCCCTCACCCACACAGAAACAAAAACACACACGCATCATACATGCTGCCTACGCACATGCGGTACTCACAAAGATTTTTAGAGCACTTCTTTAATGATGCCATACACCGTACATCTGAAGGCTGTAGAGGGGAAACACGTGGGAGTGTGTGGGCCATACATGCTGTACATGGGTGTTTAAATCACTCTGTCTGATTGTCTTTTTTTCCTTCTCTTTTTTTGGAGCTGAAAGATTTGTCAGCATGGCCATCATAAGTAAAAAGCATTTAGCGGAGCAGCAACAGTGAACTTTTCTACATTTTTAATCAGAAAAAAAAAATCACATGCGACATAGATTTCACAAAATACACAAGTTTACCCAGCTTTTTGCTGCCTAGGTGGGGTTTTTTTTTTCAGTTTGATAAATTCAATCCAGATACATGCAAATAACAGATACTGTGTGATTCTTACCAGTAGGACAGAAGGGCCTCCGTTGCCACTTTGCAGCACCTTTTCACTGATCTGCACGGTGGAGAGTGGAAGCTGTGAAAAACAGGTGGCAGAGGGAGCGCGTCACTCATCACATCTAATCAGTGACACCTTTACAAAAATGAAAATTTCACCCATGAAAAAGAGATATTTAGAAGAAAATGATAGACTTGCACAGTATAACACATCGTAGGAAGCCTGCACTGTGAATAATATTCAGAAGGGCCAGATTGCTCATTAGAATATCTCACATTTGTGTGTGGGCGAGCTTTTAGCAGCCCTTTTTCTTCTGGTCCCCAGCGCTGTTCCAGAAAACAGTGTTGCGAGTCCAATACCAACTGGGATCCTAACCCCAGTCTGTCCGTTAAAAAGTAAACCCATGAACTAACTTCTGTCTAAAATTCAGCTGCAGAACAGGATAAGAACAACAAAATAAGAAACTGCCACTGCACAGAACCAAACACAGTGCTAGATATTTCCAGTCATACCAAACTCCCATAAACCATCGCCTCTAAAGTTATATTTAGATTTATGAGACCCATTTCCAGAAATTCAAAACAGATATGGTTCCTGAATATGTTCAGAACCTAAAAGTGAGAGAGCATCATGAGGCAGTGACACCACTGACCCTAACACACCTACTTTGGTCCCCACTACAAAGAGAACCACCAGGAGAGCCCCCCTGCAACCACGTTCAAAAAACATGAAGATCCTTAAAAATTCAAATAAAACACAAACTACTGACGACAATTCAAACAAAAAATATATATATTTAACATAAAGAAATTTTACACTGAAGAAACAATACATAAAAAAGATTTTTTACATAAAAATGCAAATAAAAAAACTAAACTAAAATCTGGGCTACAGTGAGTTCATCAGAGAAGCTTGTGCTGCATCTTCACTTTTCTATATGATAATTGATCAGGTAATTGATAACTGATTAGGTATAACCGATAGGTGAATTCTAAAAAAACAGCAGAAATTAAGTTATTAAAATTTATTGGCCAATCAATCGCTCTATGGGTCTGTGAATGATTAACTGTCCCTCATCCTGTTTGAAAGAGTTGACTGGTGTGTGACCGGTGCTGAGAACCACCAACAGACCCAGTTGTCACCGCCACCACCTTTCAACAGTGGTACCACCCATGCTGCTGTGGTCTGATGAATTTATCTTACAGTGGCTAACCCTCCCAGCTAACAATTACAATTCAAAGGAAACAACTGGGCAGGTTGCATAAAAATGAACTATTGCTGCCAATAGACAAAAATAAAGAAACAAATAAATAAACAAATAAATAAAATAAGTTGATTATTGTTGGCTGTATGCGTGTGGAAATAGGCACACATCACTAATGTCATGTCAGTACAAAGAGCCATGTTTATGTTTTATTATTAAAGATTACAGTATTATCTTTTTACAATTGTGGGAAAGATGCTATTAGCAAATATTTTCAAAGTTGTGTAAGGTGTATTTACACCTGACACGTTTGTCCGCTTCCCCCGTTGGTCCTTTGATGCAGGTGTGAATACACTCATGTGAACCCCGGTGCAAACCAAACAAGCAGACCCAGACCCACTCTGAGGTTATCTTGGTCCGCTTCCAAAAAACTCAGTTATGGTGTGAATACAGAACAGCCTCGGCCTGAGCCAACTACAGATAACATGCACCTTTTTGGACTTTAAAAATTAACCCTTCACAGTTGTAATATACCACTAAGCTACAAACAATGAGCCGTGGACAGATCTTGCGCAACAAGGAGACACTGTCCCTCCTCCCTATTTGGACAGATGCCCACATAAAGGACATAATAGAAAGATAGAAGTCCTGCGTACTAAAGACAAATAAATGAATACATTTTAAAAAGTAAAAACTTCCATCTTTCTTTCTAGGTCTGTGCTCTGACCCCTGTCATTTCTGTCAAATGGGAGCAATGATCATCACTCATATGGCCTTGTTTACAAATTACAGTCCACTTGCAATAAAGCACATTGTGAATGCAAACCGCATCAAACATAAAATAAAATCGGCTTTTGGTTCAGACCAATTAAAGGACTTTAATGGTGTGAACAGACCTTTTGACTCATAGAGATCTTCTTTAGACCACCCAAACACACATAGGTCCAAACTTCTGTTTCAGGAAGTAAGGTATAGGATTTTTAATAGGAAAAATAATTTTATCTGCAGGTATTTTAACTTCTAATTGATCTGTTCGATATAATCAGTGTGCTGGTGCTGAAAACATCAGTCCTTTCAATCTTAAGTCAATGTGATGAACATTTCATTTTGAATTATTTCTTCCTGCCTGAAAGTATTGGTCAAGATGACATAATAAATACCAATCAAGAACAATTGTATAAAAGTCTCAAAAAAGAAAAAGGAGATATGAGCAAAAGACAAATTTACATAATTATAATTAGTATCAAATAGTACAAAATTGAACACGTTCCGGGGGAGGTGGGGGACATTGAGTCCGAGTGGGCCATGTTCCGTGCCTCCATTGTTGAGGCAGCTAACCTGAGCTGCGGCCGTAAGGTTGTCGGTGCCTGTCGTGGCGGCAACCCTCGAACCCGCTGGTGGACACCGGC
>JARVJO010000061.1:20790761-20801294 GCA_031762555.1 Cynodonichthys magdalenae | reverse complement strand
ATAACATCGTATTGGTGAGTCTCTTATCGAGTTCTGACACGAAATGCAGTTAACAAACACGCTTTTATTTATCAATACGTTACCCCACGTCTATCCTCACCCGGTCTCCTGAACACAGAAACAGCTGTACTAGAGGAAGACAGTTTGGTAGGAGGTCTGAAGTTTGTCGATCTGTCGATCTCTCAATCCAAAAGAGATGAGCTGCCCTGTTTCCACCTTCACAATCCCACACGGGAACTCAGGAAACTCAGAAACAGGCAGACCCGGGGACTCAGGAAACTCAAAAACAGGCTGACTTGGGGACTTCACAATCCAACCTGGGGTTTCAGGAACAGGCTGACCCGGGGACTTCAAAATCCAACCCGAGGCCTAGGGAGAAGTGGAGGTTGAAGAGTCTGGAACAGAAGATGGAGATGAAACAAGAACCGAAGCTGTGGATGATGATGGGGATGTTGCAGCCGGAACTGGTGACTCGGAAACTGGAGATGACTCGGAGACTGGAGCTGGTGACTTGAAGACTGAGACTGAAACAGGTGGTGACTCGAAGACTGAAATTGATGATGACGATGATGACGCAGAGACCAGAACAGGCCTAGATGATGACTCAGGAGACTCTGGAACCAGAGTTGAACTGATGGTGTAGAGACTGGAACTGATGGTAGAGACTGAAGACTCTGAAGACTCCAGGACTGAAGACTGGGTGGCAGGAACTGAAGACTGAGTGGCTGGAACTGATGATGGTGACACAGAGACTGGAACTGATGATGGTGGTGAGTATCCGGAGTACTCTGGACAGAAAGGGTCGTCTTTAGGATCATAGTCTGGATTGTATTCGTAGTCAGAGTCATGCTCGAACCCTGGACACTTGAACTCTGGACACTCAAACTCTGAAGACTGGAACCCTGAAGACTCTGAAGACTCGAACCCTGGGGACTGGAACCCTGAAGACTCTGAAGACTGGAACCCTGAAGACCCTGAAGACTGGAACCCTGAAGACTCTGAAGACTGGAACCCTGAAGTCTCTGAAGACTGGAACCCTGGAGACTGGAACCCTGAAGACCCTGAAGACTGAAACCCTGAAGACTGGATCTCAGATGATGAAGATGATGCTGGAACAGATGATGAAGATGGAGCTGGACCAGGAGATGATAATGGCTGAGTCAAAGCTGCATCAGGCGAAGACAGCTGAACTGAAGCTGCTGCAGCAGCGAGCACGGAGGACCCCGGAGCTGCAGCGGGCACAGGAGACTTAGGAGGGGCTGCCGGGGACCGCCCTGAAGCTGCTGCCACTTTCCTCCGGTGGCGGCGGCAAGAAGCAGCAGAGGAGGTCGAAGTCTTGATCTCCCTCCCCAACGCAGAAGGCTCGGAGGGTGCAGCAGACTCAGGAGCAGCTGCTCCAAACTCTAAAGGAGCTGCAGCGGACACGGAAGTGCTGGAGGCTGGTGACACGGGGGAGCCAGAACCCACCGCTAAAACCCTCAGGGCGTAGGTGAGGAGACGCTGGTGGTCGGGCAGGAGCTGTAGATCGGGGCACATCAACAGGGTGCTCCCGATCTGTTGACAGAGCAGGAGACAGGAGTGGGGGACCACCAGAGGATTGTCAGCAAACAGCTGACCAGCGGGTGCAGCACCTCAAGCTCCCCCGGTAGCAGAGACGGGACTGGCTCCTCCACAGCTGGAGTGGTGGAGGCAGCGAAGTCCCTGCCCGCTGGGTCCTTAAGTGGTCCGATCATTCTGTGACGACTTGGAGGCAGGTTGGACCCAAGATGCAGGCAGGCAGGCAGGGAGGCTCAAAGTAAGGATGTATCAAATAAACAAAAGCCAACATAGTGGCAGAACAGAAAAACTAACAGTCGAGGAGAACATGGGAACCAAACAAGGAAGCCAGGTACAAAGCAAACACAAGCAGACGAGCAATGATCGGACACTGGAGTGGTGAAGAAAGACTGGTTAAATACAAACTGGGATGAGTGGAAGTGGAAACAGCTGGGTGATTACAAGTGCGGACAGGTGTGGAGTAATGATTTACAAAAGGCTAGAGGACTGAGGACAGAAGGAACATGATGGCATGAAAAAAACACTAGAGGGAGGCACAAGACAACAGAAAGCACACACACACAATACACAGATCCTCTCAATATATTGTGCTCATAACCCTATGTATACTTTTGAGCGAGGTTATAATTATATAGTTATAATTATTATTATGTGCACATACAGTATATTTTGTTGTGTTTTTTGGTTTTGTCCCTCTTTGCAGGTGTGGAGGCGGATAGGGGACGTGTTGTCTTGTGTTTTCTCAATATATATCTCACATATCTTCTTGTCTCTCTTTCAATCTTTTCTTTCACTTTTCTCCTTTTTCTTCTCTCTGGGAGGAAAAAAACTCTATTATAAATAAAAGTATTGATGTGAATCATACACTATACTATTAAAACTATATTTTATTAAACATAAATAAAATGTTGCTTTGCTAAATCAAATGTCTTGCTTTATTTGACAGTTTGTGAAGTGACTTAACATGTTGATGTACAGTGAGTTGATATGTTGTGCAGTTAGTTGAAAATGTGTAACTCAGTGAGACTTCAATGGAAAAATCCACTTACTGTATGTTTGCACAACTTTCAAGCAATTTTGAGTCACCAAGTCTTTCTAAACAGTCACAGCTCAGTGAAATACCACCTTACACCTGCTTGTCAAAAACCTAATATGCATTGTATTTTTTCTTAAAGCAATAAATGGTTATGCCTTTGAGAGTGGGCCACTCTTAGGCTTCTGCAATGGTGAGGTTGCAACATGGCATGTGTCCAGCATTGGAGCACAGGACTACATTCAGACCGCTACCTTCTATGGCCATCCTTTTGAACTAAATGAGAGGACAGAAGACTTCCTTAGCCTCTATCCTATGACTGGGGAGACCATCACTATGAGCATGGACAACATTGGTGAGTCACGCCTGACTGTGCCCATTTTTGTCACATATTTATATCCAACCTTTGTGTTTCCTGGTCCTTCATAAAACATTTGAATGGATATCTTGCAACAGGTGTCTGGCTTTTGGCTTCTCTAAATTCCCATGAAACAACAAAAGGAATGCGTGTGAAGTTCCAAGATGTTGAGTGCTATCGTGACTACCAATATGAGTATGAATATGATGTTCCAAAAAGTAAATTCAATATATGGAAACCAAATAATGATACAAACAACAAGGAAGAAGAGAAAGCAAACCATGTAACAAAAACAAAAGAACCAGATTATGACACAGACAATTATGCAGACGAACTAGGTCTCAGGTCACTGAAAACACAGTTAGGTGACTCAGATGTAGAGAAGCTGGACTTGTCTTCTTTTGATTATGATGCTATTGATGTGCCTTTTGGAAGTATGAACATCAGCCTCGATTTTAAGGAGACAAAAAATAAAACTGGCTTGGCTTCAAAGCTGGATGCAATGGATAACACACATTTTTCAAACGGGAAAAGGATGGATGGCCTTAATCTCACAGAATCATTTTTGCTAGACAACAGCTTCAGTGGGAATGCAGAACATACACAGAAAAGCAGTGCCAAAAACAATAATTCTTCAGTGCATCAAACAGAGAACACATTTTTCAGTGACCAAAATGTATCGCTACAGAATAACATCACGTCATCTACAAATAAGACTTATTCTGTGACTGTGTCAAATTTTGACAATGTTACTGTTTTTGACTCAATGGATACAACAGTTCAGAATGCTGCTGTTTTTGGAAATATTATCTCAGATGGTTTTACTGCAGCTCTACAGGAATCTACAAATCATACCATAACAATAGAACAGATAACCGTTCAAACCACAGAAATACAAGAGACTTTAAATTTAATCATACCATTACAAGAAATTACTGATCTCCCTGTAACGGCACCAGAAAATTCAACCTTTATCTCAAAAAGTGAAACAATGAATGCAAGCTTGTCTGGTGATCGCTATGCATCTATTGATATAAATCTTGAGGACTCTGAGCAAGAACTCCAAAGAGGGGACAGCTTCATTTACAGTGTGCCTTTGTCCAAGCCCAGCAATACTACTCTAAACAATATCCCAAAGAGTAATGTATCTGAAATCACTTTTTTACAGAATGCAACAAAGGAGGATGATAATAAAACTGCAACAAAGCATTTCAACATGTCAGCAGTTGGAAAAACACCTCTGTCTATGGAAGCACTTGATGTCAAAAAGGTTAACACCAGCAGTATAGTCAGAAATAACATGACCATCTTTGAGTTGGAGGTTGCAAACATAACCAGCAATGAGAGTAATACATTGAATACAACTGCACAGCAAGACTATGAAACTCAAGTAAATTCTGATAAGGTTGTGACTGTTCCTGCCAATTCAAGCTTTGATAATACAACACATCTTTTGCTCTTAAATGAGTTGTTGAAAAATGACACGGTAAATGCATCCAGATCAGATTTACCAGGACGAGCCACAGAGAAAAGTCACAATTCTGAAGTTCTGACTGTTCCTGTCAATTCCAGCCTTGAAAATGCAACACACATTTTGTCCCAAAATGAATCATTAAAAAATGTCACAGATAATGTAACCAGATCAGACTCATTAAGAAGAAGTACAGAGAAGAGAACGGTTGTCACAGCAATTCTTGATGAAATGACCAACATATCTTCTGTGGAAAGTTACTCCAGTGAGATCGTAGGTTTATCTAACGCGTCCCTCCTTGTAAGTACTTTAAAATCAATCAGTTCTGATGAGTTGGGTGCTTCAGACAGCAGTGAAGAACTCTATATCTACCGCAAAGAAAACAGAACAGAGGCTATTAAAACATCCTCCATTAGACCACAAGGACATAACTGGACTTATGATGGAACACATTCCATAGTACCTCAGCAGATTCCTGATGATATGAAAAAATACTTTGAGACTAAGGTGCTTCAAACAACTCCACCTCCTAAAAAATCTAAGAAAATTATTCTCCGACAAAGACCCCAAAAAGGCCAAGGTATGAAAACAAGGAGGAGGAAGGAATATCAGCCTCAGGCCAGGAGTGGTTTACCCTTCTCGCCTCGGGGATTCAATCCAGGGATGACCCCCCGTGGGTCAAGGCCTTTTTTACCACAGCCTGTCTCTGATGAAGAGGAGTTGATTAACATGCCTGTGGTCATTGGTGTGCCACGACCCGACTTCAGTGAGTATGATCTGTATTCTGGAGATAGAAAAGACCATCTTGATATGAATCAACCAGATGTGACCCTAAATGAATACGAGTATGTGATGTACAAAGACCCATATAGTAGTCACGAAGATGTCAAGAATCTCAATCTGGATGAAACTAGCAAGTATTATAAGAAGTTATCAGGCCCAAATGTCAAGACATATTTTATTGCTGCAGAGGAGGTTGAATGGGACTATGCTGGCTATGGGCACAGGTAAGCTCAGATGTAAATGCATATGTAGAGCTTATGTGACTTAATAGCATACACTGTAAAAATTTTAATTAATAAAATCTGTTTAGAGATAACAATTACTAAAGGATGGTCTTATTTACACAGGAGGCTAGAAAAATCACAGTTTACTAATCAAGAAACTACATTCACCAAGGTGGTTTTCCGAGGTTACCTGGATAGTAGCTTCACAACTCCTGACATTCGGGGAGAGATGGATGAACATCTTGGCATATTAGGGCCTGTCATCAAAGCTGAGATTGGACAAACCATCATGGTAAGTCATCAAATAGTAAACAGTAGGCCTAAATGGATTTTAAAACTTTGTTGCATGTGTGACAAGTAGAGGTGTGTTTTCTGGCCTGAACCTGAGACCTGGGTCGGGTTGAAATTATGTGCTTGATGGGTGGGCTGGGTCGGGTTCGGGGTTCTGGAGCGGCTTTACATATCATACAGCACAAAGAAAAATAACTGAGAATGCACGACATAAAATTGTGTTAATCCACTTATTGTAAAAGAGGAGGAGGTAAGTTTACTATGTTGGATGAGAGAAAAAAGAAAACAGAGTGCAGAAGTTAAGACTGTGTAAAGAAAATAGCGCTGCTGGCGCATTGAACAACTGCACGTGGCCCCGCCTGCCCTGTTTTGCTCTTAGATGAGAAGTGAACGCACAACAAACGACATAATGGAGCTTAAAGAAAGTATTAAAGAAAAACTCAAAACAGGAGAACTCACTCTACAAAGCCAGAAGGACAGTGCAAAATCTGAGGTCTGGAAATATTTTAAACTGGTAGCTGATGACAAAAAAGGTGTGCATTGGTTTTGTGGGGAGCAGCAATCGTGGCACTCTTCTCAGGTATGACAGCAAGGTGACTGGCACCTCAACACTAAATAGATATTTAAAGGCATGTAAACATCTAAAAAAGATGAAGGTCAAAGCTCAATGACCTCATTTGTGAATGCGCAGAAAGTGCTGCTGCACTTAAAGCAAGCCATCATGGAAAAGTTTTGCTGTAAAGCCATAAGGCCTTTTTATGTGGTAAGTGGAGAAGGTTTTCAGGGACGGACTCAAGAATTAATAACTGTTGGTGCCTCTCATGGCCGTGTCTCAGTGGAATCCGTCCTCCCACACCACAGTTTCTAAGATGTGCACTGAAATGACGGAGAAAAAAAGAGGTGAATTAATACAAACGCTCAAAGAGTCTCTTGTGACTGGAGACGTTGGCATGAGCACAGAAATGTGGACTGACAACTACAGGAAAACAGGTTACAAGGCGATCACCTGTCACTTCATTGGAAGTGAAAAAACTCTAACAACAGCAGTGTTTCCAGCAGAAGAGGCAAAAACAGGTAAAAACATAAGGGAGGAAATATTGCCTGGACCCCATCTCTATAGTATGGGTGACAGACCAAGGAAACAATATTGTTAAAGCCTTGGAGCCACACAGGAGGATTTCCTGCCTTGACCACTGCTGGACCCTGACACACTTGCCGAAAACACCCCAGAAATAAGTGGAACCTTATTGGCAGCCAAATATCTGGTGAGATAAATAAAACAATCTGGTCTAGCTGTGCAGCCATCAGTACTGGAGCGCAAACTCATTATCCATGACTTACACAGAGTAGCACTTTTCCTATGGCCTAATTTTAACAGACTTAAAATGATGAAACCTGCTGAGGTGTGTCAGGTGCACACTTAGGTCTGCACCCTGCTCTCAACTGCATCATAAAAAGCTGCAGCACCTGAAGCTACAACATCAACAGCTGAAGCGAGCAGCGCATTCATACCACCATCATCCAAACAGGAAAACAAATGCTTTTGCCGAGTGGGAGAATACAGTGGATGAGACAAACAGTGATGAAGATGACGAAATAATACTTAAAAGCACCCTATGGCTGATGAACAAGATTTGCTATGTATATATTTTGTTTATTATTAGCATAAGCAGTATTGTTGTAAAATGCAGACCTTTTCAATATGTTTTTTTTTTCATGCACACAGGACACCACTTAATCTGTGGTGTATTGTTGGGTGTAATCGCTCCAGCGACAGCATCTAATTTATTTTTGGACATATAACTAGCTCTAAATAGCATTGTTCTATATTTTTCCAAATAATTTTGCTATAAAAATATTTTTATTCACCTCTATAGGCTAATAGCCTATCGTTAGTTTTTTTTAATGGTATTCATTTTATGTAAGATATCCATTTCTAAGAAATCTTATATCTTCCTTTGTGGTTTTTTTAACTACCATAAGTGATTTGCTCTAAAAAAAAAAACAGTAAACGCTTAGTAAAATAACATGTAGTAGGGTTTTTTCGGGTTGGGGCCTCAAATTACAGTTAACTTGTCAGGTCGGGTCGGGCTTGGACACAACGCTGATGGGCTCAGGCCGGGCCGGGTCAGATTTTTTAGGCCCAAGCACAACTCTAGTGCCAAGCTTATTTTCTTATTTAATGAAACATTGGACCAATTTTAATGTAATGTAATGTTATGAATGTACTCATTGGAAGGACAGGGTGGGCCATTTATATGGATACACCTAAATAAAATGGGAATGGTTTGTGATATTAACTTCCTGTTTGTGGCACATTTTAATTTGGGAGGGGGAAAACTTTTCAAGATGGGTGGTGACCATGGTGGCCATTTTGAAGTCTGCCATTTTGGATCCAACTTTAGTATTTGCAATGGGAAGGGGGTCATGTGACACATCAAACTTATTGAGGATTTCACAAAAGAAATAATGGTATGCTTGGTTTTAATGTAACTTTATTCTTTCATGAGTTATTTACAAGTTTCTCTTTGTTTATAACTATTGACATGTCACAGAGATTAACTTGAGGAGCAGATAGAAATTGTGCTGATGTCTGATAAACGCAGTACGCAGGTCATTGCAGCAGATGAGACCACCCATCTCCCATGCTACAATTAGAAATATACTTACCTAGTTTCATGAAACTGGTTCAGTGTTGGATTTGCCAAAATGTGACGCATGAAAACTATCACTAATGAAGAAACATCAGTGGCTGTCCTAGCTTCATTCTTCAGAGCCCACAGCGTAGCACTTGCCACATGTCACTGGAGAGAACATCCCTTCAGCGAATTTTAGCTACTCACAAATAGCACCCTTAAAAAACACCAGCTGCTGCAGCATCTCAATGAGGATGACCCATATCAGCGCACTAAATTTGCAGAATGGGCAAAACAAAAATTGTAACAGGACCCTCAATTTACACAGAACATTTTGTTCAGCGATGAGGTAAACTTTTATGTGAATGGTAAGTTGGTAAGTTAACAAACAAAACCACCACTATTGGTCTGACACTAACCCACATTGGATAGATCCCTCCAAGACTGTTGGAACACAAAAATGGTAAATGGACTGTACTTATATAGCTCCTTTCTATCCAACCAGGATACTCAAAGCTCTTCACTACAATCTGTGTCCTCATTCATCCATTCACACAGCTCTACTAGATCTCTACAAGCTAACATGTACAATCATCTATGGAGACTAATCAGTGCCTCACATTCATACACTGATGGGACACATCAGAGGCATCAGGTGAAGTGTCTTGCCAAAGGACACAACAACTGAGACAGCTGGAATGGGGGATCAAACCGGCAACCTTCCGCTTCCAGGACTACTCCCCTAACCACACTGCCACAGCCGCCCTAAAATTGATGGTATGGTGTGGTATGTGGGGTACAAAGATAGTGGGGCCATTCTTCATCAAATTGCTACATGATGATGTGTTTCCCTCTTTATGCACTGAAGATGGCACATTCCCTGAGTTTTTTCCAGAAAGATGGTGCACCAGCACATTATGGGTGTCAGGTCCAAGAATTCCAGTTTCCTGGAAAGTGGATTGGTCATCGTGGGCCAGTTGAATGGACCTCAAGCTCTCCCAATCTGACCCCCTTAGACTTTAATCTTTTGGTCATATGAAGGCAATGTTCTATGCTGTGAAGATACGAGATCTGCAGCACCTGAAACAACAGATGCTGGAAGCCTGTGCTAGCATTTCTTCTGCTGTGTTGCTATCAGTGGGAAATGGGGGTTGTATTGACAATCCAACACAATGGGCAGCATTTTGAACACATTTTATGTGATCAGAAATTTGTAAATAACTCATGAAAGAATAAAGTTACCTTAAAACCAAGCATAACATTGTTTTTCTTGTGAAATTCTCAATAAGTTTGTGTCACACGACCCTCTTCCCATTGCAAAAACTAAAGTTGGATCCGAAATGGCCAACTTCAAAATGGCCACCATGGTCACCACGCATCTTGAAAAATTTTCCCTCCTCCCAAATATTAATGTGCCACAAACAGGAAGTTAATCTCACCAACCATTCCCATTTTATTTATGTGTATCCATATAAATGGCCCACCCTGTACAACTGTTGAAGTCAACCAGATTCAAAATGGCTGCCACAGCCAGCAGACCTTAAAACACTAAAATGGCTACAACTCAGCACTTTTTCAGATAATACACTAAATTTGGTGTGAGTGTAGTTGAGATTCATTCCTACATGCCAACCCCTTTGGGCGTTTATCTGTATCACGACCCTCAAAAATTTGTTACTTTAAGAAAAATCCATAAAAGTCACACGTGGGGGGGGGAGACTAGTGGCCACAGGGAAAACCAGAATATGTGAGGCGGAGATAACAGTGCCTGCAGCACAGAGGAACAGGGAAAAAGAACATGGGGAGAAGTGGGGAATTTATTTCTAGTGACAAAGCAGATTATTTAATCTGATTTATTGGGGGGGGGGTGTCATTTGTCTCCTCTGTTTACTTCACTGACATGTCCATTCAGGCCTAACCACTTTCATTAAACCATATTTTCCCATTTTTCTCTATTACACTGAAAAATAAAAAATGTGTGACATTTAATTTGATTCCTTTTGAACATCCATCCATCCATCCATCCATTTTCTTCCGCTTATCCGGGGTCAGGTCGCGGGGGCAGCAGCCTAAGCAAAGAGACCCAGACTTCCCTCTCCCCAGCCGTTTGGGCCAGCTCATCTGGGGGAATCCCAAGGCGCTCCCAGGCCAGCTGAGAAACATAGTCCCTCCAGCGTGTC
>JARVJO010000061.1:20648290-20660130 GCA_031762555.1 Cynodonichthys magdalenae | reverse complement strand
TCCTTCTTCAGCCTGACAGCATCCCTCACCGCCGGTGTCCACCAGCGGGTTTGAGGGTTGCCGCCACGACAGGCACCGACAACCTTACGGCCACAGCTCAGGCTAGCCGCCTCGACAATGGAGGCACAGAACATGGCCCACTCTGACTCAATGTCCCTCACCTCCCCCGGAACGTGTTCGAAGTTCTCCCGGCAGTTTTCCATTTTGACAAAAAAATTCCTGCTAACAGCCCTGAATTCCAAGTTTCACAGGAATTTCCCGTGCCGATAACTGCCAGAAATCCCACTTTTCATGCAGTGCTGGTTGGGTTGTTGTCACATAGGATTTTATGGCAGGTCTCCAGTTCCTGGTTGACTTGTCTGGCCACCAATCCGAGGGTGAAATCCTGAGGACAAACTGATCATTATTCCAAGAACAGAGCAGAACTCCTTTCAGAACCCAGAAATAAATTGTGGGCCACAATCAGATACAATATCCTTGGGCAAGCCATGTAGTCTAAATACGTCTTTCATAAACACTTGACTTAGTTCCTTGGCTGTGGGATGTTTATTCAGGGCTGTAAGATGTACCATTTTAGAAAATTTTTAGTTTAGTTTATTCATTCATTTCTTAAAAAAAAACATTTTCTATATACAATAAAAAATACAAATCATAAATGAAAGGTAGCAGAAGAGGAAACAAATGTTTCTCAAGCTCATGGAAGTTGGCTTTATAGAGATGTACGGTTCTCAAAGGACAGTGATCCTACAAACTTGATCTCCTTGAACATGATGCGCTGCTGTAGATTAAACTACCCAACAGTGTAAACTTAAACATCTACAGCATTAAAATGCATATTATTGCAGCAGCCTCATTAATCCAAACCCATTAGAGATAATGGTTTCACACTGAAAGGGAATATTTTACTGTACAATGAGTATTTTTACTACATGCTAAATACTTTATTTTAAAGTGTATCATTAGTACTTGTGTAAATTATCTGGGTAATTCTGCCACTGATTACAGCTTACCTTTATTAGCCAGGGCACTCCACCCACCTGGCAGCAATTTGTAACTGTTTACGTCTGTATAACGTGCAAGCAGACATGCTAGTCAGCTAACATTAGCTAACATTCAGTTTACATATATTCTGTCAGCAGATAGGGGCAGCAATATAAAGTAGGTTAGTAAAATATTTTAAATGCTAAGGAGATTATATGTTTTGTTACATAGATAATTATGCATTGTAAGACATACTAAACTTACGTTCCGATGATGGTCTGCTATGTAGCTGCCCGGCCTCATTTGTTGTATACTTGTTCAATAAAGTTTCTTTTGAAAATATGCTGTCCATCTAATCACAGAGGACAGGGATTATTACCAATCGTGTGTAGTAATAGAAAGCTAACAGGACCCACCTACTGCCAAAAACATTAACAGCGATCAAGCAAGAAAGAGGAAACTACGAGGGGGGATGAGCAGATAAATTCTGTGCACGTGGGTGGATCTCTATTTGAACTCATGAAAATCTGTATTCCAGAAAAGCGGTGCAACTCTGCCCAAACCTCAACCTGCATAAATATTCATACAATTAGTGATTAACATGACTATAAGCGATAAATTGTCCCTAAAACTTTTAAAGGTGCCTAAAAGAAAACATCATTGTTCTGCTGACTACTCTGTGTTTTTTCTCCACAGCTGAATCTGAAAATTCTAACTAACATGTTATGAGGGCAAATTAAAATGTTTGAATAAGCCCAATAAACAAACCTGGCTTTCCAAATCACTTTACATTCATTGATTCATTACGTTTTATTAGAGGTAATACTACATGTCTGTTTAGTCTGTTAGACTTATCTGCTGGAAGAGAACCCATATTTGTTTTAGCAGAAAGTGTTGTGGTGTTTGAAGGCACATCCTTTCAGCTTTTTTATCTGCTGTTTTCTACGTCTTTTTGTCTGATATGTGTGCTTAAAGCTTTTTAGGGAAATATGGAATTGATGTGTGTAATGCACCTCTTCCTTCTCATTTTGACTTATTTCTCATCTCTCATGCGTTAACTTAACACTCACTCACACACACACGTTTGTTCTTCTATCCTCATGAGGACTTTACATTAGCATCCATTCATTTACCGGTTATTTCTGCAGCCTGACCCTGAAGCCTTAACCTAAACTCAGCCTCACAGGTACATACAAGACCCAGAACCCAATCTAAACTCAATGTACAAGTTAGTCCTAAACCAAACATATGATCCACCAACATTATTACCCCCACCAGGGGCTGAGCCTTTGTCCCCATAAGGAAGAGTGGGTCCTCACCAGGCTGTGTGTACCGGGAAAATGGGTAAAAATCTTCCCTACCAGGTAGCAAAAACATGTACACACACACTCTCTCACTAACACTGAGCTTTTACCCTAAAACTAACCACACCAGTACATACCTGACCCTAAACCTATCCTAAACTCATTTCATATCTCATATCTTACCCACACCCAAAATCAGCATGCAGGCTTTGGTCCCCACAAGGCTGTGTTTTTACTGGAAAATGGTCCCCATGATGTAGCAAAAACATGTCCACACACACACAAATGGCTGTCTTTATCTTAAAAGTTTTCCATAGATATAAATACAAAAAGTGTGTTTGTCAGAGGTGGTGAGATTGGAGCACGGTTTCTTTCTGATGGAGAATTAGTTTTAAAATGTTTGTGTTTTTTCTCCACAGACGAGTATAAAAGAAGGGCTGCTGCTGAAACAGACGAGCTCCTTTCAAAGGTGGAAAAAACGCTATTTCAAGTTGAGAGGCCGAACTCTCTACTACGCCAAAGATGCCAAGGTAGCTTTATATACCTTTTTCCCCACAAAACACACATGTATGAGTTTAGGTCAGTGGTGCAAGGTCTTCTGTCTGTCAAATAATTCAGTTTACATGAAAACTCAGTAAATCTTTACTGTAGTTCTGTCACTTAGGTGTGCAGAAGGAAAAAAGTTACAAGACCGCCTCTGCTCACAGGAACAACAAGTTTACAACACACTAATGGAAGGAAATTTGTCTTTTTTTGCTTTTCCTAAGAGCAATGGAAGAAAATGTGTGGGAATTAAATCCAGGCTCTTTAATAAAACAGGGTTATTTGGCCAAAAGCTATAAGAAGTACATCTGCAAAGCCTTTATATTCACAGAGCAACAGTCAATCAACTTATTTACTTATTTACAGAAATGAGCGTTTTATTATGCAGAGCTGTCAGGCGCCCTCTGGTGGTGAAACAAATAATACGAGATACCAACCCTCAAAAAAAAACAATGAAATACAACAGCATAAAATAAAGAGACTTTAAAAAATCCCTAAATACTTAAAGTAGCCTTACAACAAAAAGTCACAAAATAAAAGTACAATATAAAATAAATAAGCAAAATTATTTATAATTATAAATAAATCCTAAAATAAATACATCCATAAATAAATAAATGAAAAAACATGCTAAAAATAGTTTTTTAATAAATTAATATATTGATTTTGTTTTATTTCATATGGACATTTATTTACTTTGATGAAAAATGTATTGATACTTTACCTAATACCATCAAGCATTGGTTGCCTGACAGATAAGCAACATATCTTTAATTTAAGGGTAAATGTCTTTGAAACAAAGTTTTACAAGTTACATGAGTTAACATGTTAGCAAGTGAAATATTTACAGTTTCAGAGGAGGCTAATAACCAACTAATAACTAAGTACCATCAGCTGGTCAGACTTTACAAAGAGCAGAACAGAGAGAAAGGAAAATATGTACAATTGATATGAATGGTAAATTAAAGGCAATAAATATGAATCAAACACTCATGTTTAATGGTGTTTTAGCCGACATCAAGTTGAAATTTGAATGTCAGTTTTAGTTTAAACACTTTTGAAGGAACGGTTACTTACTGCTCAGTGTCCTTATTTATATCTGTGCTTTCAATAAATAAAAAACTATATATAAATACTTTATTATTATACTATATTTATAGGAAATTTGTGATATTATTTAGACAGCAAAAATAATATTCATTAAATTATTTTAGATAAAAATATAAATCATGTGATTTGTTTCTTTTTTCATTTTGAAACTGTCATTTCTGTTAAACAGAATAAAACTGTCAAAACCCTAAATCCCCCCCACGCCCAGTCACAACACATGTTGCATGTTATACTGAGTCCATCAGTCCAAGTGTTTGAACTGATGGAAACAGTGGTTTTATCTGATCAAAATGTACTCTAAACATCTTTTAAAGCTGTTCTCAGTCATTTTAGCAGATATTTCAAAACGAGCACAGTTGTCTGATGTAGGTAAAGTGATAACCGCACATATATATATTTCATGTTACCCCACATAAAATTAATTTCTGTTTTCCTCCTCAGCTTCACATGTAACCTCCCAGGTTTTGAACTTGTGTTTTTCTGCACGCGCTCTAGTCTGGCAGTGTCTTGGCACGCTGGCAGGAACGGGCGCTGCGCAGAGTGTCCAGGAGTCCAGTATGCTGGCGAGTTCTGTCCATGTGTTGGACAGGGGCGCGACACTCCCCCCCGCCTCTGGGTGCCAGTGGATCTGAGGAGGGCCTAGTGAGAATTCGGGTCAGCACAGTACAGACGGGGCAGCCAGACCACATACAAAGTGGCTCTGAATTCATGTCATATAGAACTGCTGGGTCACAACTGCTTTGTTCATTTACAAGTATTTGGTTGAACCGTTTGACAATAAAAGACAATGAGACATGTCTTCAAAATCCTTATCAACCAGGTATTACATACAGTTTTAAACCTGACCCTGCTGCTTCTTGTATGACATGAATGTGCTGTTAGATAATAAGTTAACTTATCTTGGCTGAAAACCCAATGTTATGACTATAAGATCTAAACAAATGTAGTTTGTTAAAGTAAGTTGTTGCCAGTGAGAAGTTTAGGTTTTTCATGGCCAAGAAAAAAAGGACAGACCTGAGACCACTGAGAAAACAGAGGCAGAACTACTGATCTAATCAAATATGAGATGATGGTGGTCACACGTCTAACTTTGTATTTTTCATAAGCAACAGTTAAATAAGATGAATCATTCAAAGGTTTTTGTTTTTAAAACACAAGTTAAATGAAATACAGGCATTTTTCTATTTCACTGCCAAAAAGTGATAAACAAACCTTCCTCTTAATCATTTTTTACTCCTCCTAACAATATATTAGGACTCAAGCCATTGTTTTCTTATCATGATTAGTGTGTTTCCAGTATTTATTTCTTTTATGTTTGTTTCTTGTTTATGTCAAGCACTAATTCAAAATTTAGTTCCACAGTTTCTTAAGCACTTATCAATTTGTTTAAGTCCGCAAGTTCAAAAGCACATATGCTCAGTTATTCTTAGTGGAAGCTAAACCTAAATCTAAATCACTCCAGTAAAATCAAGAGACATGTTAGTGCGACTCCCCCATCTAGTGGAATGTTATTTAACTTTGACAGATTGACACATGTTGCAGTTTGGGGTGGTGATTTGTTAACGCAGAGTTTTGAGTCACGGTGTTAAAAACATAAATAGTTGTGGATTTGCTGGTTCTGCTGCTTCTTGGTCATTTTCTTATGTTTGTGGTAGGGCTTTGGTCAGAAAGCATGCAGATATTTTAGTAATTTTAAACTGTTTATTGTAAAACTGAAGTGATGCATTCTGGGTAGGCTACAGGATGAAAACAGGAAGCCGTTCATTTCAAAACAAGAGCCTGAATTAAACTGTTCCGTGTGCTTCAATACGATGTGAGACAGCAGGTTGGAGATGTAGTGGGACATACTTATAATTGATAGATGGATATTGTTTGTTTTCACTCAACGATCAGTGTTGTGTGAAGCATCTGTGGAGGGAAAAAATTTTTCTCTGTTAATGGTGGTGATGCTAAAAAAATGTCATGTGAACATCAGCTCACATTTAATCAAACCAGCTGCTGTTCTAGCTTTTGTAACAACTGGCTTCAGACAAATAAAATATTTAAACAAAATAACATGATCTGTTCTGGACGTCTCCTCAGGGCTTCTCATGAACAAATACACACGAAGTGTTCCTCATTGTGTGTGATTATGGGCAGACGTCCAATGTGCTGCTGTGTTAAGAAATGTCGTGATTTTACTGTTTGGTCTTTTTTATTAATATTTATGGCTGCAGTGTCCCTCAGAGAGGAGGTACAAACTGCACAGCTCAGCGTGGTTCTGTGACAGCAGCAGGTGTTGAAGGGCTGGGAGGGACTGGGAGTGTCGCCCAGTGACGTAGGTCCAATTGCTTCCTGCCACGCAAAGAATTGTGGGAACTCTACTAAATAAGAACCGTCACCCAGAAGGACATTCAGTGAGAGTATACAGCTCTGTGAACTCCTTCCTGCCTGAGGGATCACTGTTTTCATGCTGTGGAACTTCATAGTGTTGACAAGAGACGGCTTTCTCCTCCAAAGTTGAAGAAAAAAATGTGATAAAGCTTTAAATATATTTAACTGTAGAATGTATTGAGTTCAGATGGCTCTCTCTCTCTTTACTTTAGACAATGTTGACGGTCAATCTTGAAACAGTCTTTGTGATTAGCGCTACTCAATTTTAAATGTAGAAAGCACAAATCTGATTCTGCACATCATTAGAAAAAATTAGTAAAACCCCTAAAGCGCAAAAGAGAAGGTTAGGTCCACAATTAGCGCTTTAGGGAACTAGTGCCCACCACTGCCAATAACTAATGATGTCCCAGCTGCAAAAGATGCTGCGAAAATATCTAAAAAATATATTTTCTGCCATTTTACAATAGTCTTGAGTCTTGTGTTTTTACAATAATTTTGAGTGTGGACCTGATTGGGAACCCTGACTAGTTTACTAGTAACATTAGGCATTATTTAATAAATGTCTACTTCAACTGCATAATGAAGAATGTCAAAATACTTTAGGCTGTTAAGTTTTTATACATTTAAAAAAATATATAATCACATGGACGGCACCAAATTATTTGTGCCACAAAGCATACTGGGTATATTATGAAATTTTTTGGTGCTCCAGTGGTCCGAGGATGTTTTTTCCACCAGTCTTAGGCTGAGAGTCAACTCTGTCTAACCTAAAGGTTAATGTTGGACAATATCTGATGAAACCAGAGCGTGTTGATAAGGAGGAGAATGCAGAAATGACTCATCCTGCAACTGAAAATATACAACCCCTGGCAAAAATGATGGAATCACCGGCCTTAGAGGATATTCATTCAGTTGTTTCATTTTGTAGAAAAATTTCACTTCATTAAACAAATAGGCAAACAATGACATCGTCAGGGGGTCAAAAGGTCACAACCTCAACAGAAGATGAACATTTTCATCTTTTTAGTCTGTGGGTTAGGGTGGGTCACCATGCGCCCCCCACTACTGATCTTCTCTGGTATTTTCATGTGCCCTAGGGTCCCTCTTTTATAAAAAAGCATGTTAACAAAAAATAAGTTGGGTCTCACTGCCACCCAGGGACCAGCTTTTGACCACACCCCTTTTTCATTTTGACCATCAAAGTTAGGTGTACACGGGAACCTTAACTGCCAATAACTGCACACCGTTTTATAAATCTGAATTTGTTTTTTGGTGTACGCCATTTTCACATTTTGGGCATATGTTCACTTTCAGTATGGTTTCCACACAATCCTTTATAAATGAGGCCCCAGGACTCTACAGTTTACACTCATCTACAGACCAGCGGTCTCTCTATCAGGGATGAAGATGTTCTCATCCTTGATAGAGAGGAACATTGGTTTGAGAGAGGAGTAAAGGAAGACATTTTTGTGAAGAAAAAAATATCCGTCCTTCAACAAGGGTGGAAGCTTCTGTGTCTAGTCGACTCATCGGTGCACGGTGACCCACCCTAGCTCATGGACTAATATCAGCCAACATATTAGTGATCAGTCTGCCATGTGTACACAATTAAAATCTATGTGGACAGAGCTCCCTTGCAGCAAGTGTGTGTGTGTGTGTGGGAGGGGGGGGCAGAGAACATAGTAAGTGTGTCATTTATCCAGTATGCTTTGCAGCTTAAATAATATACTGTCTGTATGACTATATATACATGAGATATATATAAATATATATAAAGCTAAACACCTACAGTGTTATTGCTGATTTTGGTTTACAGTTGAAGTAAATGTTTATCAAATAATAACTAATGTTTCAACTATTGGAGGCTCCTTTTTAGAATTTATAATGTTTGGTTTTTGCCTGTAAACTGAAACCATGAGTCATGAGTTCTGGTCTGTGTTTAAGAGAAGACTGAATGTGAACATAGAATCCCTGGCTAGTGATAGGAATAACAGTTCATCTTAGTGTTACCTGTGAGGATTAAATTAAAATATGTTCTGTTGGATCAGTCATCAAGGGACAAAGAGTGAAGGGGAGCATTAGTACAGTACTGGTCTGTTAGTTACCAACCAGGCTCATCACTGGTCAGATCAGTTGCCTCTGTTTAATTCAGCTTCTCAGTGGTTTTTGATTTGTCTGTTTTCTTGACTATGTCTTTGTCTTGTTTACACTGCCTGTTGCTCATTGTTCCTTCACTCTTTGAAGAGAAAAACTCCATTCATGGAAAAGTTGTAAAGTTTTCAAATAATAGCTACAATAATTTAAACTGTAGTTTTGTCAGTTATTCATTTGTTTGGACCTATATTTAACAAACACAAATACAAATATGTTCTTGTTTTTGTAGAAATGTTTATTTAAAAACAAACAAATGTAGAAGTGATGTCAGCATCTCACTATAAAACAGTTGGAAAAAACTAAAGGAAGACAAAAAAATATTTTTAGAATAACAGAACAGTTTTTGTTTTTAGATTTACATGTTGGAATTTGAAATAAAAAAAAGACAAAAACAAAATTTTTGCCCCAAAATAATGAATCAGCTCAAACATTATTTGTCAGGGTGAAACACCAAAAGCAACCCAACAGGAAACAAGACCTGAAGCACGAACATAAATCTTACATGTTGGGTTCAGATTGTAACAAGAAGGAAAGGATGTATTCTGGTCTCCTTAGCATGGAGGTGGGGCTTATTGTTTTCAAACAGCTGTATTTGGTATTTTAAATATAAAGGTGGTGTTTGAAACACATTAAAAACAGCATTTTTATTTAGATTGTCAGCAGGACAATGGTAGACTGTGTTGTGTGTGACTTCCTACAATGAGGCTTTACAAGACAGGAAGTACGGTTGATGGGCTGGATCTGGATAGAACATCCTGAAAAGATGACTCAGATGATTTTGACCACAGTCTCCTGTTCAGTCTTATAAATAATTGTCAGGTTCTATTGTATTTCTGCTACAACTTTACAGTCTAGTTTCCAAACAATAAGTACCTTTAAAGGAACCTGCTTGTAAAATTTGTTTGTCACAATCAAAGTCTTTCCTTTGTATTTGTGTATGTTAACGGTGTAAATTCACAAAAAACGTTAAAAAAAATCATGTTCTCTCCAACTTTTCTGTGAATGGTTTTGTCTGTATGGTAGTTTTAATTAGATTGCATTTAGGATGAAATGTCTCACTGACGAGTTGAACTCATTTCAGTAGATAAGGACCAACAGTCCTACATGTTGGTCCACTCTGGTGTCTCAGGGCTGTCTGTCTGTCTGGCTGTGCTATTCTGCATTTATTATTCTGGACCATAGATCTTTTTATGAGGGTTATTATCTCAGCAGCTCCAATTCTTTCTAACTTGGATGAGACAGTAAACCTGTCACAAACTGAATTGAACTTAAAAACTGAATCAGTTTCTGAGGTCAGTATTCACTGTAGGTGTTTGGTGAATATAGACTCACCCTGTATAAATACATAGATCAAAGAAGACAGATTTGATTGACCAATAAAACAAGTGTTTGCATTTATGTCTTCCTGAGGTCCACTGTTCCATCTATAACTTTTGAATTAGACCAGGGGAGTCCTTGTTCTTGAGGGTCATTATACTGCATGTTTTATAGGTTTCTCTGCTCCAACACACCTGATTTTAATGAATATATCAGTAATTGTCTTTTGCACATTTTGAAGAGGTAATTCAATCACTGAATCAGGTATATTAGACCAGAGAAACAAGTAAAATATGTATGATAGCGGTCCCCAAGGACCAGGACTGGACATTTGAAACAGACTTTAGGAACCACAGTACTGAGCGAAAAGAATTAAACATTCAAAAGACAGAGATAATGAGGCTAGTTGAGGTTGCTGAGATGCTGCCACTGATCTGAGTACCCTAAACCAGTATTTCACTGTGACTAGTGGAAACTAGCTGGTGACTCACTTGAATTTTCCATTGTATTCCGACTGAACCAATGAGTCCTAATCCTAGTCCTAGTCCTTGTGATGGGTATCATTACAATTCTGTGACTAATTCAAGAGAAAATTGGTGACACAATTTTTAAAACACTTTCTAATTTAATCACAAGGGTCTTCATGACTCACATGAGGAAACTGAGAACAGCCATGAACATTTTGAGAGATTTTCTAGACTTTTTTGTGAGTTGTTGGACATCAGCAGTCTCAGCCTAGTGAGATACTACCTCTAGATTTGTTCTACCGTGTCGTGTCAGATGATAGGAATCAGCAGGAAAGCCAAGATCAGATGAAGCCTCCAACCTGACGGGCAGTGGGAGCTGCAGCTGGACCTGCTGGTCACCTCTGGGACACGGAGTGGAATTTATGGCACGAGCAGCTCAGAGCCAGCAGGTGGTCTGATGGAGGGCCGTACTCTCAGCAAGGCAAATCAGCAGTTTATGGCAGCACACAGAATAATCCCCAAAATGGAAAAGTTTATAATCCAAGGAAAAGATTTGTCTTGTGAAAATTCAGTTAAAAGCATCTGCAGAGAGGCTAAGAAAACCACAAGGTGTTCTCAGCCAACAGCAGAAACAACTGACTAGAGTTGAGAGTAAGACTTAGAAATAAATCCTCCGAGAGAGAAGAAGATAAGGAAACATGAATTTGTTGATGCAGGCGTGTGTGGATTCTGTGGGAAGAGACGAAGCAGAAAACAAAATGCACTGTTGTTCCTGTCCTGCACAGTTCTTCACTTCTGAATAAAACACCAACATACTTCACTAATTCACTAAGAATAATTATACTCTTTTCAAAGTAAACAAAACACTGTTAGTTTACCAAACTCTAAAACATGAATTACTGATTAAATCAATGACTAAACATAATAATTCTTGTCATTATGCAAACATGCAAATTATAAGCATTAATTTGTGAAACAAACATATTTGAGGGGCAGAAAGGGAAAATGTTTAATCTATGATTTTGAAGAATTTCAACTTGGGAAGAAAGTTTTATTTTAGGGGAACCACTTTAATCTCTGGGCTGCAGGGACCAGGGTCAGCTTCACCGTGAGCTCAGGAGGTTCTCTACAGTCTTTAGCCACCATTTAGCTTTCATTACAGCTAGTTTTACCACACACACACACGCAAGTTGTGTGTGTGGGTGTGTGTGTGTGTGTGAGTAGGACAGCTGGTGAAAAGTGTGTAAAAAATAAACTGCTAAGAGTCATCTCAAACATGTCACAGCTATAAAGCAACCAAGACTAATGCAGCTGGTATTTACCTTGGTGTGGATTTCCTACTTCCACCCTCTTGGCTGACACTCCACACACACTTTTGTTTGTTTGTAGGCGTGTACTGATATGCTGAGATGCACAAATAACACACACAGACTGAGGCTTGGCTGGGATCCTGAGGAGAGGGTTGTTGACTGAGCATTTCCTCTGACTCTGCAGAAACACTTGTTCCTCCCTCCCTCACACACACACACACACACGGTCTAGTACAGCTATCTTTATGGGGACCTTGCATTGACTTCCATTATTTTTTACA
>JARVJO010000061.1:20614080-20624705 GCA_031762555.1 Cynodonichthys magdalenae | reverse complement strand
TTCTTAAGATCCAATAGTGCAAAATGCAAATTCTTGCAATTTTTTGACTGGTCTTAAGATTTTGATCAGGAGTGTATCTCTGTGAACAAGCTGATATCTGAGGGGTTGCTGTTTCCTTATGGAGGAGTTCTATTGTGTTGATCAGAGACAGCTTTCTCCCTCCATTGTTGAAGATAATGATGATGAAGCTTTAATAATACATGTGGTTACAGTATATAGTGAATTTAGACGACTTTCTTTCTTTGCTATAGAAAATATTGCCAATAAAACTCAATGAAAAGTTTAGTTTAGTGCTACTCAATTTTAAAATTAGAAAGCACAAATCCACACATCATTTGAAGAAATTAGTAAAACTCCTAAAGCACAAAATTTAGGTCTGCATTTAGCAATTTTGCATTTTAGGGGACCGTGCCCACCACTACATAAATCCAAAGAAACTCAAGAATGAAAAAAAAAGTAATTGATCAGTTTGAAAAAGGTTATAAATCTATTTCTAAAGCTTTAGGACTCCAGCGAACCACAGTGAGAGCCATTGTCCACAAATGGCAAAAGCATACAGCAGTAGTGAATTTTCTCAAGAGTGGCCAGCTGACCAATTTTACTCCAAGAGTGGAGCAACGACTCATCCAAGAGGTCAAAAAGACCCCACAACAACATCTA
This sequence comes from Cynodonichthys magdalenae, assembly GCA_031762555.1. Classification (NCBI taxonomy): domain Eukaryota; kingdom Metazoa; phylum Chordata; class Actinopteri; order Cyprinodontiformes; family Rivulidae; genus Cynodonichthys; species Cynodonichthys magdalenae. The sequence continues at coordinate 20,624,045 of JARVJO010000061.1, read as the reverse complement.
AAGAACTGCAGGCCTCACTGGCCTCAGTTAAGGTCAGTGTTTCTGACTCCACCATAGGAAAGATACTGGGCAAAAATGGATTGCATGGCAGAGTTCCAAATTGAAAAACACTACTGAACAAAAAGAACAAAGACTTGTCTCAGTTTTGCCAGAAAACATCTTGGTTATCCCCAAGACTTTTGGGAGAATACTTTGGACCGACAAGACAAAGGTTGAACATTTTGAAAGATCTAAGTCACATTACATCTGGTGTAGAAGTAACTCAGCATTTCAGAAAAAAAGAACATCATATCAACGGCAAAATACGGTGGTGGTAGTGTGATGGTATGAGGCTGTTTTGCAGCTTCAGGACCTGGAAGACTAGCTGTGGTCAATAGAACAATGAATTTTGCTGTCAAACAAAAAATCCTGAAGGAGAATATCTGGCCATCTTTTTGTGACCTCAAGCTGAACCGCACTTGGGTTCTGCAACAGGACAGTGGTCCAAAACACACAAGCAAGTCCATCTTTGATGGACACACATTGTAGTTTTGCTGTCATGGTTGCTGGAAAGTGGAATCCAGTAATGCCACACAGTGACTGACCAAAGATGGACCGGAACTTAGGAAATGAAGCTGATGGGAAAGTAGCTGCAGGTAAAACTAATGAATTACAAAGAACAGGTGTGAGTGGAATGAATAGGGCAGATAAGCAGAAGTGACTAAATTGTTTGGCAGAAGGCACACAAAGACACGGATACTAAACACAGGGAGCAGCAATATGACAAACTAAATCCACACCACCAACACCCCCTCCTACCACCTATAATTCTATCAAAACACAGCACAAAGAAACCAGAGCCATGATATCTGCATCAAATAAAATAAAAAAATTTTTTTTTTACATAACTTCATTATTTTTTATACTTCTATCCCCTTGTCTTCTGCGTTTTATTTAAAGGACTTTCTGTACTTCTATTTAACCACCAAGCTAAGTTTTGCATCATATAATTTGAAGTTACTAAGTATTGAAGCTGGCAGGCCTATAGCTCCTTAGGGAAGGTATATGTTGCGTAAGACCTCATGAGTCATCACAGAGAAAAGTTTCTTGTTTTCAAATGTCTGTCCAACCAGTGCTGATGGGGTTTACTAAAGCCAGCATGAGTTTTTGAAAAGCTCTGGGTTGTTAAATGGCAGCGAGAGAGTCGGGACTTAACTGGAATTAAAATCACAGCAGCACATGAGCTCATACCCACGTGCCTTTTGGTGGGTGATGCTGTGTTAACGCCTTGTCACATTATATTTTAGACAACCTATGAGAATTTTGTTATGAATATTTTACTCATATCGGCTAAATATTTAATCTAAATTTTAGCATTGCAGGATGTATAGGTCCAAAAGAGGCTTTCAGGAGTTTTTTTTAATTCTATCTTCAGCTTATTAAGTGACTATTTTTAGCATTTTTAGCAACTTGATTTACCATTCACAGAGAAAAAGTCATGAAGGATCTTGTGAATACCTTTCTTCACCTTTTCTGTGAAAGAACTGCAAAGGTGGTGTAATAAACAGCATGGAGATGACAAGGACAAACATTTGTCATTTATGAGATGGTGTTAAGTGGCAGTGACTGGACGCAGAAAACCATCTGCATATACCCTGTACTAATTTAGCTAATGTTCACCTGTGAATGTGTGCAAGTGTATTTTAGCCAAGGATTCTGTATGAGTCTGAAGGCAGTAAGAGCCTCTCCACTTAGTGCTCATTATTGTCCGCAATGAGGTCATCTTGTAATCCAGAGTACAGAAAAAAAGAAACAAAATCAAATCATTTCTATTCAACTATTATGATCTAAATGCACTTATCCAGCTCCTCAAACACAGCCAACAATTAGGAGAAATAATTTGGTGAATAGAGCCTCATCAAAACATGGAATAAAGCCTTTCAAGCTTGGGTTTTCTACAGATCTGTGACCAAACAGCAGGAAACCATATACAGACCTTACAATTAGTTCACATGCTTCCTTGTTTTTGTACTGCTAGTAGTGTGGCTTTTTTTGTTTGTTTGTTTTTTGTCCTTATAGTAATGTTCATTGGGTCTTTTTAAGCTCCTGTTTTAAACAGTTGGCTTTTTCTCAGTTCAGTAGAGTTCTATAGTGTGACTGTTGTCCACTTCATTTTTTTCCTTCACATCATAAAAGCTGAAGTACAATCAAATAATGGCTTTAAATACAGAAGATGTTGTCTGTAGGTCTTAGGCATTTTGATAACTTCCTGGTTTGCACACCTTTATCATGGTCTGTGGATTTATGTTTTGGTGTTTCAGTGTTTCCCTGTGTGCTCTCTGCCCTGCTGCCTCGCCCACGCTCTCCTGTTTCCTCTTGTGTCTGCTCCAGGTGTTTCTTGTTTGTCCTCATTAGTTTGACTATATATTCTGTGTTCAGTCTTTGTCCGTGCATTGTGCTGTGTCGTCAGCCTGTTGGTCTCATGTCCTTGGACTTTTTGCCACGCCACGTTTGTGAGTTTTGGAGTTGCCTTGTCAGCGCATTTTTATTAATAAATCCTTTAGTTTTTTTAAACTCTGCTTCTGCCTGTGCCCTGGGTCTGTTCTGCGCTTAAAACCTGACAGAATGAACGGACCCAGCCCACAGGCACAACTTTTTCGGGCTTTCCGAGGGAGGATCGTTCTTTTTTGTTTCGCCACCTCTCGGTACTTCAGCCTCCCTTCTAGCCTCACTGGAGTCCGGCGACGTTCCGTGGGTCCACCGCGACTGTTCCTTCTCCTCCTGTCCATGAGGAGTCCATCCCATCTCTGCCATCGGGGGAGCAACAGAGGACGCACCCCTTAATCAGCAGTTCGCTGACCATCCTCCGGTGGTCTCCCATTCCCGGCTCCAGACTCATGCTCTGTCGGCAGATCGAGGGAGTTCTGGTGGGTTGCCCCGACCTGCTGCTTCTGCCTGGCCATCAGCGGCTGTTCCTCTATGTTTGGAGGGTTCTGGCCAAGCAGTCCGCTAACCAACCAACCCACCCCATCTGTGTTTCCTGAGTCCCCGGGTGGGATTGTAAAGTCCCCGGGTCTTCCTGAGTTTCCTGAGTCCCCAGGTCGTCCAGAGTCGGTGGTCCCAGCGTGTCCAGAGTCAGTGGTTCTAGAGGTTCGTGGGTCGGCTGCCGGCGCCTCTTTTACGTCTGGGTTGTCTGCCATCGCCTCTCCGTCCCCTCTGTTGCCTGTGTTCGCCTTCGCCAAGGCTTCGGCTCCATCAACCTCCGCTGGCTCCTCAACTTCTCCCGCCTCCTCCCTGGGCTCCACGTCTGCTCCTGTTCCCGCCAGGCCTCCTGTTCCTGTTGGGTTCCATGTTGAAGGGTTTACTGGCCGGCCCCTGGACCCTTCTGTGTTTTTGTCCTGAATTCCCCTTATCTTGTCTTGTCCTGTGCCTCTCATTGTTGACGGTCGAAGCCGTCGTTAAGGGAGAGGTACTGTCATAGTCTGTGGATTTATGTTTTTATTTTTTAAGTGTTTCAGTGTTTCCCTGTGTGCTCTCTGCCCTGCTGCCCCACCCACGCTCTCCTGTTTCCTCTTGTGTCTGCTCCAGGTGTTTCTTGTTTGTCCTCATTAGTTTGACTATATATTCTGTGTTCAGTCTTTGTCCGTTCATTGTGCTGTGTCGTCAGCCTGTTGGTCTCATGTCCTTGGATTTTTTGCCACGCCACGTTTGTGAGTTTTGGAGTTGCCTTGTCAGCACATTTTTGTTAATAAATCCTTTTGTTTTTTTGAACTCTGTTCCTGCCTGTGCCCTGGGTCTGTTCTGCGCTTAAAACCTGACAACCTTAAACAGTTCATATTTTTATATTTCAGTGTTCTGTTTTTGAGCTCCACAATATGTCATAATTGCCACTGAATAATATTCAAGTTCTGAATTTTCTTTTGATTCAGAATTGTTTGTGTGGAAAACAAAAGTATTGTTTGTTTGTAGCTTGTTTTAGGCTGTTTATGTGGATATTTTTAGAGACGACTAAAAAAAAAGATAGTTTTGGTGAAACAATGTTTCAATGTGGTCAAGGCCTTACTCTAATCGGAGCATTATAACTTCATTGTTACATGTGATGCTACCGGTGTTTGGCACTTCTTTAAAATTCAGTAAAGTTGCTAGTGCAGGAACAGAAAATTTATTTCACAGCACTGATCCTGAACTTCTGATCCTTTTATGGAGGATTACTGCAGACAGTTGGAGAGAAAGTGTCTGACCACTAAAGAGAGTGAAAGGAAAAGGAAACTAAGCAAGATAGAGGAAAAAGGTGTCTATTAAACCTTAAAATAAGCTCAGTGAACTGATCCACAGCATTTACTTAAGCTTAGATTTCCCCATCTAGTCAGTTGGGAATGGGAACACAAATTATCAAAAATATTTTATGCTGGTTTGTGAGCTAGACTTTAACAGGCTTCAGGCTCAGGCTTCAGTGTAGCCATTAACAGCCGGTAGTATCATGTCTCTTGAAATCTCCTAATGTTCTACTAATGCTCGCTAACAGCATTTAGTGGTAGACAAGATTGAAACATTGATTGTTTCTCCCGGATATGACTTTGACTTGTAGTATCTGTGTAAACTACAGGATTACAACATTGTGTGTGTGTGTGTGTGTGCATGTTTTTGTTACGTGGTGGGGACAATTTTTGACCATTTTGTAAGGACCCACTGTTCTGAATGGGTCAAAAGCCCAGTCCCCATTGGGGGAAACACCATTGGTGGATCCAGGGTTAATTTAGGACTATTGTGTGAATTGAGTTTAGTATAGGTTTAGGTTTAGGGTCGGGTATTTACTGGGGTGGTTGGGTTTATGATATGGGGTCTGGGTTAGGCTATAGAAATGATCAGTAAGTGAATGGGACTTAATGCAAAGTCCTCACAAGGATAGAGGAACAAACTCATGTGTGTGTTCTGCACCATCAGGGGTAGTATAGCTGGAAAAAATAAAGGCTCCCAAGAGCATAGTCATTATTTATTAGTCTAAGTGCTTTATCTGTTGTAGAAAAGGAAACATAGTCTCTTTATGTCTGTGCAACTTCATGAGACTATGTTTACAGTTCACTCTAATTTCTTATTCAGAACAGTCATAATAATTAAATATAATACAAGTCAGTGTCTCATCTTCACCAGTAAACCATGAATGTTATAGATTTAACACTCGCTTTGAGTCCACCTTATTGTGTGAATGCTTATAAAGCAAAATTTAATATTTGGTTCTGTCGGTCAGTAATGTGGCTATTTATTTCTGGCCATTTTTTTTCAGATGTTTTGAATACCACTGTGCATATTTTTTGTCAGAAGGCAAAATAGTGATGTTTTGGTCCTGGATGAAAGATTTTATAGCTTGTAGTTTCTGTTGTGTGAGATTGGCAGGAGGAGGTTTGGAACTGGAGAGGGTCATTGTTACCTTCATTCTGAGTTGTTCTGCCTCTGCTTCAGTAGCAGTGATTAGTTCCACAACATGTATTTCTTGTTCTGAAACAACAAAATTCAGTCATTTCATCAGCATGCCATTCTCTGGCTGTCAGCATCTTTTCTGTCATAATTGTAACTGACTGATCCTGTGTTTGTGTTACTCCTGTTCATTCCTGAAACATTGTGATAAAACCAGCTCTCTGCTGTAATATTAAGAACTTAATATTTTTTGTCATTTTTTACTTTCCTGATACTTTGAAAACTGGACCAATTAAACAAATCTGGAGACATATTCTGTTTGAGTTAGAAGAGGTACAACTTCTGGCAGGTCTGATCACTTCCTTCTGCGAACTTAGTGAAGTATATATATAAGCAGGTGAGACTTGTTGCGATTACAAGATTTCTTTTTCAAGGGAGCTTTGTCCAAGTAGGCAACAGCGACAGTTTCGAGAAACATACAAACCAAGAAAACCAATTAATAGAACCAATAAAAGTTCACAATATAACTCAACATACATCAGTATAAATGCAACATGTAAGAGCAGCAGGCTAGGATAGGAAGCAATTTTAAACTCCAGTCAAATCTTCTTTCAAACCCTTCACTAAAGGGCTCCACGTACTCCCTCCGAACTGCGTAATTGGCTCTCATTGTCCCAGTTTTATGGCAAAAACTGTGTCATTTATTTCACAAATTTGAGTCCCGCCCCCCCTTGTTGTCACAACCTGTTTTCAGCCCCCTCTGCTTGAGAACTAAACTGTGTGATTTGTCAGACGTTTGTGGGCGTGTTTGTTTATGCTGAAAGTGCTCAGATGCTGCATTTTGCTTCAACTACTTACTTCCAAAAAAAAAAAAAAAGTCGCTTCAGAATCTTGTACCTGGAAGCAGACATTTATAAAGATAGTCAAATGGCCAAAAACCCACGGATGGAGATAAAAGAGACTTTTCCATGGAGGAGTCCATCTGCAGGAAAGTGTGGAGCTTTATCCACAACAGATTTATGGACAAACAACATTAGGTATCAGGGTTTTTTCCTGGAGTGTAGACTACAGCAGGATGAAACCTCATGCAGTATTGCAGCAGGAGGGGTTTCCCAGGAGCTTGGCATAGTGTGTCTCAGGAGCAATGAAAGGTGTGTGCGTGTGTGTGTGTGTGTGTGTGCACTGTTCAGTTTTGGATAGGGTATACTCTTGAAGCTTTAATTTAGTATGTAAGGGATTCTAAGCTGCAGGGGCAGAAAAAAAGCCTTTTACCAAGTCCTGTAACATTGGGAACAATCAATGAAAGGGTTTAACTTGAACACAGTTGATATTGACTATTCTAAAATATACCCATAAAGATAGGAGGGAAGCAACCCAAGAATAGTTTTATAGATAAAAATGTTCCAATGTGTGAGTCTATGCATGGCCAAGGAAGGCTGTCTTGTTCCTTCACTAAGCAGCTTGTTTTGAACTTTCAGAAGCATCTTATCTTCTCTGTCCCCTTTAATGGTTGAGTTGAGTCTTGTTGAGGAAGAGTCTTGGTTAACTGATGGTTCCTGCAGTTTGCAAGTATCCTTGACATGTTCTCATAATCCTGTACTATTTCTAATCCTCTTCTGCCAATTTATTTTTATTTCTAAACATTAATTAGATTTAATTTCTTTAAAATGTGTCCAGTGGTTCATAAGACAGACAGATACATAAAGACACACAGACAAAGACAGAAACATCATCACCTACTTTGCAATCATTGCAATCAACCCTACTTTGCTTTTGGCAGCAAGCAGGAACTACTGTCAACCTGTTAATCTGATGTTATACTGTATGTTGCCACTGATTGATGGAATTTACTTTTAAAGGTGGATGATGGTGTCAGACTTGTGTGTTTGTGTTTTCCAGTGTGCAAATTTAAAGCTCACAAACGATGTGCTGTCAGAGCTACTAACAACTGTAAGTGGACCACCCTGGCTTCCATAGGGAAAGACATCATTGAGGACGAAGACGGGGTGAGTTTGTTAAAATCTCAACTTTATTTTAAAAACTACATTTGAGACCCCTTTGTTCTATTGAGTACTTTCATAAAATGTTTTAGGGTTCACAAAAACTGTCAAAAAATGACATTTAAAATTGAGGTACATTGAGAAAAGGTCTTATGAATATACAGTGGCCTGCAAAGGTATTCATACCCCTTGAACTTTTCCATATTTTGTCACATTACAACCACAAACATAAATGTATTTCATTTAGAATTTAATGTGAAAGACCAACACAAAGTGGTATACAATTGTGAACTGGAAAGAAAATGATACATGATTCAAAACATTTTTTATAAATAAAAAAGTAAAAAGTGCAGTGTGCAAAAGCATTCAGCCCCCTTTTCTCTGTGTGCAACCAATTGCATTCAGAAGTTGCCTGATGACTGCTAATGACCAATCAGAGTCCACCTGTGTGTAATCTAATCTCAGTACAAAAAAAAATTTGCTCTGTGACGGCCTCCGAGGTTGGTTAAGAGAATATTTGGGACCAAACAGCATCATGAAGTCCAAAGAACACACCAGACGGGTCAGGAATAAGGTTGTGGAGAAGTTTAAAGCAGGCTTAGGCTATAAAAAGATGTCCCAAGCTTTGAACATCATACCGAGCACTGTTCAATTCATCATTTGGAAATGGAAAATGTATGACACAACTGTAAACATACAAAGACAAGGCCGTCCACCTAAACTTACAGTCCGAACAAGGAGAGAACTGATCAGAGATGCAGCCAAGAGGCCCATGATGACTCTGGAGGAAATGCAGGGACAACTATTTGTTGCACACTGCACAAATGTGGTCTTTATGGAAGAGTGGTAAGAAGAAAGCCATTGTTAAAAGAAAACCATAAAAAGTCCCGTTTGCAGTTTGTCAGAAGCCATGTTGGGGACATAGACTTGTGGAAGAAGGTACTTCGGTCAGACGAGACCAAAATTGAACTTTTTGGCCAAAATGCAAAACGCTATGCGTGTTGGATTAACACTCCACATCACTCTGAACACAACATCCCCCATCATATATGGTGGCAGCATCATGCTCTGGGGGTGCTTCTATTCAGCAGGGACAGAGAAGATGGTCAGAGTTGGTGGGAAGACGGATGGAGCCAAATACAGGGCAACCTTGGAAGAAAACCTGTTGGAGTCTGCAAAAGACTTGAGATTGGGACAGAGGACAACAACCTTAAACATAAAGCAAAGGCTACAATGAAATGGTTTAAAACCAAACTAAGTTTTGTGTTAGAATGGCCCAGTTAAAGTCCAGACCTAAACCCAATTAAGAATTTGTGGAAAGATCTGAAAATTGCTGTTCACAAACCCTCTCCATCTAATCTGACCAAGCTTCAGCTGTTTAGCAAAGAAAATTGGGCAAAAGTTTCAGTCACTAGATGTGCAAAGTGTGCAGACATACTTTGAAAGACTTGCTGCTGTAATTGCAGCAAAAGGTGGTTCTACAATGTATTGACTCAGGGGTTGAATACTTTTGAAAATGTTTTGAATCATGTATAATTTTCTTTCCACTTCACAATTATATACCAGAGTGTTGTTCTTTCACATTAAATTGCAATGAAATGTATTTATGTTTGTGGTTGTAATGTGATAAAATATGGAAAATTTCAAGGGGTATGAATGAATGAATGTATACCTCTTCATCATGCATAAAAGCACACAGTCTAACAATACTATTTTATGATTTAGCTTTTTATGTCCAGGTCTTACCTCAATTTACACTGCGTCCACTCCGCTCAGAACTCAGTAGTAAAAATGCACCTATAATAATCAATGAGACCATTTACACTGTATCTGCAAGGAGGCTCTGGGTAGTGTAATGAGTCAATGTTCGCATGGCCTTCTGCCAAAATTAAATTCAGTCCTATTTTTACTTGACATTGTAGCAATGATCACAACGCTCCAGAAGGGAAACAACAGGGACAACAGCATTAGGGGCAGCTATGGTTGAGTGGTTAGGGTAGTTGTTCCTCTAATGCAAGAGTTGGCGGTTCGATTCCACTACTAGTTGGTCACATTTTGAAGTGTCCCTGAGCAAAACACTGAACCCCATGTCTCTGATGTGTGTCTCATCAGTGTATGAATGTGATTTAAAGCACTGATTAGATTCTATAGATGGATCTACTTGTATTAGTTTTGTAGAAAGATCTATTAGAGCTCTGAATGAATGTGTGTGAATGGGTAAATGTGGGCACAGATTGCAGTGTAAAGCAGTGGTACCCAACTTATTTTCCTCAAAGCCCCCCTTCTTACTTCCTAGACAATCCTAGACCAGGATACTCAAAGCTGATGAGAACATGATGAGAATCTCTTGTTCCACCACATCCCAAAGGTTCTATTGGACTGAGATCTGGTGACTGGAGGTCATTCCAGTTCAGAGAACTCATTGTTGTGTTGAAGAAACCAGTCTGAGATGATTCTTTATGACATATTTTTTTACAGCGCTGACAGGCAGAGGATGTATATACAGGTAAAAGCCAGTAAATTAGAATATTTTGAAAAACTTGATTTATTTCAGTAATTGCATTCAAAAGG
>JARVJO010000061.1:20440254-20453396 GCA_031762555.1 Cynodonichthys magdalenae | reverse complement strand
CACATTCATACACTGATGGGACACATCAGAGGCATCAGGTGAAGTGTCTTGCCCAAGGACACAACAACTGAGACAGCAGGAACGGATTGAACCAGCGACCTTCCAGTTCCAGGACGACTCCCCTAACCTCTGCCACAGCCGCCCAACTAATGAGCAGAAACAAGAAACACCTGGGAGAGAAAGATGAGGAACAGGTGAGAGTGGGCGGGGCTGGAACAGAGACAGGAAGTAAACAGAGAAAGAAGAGAAACCAAAATAAAACCAGTCCATTACAGAAGTAGATAAAGAGCTCAGATCCTATTCAATGGGCATGTGTGCACAAAGGGTTTGTTTCTTTTAAATATTTAACGTGAAATTCATTTCTAAAACTTCTATTTTACAAAAGGATAACTTTATTAATGTGAGATTCTATGATTTACACACTTTTTTTTCTTGGTAAATGCCTTTAAATTCATTGCAAAAAGAATTTACTGTATTTTTTCATGTATAATACTAGAAATTTAACCCTAAAAATCATCCATAAAGTAGGGGGATAGTATTATACATGGGTTATTGATAATTAGTTTTATGCTTTTTAAGCTCAAAAAATGATCATATGATACATGAATAAATACGGTAATCTACTGAACCATAGCCATTTGTTGCATTAGTAAAAGTGAAACAGCCATGTTTTTCTGCAGCTAATTCTGTGTTAAATTATTTTTCAGTCACCTTATAATTACACACTGTTTAGGTTAATAAATAATTGATAATAATTGAGATTGGACGATATGAAAAAATTAATTGTGATCATTTTTTGCTATATGGCCCAGCCCTAGCTGAGAGTCATGCTCAACACTTCCTACAGAGTGCTACACAATGTGCTAAACTGAAATGATAAATTAACAGTGTTTACAAAATATCTCATGAATCACTGGACCAATTTTATATGTAGAACTATTAGAACATTTCCTGATCTTTGGATGTACGTCTACACCTCATCAAGCTCAGCTAACACAAAAATGGCTGACTATCAGATTTTAAGCTAAAATGTTGTATGGTAATAGCTTGGAGTAATTCTCAACACATACAATAAGAAAAAACACAAATTGACAAAAACAAACATAAAGCCATTTACAAGATTTGACCATTTATTCCCAACACAGAACAATCTTAGTATGAAAGGTGAGTTGATATGAATCCCTTCAATGAATGCTTGGGATTAACTGTCTCAGTCACATTGTTGTTTAATCTGTTGGAAATTCACAACCTCTAATGGCTCTTTGTTCACAAAACGACATGTACAAAATAACAGTTTATTCAAATAAGTGCCAAATAACTTTGTTTAAAAGCTTAAAATTTTCAGTTTCTTTGAACATTACTATAAAATCTGACATTCCAAGTACAAAAACAAATTAACTGAAATTTAAATGTTTTTGGATCGCTAAAAAAAATCACGTTAAACACCATCCAAGCTGCAGCTGCGTGGAGCAAAAATCCAGAAGCACATTTGTTGTAGAGCTACTTATGAAGCTGTTTGAAAAGGACCAGCTTCAACAAGTATTACAGACACATTATTTTGATAAACTTGTCCTGAGCTCTAACCCTCAACATCTTCATCCTCTGTCTTGTAAATGTCCTGGTTCCTGCGTTTGATCCTGGGAGTTGTGCTTCTGCTGCCTGGTTCTCTGCCCTCAGTGCTGCTTCGTTTAAGAACGCGTGCAGCTGTGGCGTCCTCATCACTGCCACACTGCTCTTCCTGTTGAGGAGGAGCTTTTAGGGTAGAGTGAGGGGGACTTGGAAGGTCCATCAGGTGGGAAAGAGGAGTGGGTGAGATACTAGATTTGGGCTCAGGAAGAACCAACTGGCCAGGTGTGTGGATGTCAGAGCTTCTATCTGCCCGCTCTGAGACGTTTGCTCCACCCTCCTCCTCTTCCTCCCATTCATCCTCTAAAATGATCTGATCAGGATTAAAAGAACTTGACAATCCTGAAGTATCAGATGGGTACTCGCTGGACTCATCTGCATTTCCATCCTCTTCCTCTTCCTCCTCACCTGCATTGCTGCTCTGAGGTCTGCCCAGCTTTCCTCTTCCCTGTACAGCCTGAGCGTAGAGGTCCGTCAGGCCGAGCTTGGCACAGAACTCTGTTGTTTGAGGGTTGATGATGCAGTTTTGGGTGTGCTGTGGTTGACAATTCTTGGGGTCATATGGTGTTACGGTTCTGATGAAGTTGTTTGGGATACAGAGTTCCCCGCACACATCCTCCAATGCATGCATCATGTCTTTCTCTGAAGCTCTGAAGTCCCACCTAAAACGTACAATCAGAGCAGAAAAAAAATTAAATGAGGGTGGTGGGGGGGGGGACGACACCCAAAAGCTCCATCCTTTTATTTAGTGGGTTGCAAAAGTATTCACACCCCGTGAAGCTTTCTGTATTTTATCACATTACAACCACAAACATAAATATATTTCACTGGAATTAATGTGAAAGAACAACTCTGGTATATAGTTGTGAAGTGGAAAGAAAATGATACAGTCTTTTAGGCTGTCTTCACCAGCTTTGTGCATCTGATGATTGAAATGTTTGTCCTCTCTTTGCTAAACAGCTGAAGCTCAGTCAGATTAGATGGAGAGGGTTTGTGAACAGCAGTTCTCAGATCTTTCCATGCATTCTTAACTGGGGTTAGGTCTGGACTTTGACTGGGCCATTCTAACACATGAATATGTTTTGTATTACACTATTCCACTGTAGCCCTGGCCCTGTATGTTGTTCTGCTGGAAGGTGAACCTCTGCCCCAGTCTCAAGTCTTTTGCAGACTCCCACAGGTTGCCCTGTATTTGGCTCCATCCATCTTCTCTGTCCCTGCTGAATAGCAGCACCCCAGAGCATGATGCTGCCACCATATATGACAGTGAGGATGGTGTGTTCAGAATCAGGTGCAGTGTTAATTCTCTGCCACAAATAACGTTTTGCATTTTGGCCAAAAAGTTCCATTTTGGTCTCATCTGACCAAAGCACCTTCTTCCACGTTTGCTGTGTCTCCAACATGGCTTCTGACAAACTGCAAATGGGACTTCTTAAGATTTTCTTTTAACAATGTCTTTCTTCTTGCTTCTTTCTTCCATAAAGACCACATTTTTGCAGTGCACGACTAAAGCCAAATTCACACTCCCTGCAAACTGCAGAAGTCGGAGGGAGTTTTTAGACATGTGTTTGTGCTGAAAGTGCTCGGATGCTACATTTTCCTTCAACCACTCGTTTAAAAAAAAAAAAAAGACTCGCTTCCAGAGCTGACCGTTGAACCAGGGAGCAGACATTTATAAAGAGAGTTATTAAACTGTGAAAAACTCATGAATGGAGATAAAACAGACGTGCACGCAAGAATCCGATAAAAACTGTGGAGCTTTAACCGCGACAGATTTGTGGATAAAAACGTTGGGTGAGTGACGAGTCTCTGACTTTTTTTCTGCATCAGACTCCAGCGGGAAGAAACTCCATGCAGTGACGTATGCTGCTGTGGGAGGGGTTCTGGAGGTGTGTCTCTGTGTGTGAAAACGAACGCCGAACAACGCCGTGACCGCACACATCGACTGTTCAGCTTCGGAACGAGTATGTTCCAGGCTTAATAGTTGTCCTGTGGACAGATTCCCCATCAGAGTCACCATGGCTGCATCTCTGATCAGTGCTCGCCTTGTTCAGCCTGTAAGTTCAGGTGGACGGCCTTGTCTTGGTAGGTTTAGTTGTGCCATACTCTACATTTCTGGATGATGAAATGAACTGTAGAAATAATGTGCTGTTGAAAAACGTCATGTCTGAATAAAACAGGAATCCACTGGACGTCTTATCGCAACTTTATTCTCATCTGACTCTAATCAGGTTCACAGCACTCAGCACAGGTCTTAGCAAAGGGCCAAATAAAACAGTCCAATCTGTCCAGGCTAGATCTGAACAGAGACTCTGCAAAACACAAACAACGTCTAAAAACTTCAACATTATAACCTCTTTGGTCTCCTCCTGGTTACACCCCTGGAGGTGGTAACTATTTTACGTCAGACAAAGAACATAACCAGCTTTTGTTTGTACAGAAAGAAAGAACACACTGATAACACACACACCTGGACTTCATGATGCTGTATGATCCCTGATATTCTCTTAGCCAACCTCTGAGGCACCACAGAGCAGCTGTATTGTACTGTGAGATGGTATTAGTCCTTAGCAGTCATCAGGCAACTTCTGAATGCAATTAGTTGCACTCAGAAAAAAGGGGGTTGTAATGTGACAAAATATGGAAAAGTTCAAGGGGTACGAATGCTTTTGCAAGTCATTGTTTGCTCATTTACCTAAACTGACAGCCAGAACAAGGAGTACAGTCTAAGAGGCAAAGAAGCCCCATGGTAACTTTGAAGGAACTACAGAGATCCACAGCTCAGGTAGAACAATCTCTACACAGAACTAATAGTTGTTGACTCCACAAATCTAAACTTTATGAAAGAGTGGCAATGAGAAAGCCATTGTTGAAAGAAAGTCATAAGAAGTTCCATTTGCAGCTTGCCAGCAGCTATGTGCAGTAGGCACACAGCAAATGTGTAAAGAAGCTGCTCTGATGTGATGGAAAACTAACAATACACGTCACTGTGAACACAGCATCCACACTGAAACATGGTAGTGGCAGCATCATGCTGTGTCTCAATACAGAACTCAATACAAGACAATCCTGTAAGAAAACCTGTTAGACACTGTAAAAACCTGAGACCGGGGCAGAGGTTCACTCACCAGCAGGACAACAAACCCCAAACATAAAGCAAGGTGAAAGGATTTGAACACTTTTATCACAGACACTCTCCATCCAATCTGACTCAGTTTAAGCTAATTTAAATTTAAAAAGTTTAAATATTTGCGTACCTTTCATGCAAGCCATTTCTCTCTGGGGGATTCCAAAGTTGAGGAGAAGTCCTCTGTAAACCGTTGGTGGCTTTCAGAACAGCAAGCCACTCTGGATCATATTCAAGACCCTCAGATGAACTTGGTCGGTCAGGAAAATCCACAATCTGAATTGCATACACACAGATTGATTTGCACAAAGCCATAATCAAACACCTGAACACAGAGTGTGAGGGCTGTACGTGAAGGAAATACATTTCAACAAACCTGCAGAAACTCCCTGTAGGGCAGACATTTATCCAGAGACAAGAATTTAGTTACCCGTGGAGCAGCATTTTCTTTAGGCTACAGAAAAAACAAGTCAGTGTGTAATAAATCTGTGGACTTAGTTTGTAATAATTATATAATTTCTACCACTTATTCATGTGCATTCATTCACTTAAATTAGCAGGTTGAGGAAAAGACCGTCATTCTCACCGGATGCTGCATAACAGCAGCAAACTTGACATGAAGATGGGCAGAGAACCAGTAGCTGGGCTGGAGGTGAGCCAGAAGCTCCTCAGCAGCAGGACTTCCTAGAATATTTGACTCCACATCTTGACGCAAAAACCTTTTCTTACGTAACAATTCTTTTGTGTTTCCATAGTAGCAGATTCCCCGAGGCCAATCATGGCTCATAAAGATGTCTATTGGCATCTGAATCTTTAGTGAAACAAACAAAAAAAGAAACATTTATTTTATAGGTCTAGCAATCTCCAAAGGAATGAATATTGACACCTTTTATGCCAGAGTTTTAGACTAAGAACATCTTATACTAAGAAATAAGAGTTTTGGACAAACTTTGAAAATAATGTTATGCACCATCTCATGCAATGTCAAAAGATGTCACAGTATATGTTGTGAATACCTTAAATACTATGACAGCCAATCCATTTTTGTGATTACTAATGTAGATAACACTGGAAGCCATCTGGATTGGCTCCAAAAGTTTATTAGTTGTAGATGTATGATTACTTTTTAAAAGTTTCATTAAAGTTCTATAACCACACCACGTTTTAGGTTATACATGACAAATGGGCTGTGTTATAGCCATTTTTGTGTTTAAGGTTACTTGCTTGTCATCTTGAATCAGGTTGATTCAGTTCTAAATGTACAATCAATGATTACTTTTAGCAAGTTTTAATAAAATTTGTTCAGTGGTTTATAAAACACTTTGGTAACAGAAACAGACAAAAACATCATTAATGCAGATATTTTTTAAACAAGTGTATTAAATGATATTTACCTGCTTTAATTTGAAAACCTCAATATTTCTTGTGTGGTAGACACTTCGAAGGGTTTCAGGATTGTAGGGTGGGAATTCATGGTGACCTTAGAGAATATACATTTCTTTTTTAAAAGGATCCCTTATTACTTATAACATTAGACATTATTTAATAAACATTTACTTAAACTATAAAACAAAGATTATACAAATACTGTCGGCTGGTTAGTTTTTATAAATTTAAAAAATACATATTGTAACACAGACGGCACCATTTCATTAACGCTGCCAAGCATACTGGGTAAATGATGATGTTCTCTAGGTTTTTCCAGTGTGAGGCTGTGTGAGCTCTTATTGCAACTTAGTAGGGATGAACCGAGCATCGGTATTGGCCGGTTTTTAGCTTGATCGGCTAGGTCGAACAAATAAAGAAAGTCGGATTCTGTTTCCAGTTTTTATTCGGTGAGTACTGAGAAATCCCAATTTTTTTGGTCATTGAACGCACCACCAGCACATGACACAGAAACAAGCAGGTGGTCAGTGTGTTGTCAAGTTACTTTCTTCATACCCTTCTATATGGAATTAGATTTGTGCCTAAAAGATTGAGAAAAACTCCTAGATGTTCAAACAAAAATTAGGAATTTGCTAAAAAAATAACATTTAAAAAATCGTTTCAAAAGCAAAACTTACAATCTGCAATCAAAATGTTAAAGCAATACTGTAAAGTTTTTTTCTTGTTTTTGTTAGACAAAATATATTTTTGTTATCAGATTCCTTTGTTTCATTCTCGGTGATCAGAGTTTTACTCTTGCTCCTAGCTTTGCAGTTAGTTTGCAGTTTTTTCCAATTAGAGTGATTTAAATAGGTCATGTGTCCAGGACGCAGCAATGCATGCATTGTTAGAGGGTCAGAGGGTTAGAGAAGAGGAATGAAAGACAGAGTACATGTGTCTGAATGGGAGGGGGCAGGTGGAACAGAGAGGCTATGAGAATCAGAGGTCAAAAAGTTATAGGAGCTCAAGTCTTGGGGTCAACTATTTATGAAATGGAGAGCTAATAAAAGAGAGGCCCCTAGAAAAGCAGGACTACAAGTAGAAGAGGTCACAAACCCATTGTCAATCCAGGAAAGTTGTGAGTTTGGTAAAAAGATGAAGAAAAGATGGAGTGGAGTTATGATAAAAGATTCACAGTAAACATCAAAGGAAAAAAAAAAACAGTCGTATAAACAGTGGCATTAACAAAAAAAAAGGCAGAGACAAGTGGAAGTGACAAAGATGAAGGTGTTAAGAAAGTAATGGAAATGAACAAGCTGAAGATGTTGAGATTCTACTTGGGAGAAAGAAAGATGGATAGGATTAGGAATGAGATCATCAGAAGTACATTACAGATGAACAATTGGGCGATAATGTTAGAAATGGTTTGAATTGAAATGGTTTGGACATGTTCAGAGGAGGCACAGTTGATATACAGTGAACCCTCGCTATAAGGCGGTTCACCTTTCACGGTCTCGCGGCTTCACAGATTTGCATCGTGCATTGTGTTCTGCATTCTGATTGGCTAAACCGCGGGCTTTAAAAGAAAAAAACGCTACAGAGTGGAGTCAGGATGCAGCGGCTCAGTCAGAAAAGCAGTGAAATACACGTGAGTCACTGTTTGTCCTACTGTACTTTGTATTGTTTTTTTCATAATTTTTCATTTTCTCCCGTTCTAATCCAATGACTCGGGTCGCGGTGGGGCGGTGCTGATCTCCGCAATTTGAAGTCTTCAGTTCGTATTGATGATTAAAATTATTATTTTACAGTACAGTAGTTATTTGTAAAAAAAAAAAAAACAAAAAAAAAAAAACATTTATACAGTACTTTTATTTGTTAAACAAATGCTTGGGCTTGTAAAAAGGTTTTGTTCTTTGGTTTCAATGTATTATGGAATATTTCATTGTATAATAATTGTAAAAAAAAATAAAGGTTCCTACTTCACGAATTTCGCCTATCACAGGTTCTTTTTGGAACGTAACCCTGCGAAAAACGAGGGTTCACTGTATTGATTTATGGATATTAATAATGTAGCTGCCAATAAAAAGGCAAAAAATAATGTGACAGAGAACATATGGATATGGAGCAACCTATTTTTAGAGACCTAGAACTATTTGAGACATCAGAGCCTCAAATAGATCTTATACATACTCCTCGTGTTACAACTCTGTGGTGCATGCGTCAGAAGGGTTCAGGGGATGCATGGGCCAAGGTCTTCATGCATAAACAGGCTTGGACCCCAGTCATAACTGCTTCACAGTTTTAGTTTTATTCAAAACTGTACAGGAAAAATAAATGTGGTTATGTGGTTCTAGGGAAATCATTAAAGTCATAAATAATTTTAATAAGTTTAATTGTAGTTCTACAAATTATTTAGATTTTTTCCACTTATGTCATTTTTCATTGATAACTCATTTTTATTATTATTTATCGTGTTTTGGGTTCATTTAAAAGGCCTAATATTTTCCAATATTAACCTTCAAGGGTGGAGCTCGCACAGCCTTGCAACCGAAAACCTAGTGAACTTTAACATTTACTCGGTATGCCTTGTGGCGTTAACAAAATGGCACTATCTTTTTGTTTTAGTTTATAAAAACTAAACAGCCTACTGTATTTTTACAGTCTTTGTTTTACAGTTGTAGTAAATGTTTAACAAATAATGTCTAATGTTACAAGTAATCGTGGATCCCTTTAACATAATGAGAATAGCTTCAAATATATCAAATCATAAACAAACCTACCCTTTCTATAATCATGTGATTTGAAGATTCCAGATAAGCCACCGATTCTAATCCCTTTGTAGCGAACAACACCAGCATAACCTAAAGACATGTGATCAAGTTAGATTTGTGGTTCACAAGATAGGCAGACAGGCACATGTAAAACCCTAACCCCCACCTAAATAATAAATGTTAGGGGCCACCCAGCCTCCATAAGGCAGCTCCTGCAGGTGGTTGGAAGCCTCATGGTTCCCTCCAATAAATATGGTTAATACTGGAGCCATCTTTTCTCCAGAGTAATATCTGCAATACAAACAAAACAAAAATTAGGCAAGCTCTTATTTTTGTTTTTTTTAAACATGGAAAAATCAGAATCAAAGGACTTACTTGTAAAAGGTCTGCATCGTCCTGTACTTGGCTGGGACAGCCATGCACTCCATGTCTCCCTCATTTCGCACAGCTTGAAAGTCTCCACAGCAGAGGAGCAGGTCCACTTTGACGTCTTCCTTCTTCTCCAGATAGGTGATCGTCTCATAGATTTTGTCAAGCTCTCCATGGCAACAGCCTTGTACTGCAATCTTCATGCTCCAGGGATTCCTCTAGGATTTTTTAACTGTGGTGGTGGTGGGCTGTCGGGAGGTTGGGGGGGTGTTGACACGACGCCAGTGACACGACTGAAGATCAACAAGGATTAAATGACGTTAGTTTAAAAAACATTTATTCATTATATTCCCACTGTACAACTGAAAATTACAACTGTACTGTAGTAGGCCTAATCCCATTGCACAGTTTGAAAAAGAGCTCCACTGTCCTGTTGTTTGGGAACTCAGTCAGAGGGGGCCGATTAGCATGCACGCTGCCAGATGATCCTCTTGCAGCTTTTTTTTTTTTTTAAATAAAAATGATGTAACATGAAAAAAAGTCTGCAATTTGCATTAGTTAAGTCTTATATAGCCTATCTCATATCTAAAGATACAGTTAAGATATCTTGAATATTTATGTCATTAAAAAAATTTTGAACTGGAGATTCCTTAAAATTTAACATAAATCTGTTGTTTATACTACCAGTAGTCAGAATGTAATTAGAGATATCGTATATAGGAATTTAGCCTTGTCAAAATGTAAGTAAAGATATCTTAAATAACTACAGTCTAGTCAGAACACATTTTCAGATATCTGGAATGTAGGTGTGGTGAGGTCAAATAAATGCTAGAAGGGCTTGCCATACAGGTGAGCTTTTGCCTGCTGAATGATTGGATGCGCTCTCAGAGCAGAAGCTGATTATGACTTATGAGCAAGCTAACGTTCACGTCTTTTTTTCCATCTGTGAGTAACAATAAAAAACAAACAAAAAAAGGTCAACAAGTTTTTACTTTGAAAATTTGTGTGAAAAAAACAAACAAAACAACTACAGCTGTTGATGGTTCTGTCTGTGTGACGTGCAGCGTGAGGGAGAAATAATTCCCGCAACAAAATATTTCAGTTATGCGTGACATAGCTATACTACAGTGAGAGGGAGTAATTGAGGATTTATCCTCTGCCTATTTGATTTAAAATGCTATATACTTAAGAAATAAGAAATGGTTTACATGCCCAGTCAGGCAGGCAGCAGGACACATCAATGGTAGCAAAATCATGACATAACTCTCGCGACAGTATATGAGATCCTGTGCTAGCAAATTTAAATTCTGTGCGCACAAAATAAATCATGACATAACTCTTGCATGAGTAAACGACATCCTGTGCGAGCCATTTTAAATCCTGTGCACGCAAATTAAATCTGTGTGAGCAAAAAGGATAAGCATGAGAGGGGAATACAGATTTTCATAAGTGTAAAGTAGATAAACAGCTTGCAAACGTGTGCGCACTGTCAGCTGAGCAACACTCAAACCGAGCCATGCAGATCTGGTGACTTGTAAACAGATTTGGTCCAGATCTTAATGCTGTGGGTTTTGTCTGTCCCTTCTGTATCTAGACAGAGACATCAGTCATAACTTGTCAGCGTTGGGTACAGCCTGTCAATGTCCGTGGGATCGGCTGATGGGCAGGGCCGTAAAGTGGCACCAGTGGCTTTTATTCAGAATTGAAGTACTGAAATGCTCAAAGTTGTAAAGTTTCCCTATAAAACAGAGATAAAATGTTCTACTTCCATGATGCACAAACGTCTTCTGAGCACCCAGAATGGACCTGTGCCAGGTTTTAATAATGGAGATGTTACTGCATCCCTGATTGAGCTCCAGGTGAAGCAACATGTGGGTTTTCTTTTCTTTTTTTGGTGAAGCAACGCATGCTGTTTGTCTTCTTTCTTTATCTGATGAGAGAATGTGAGGAAAAGTTCTGTACACTGGCAACTATAGCGCTGCTGCCCCTCCCTCCACAAAAGACCAGAAACCAGTGGATGAAAGTCAGAAGTCATGTGCAGTCAGGTCAGTTTTCCACGATCAGATTGAGTGTTTACATGCACGCCGTTCGGATTATCAATTGGCATAAATCACCCGTCGGATTACAAATTTATTTGAACTGAGCTGAATGGGATCAGAATAATCTGAATGGGGTGTTTACGTGACACATTTTTATTCTGTTTTTTAATCCAATTATTGTTGTCCATGTAAACATAGCTAGCGACAGCCCAGTTAAATACTGGAACCTTTATCACTTTTAGTAAAAAGTATGGATGGAGTAGTTCATAAAATCCACAGTTCAGTTTTCATCTTCTACAGAAATACTATACATTGGTATTAGAGGATTTACCTCGAATCAGTGTAAATATCAGTTATTTTCAATGGCATGTCACAAAGTTGTGTAAAAACTGAAGGAATGAAACATTCTGTCATTTGTCAATGTGACAGAAGCTTGGTGGGATTTTTCTACAATAAATGGGGAGACATTTCTTACCACAAAAGACTTTTAATTTGTTTGACAAACTGATTTCAAATAGTTTTCCTTAAACTTGGAACATAAATTTATACTGTTAAATCTCAAGTTTTCTTGTCAATAATAAAACAGTGTAACATTTTTTAGGGCCTTTAGTAAATTTTTAAGCACAAAATGTCTGAACTGATTGAAATTTAAAGGGTATTTTTACAAAAGGTTAAAGCTGTGGTTCTTACAAAATTGATTTACATGATTTCATTTAGTAGCTGAATCCAAAATAACAGAAACAAACACTGTGGACTGAAAATGTCTTGAATTAAGCAGTGGTGGGACATAATTATGTACCAAAGAGAAACATAGCGATTGAGAAAAAGGACAAGCAAATATGATTTCAATGGGTGGCTTTACACAAACAAGCCATTTAACAAAATTTTAATTCAAACTACTTTTTAAAAGGCAGTGAATGCAGTTCATTAAAAACAGCAGACATGAAATTTATCACATCACAAAATGATCGCAGCACAATTCAGTCTTATTTACGGATTAATGGTCATATTTTAATGTTTTTAAGACCCAAAATAAAACAAAGTAATTTAACAATGAACACATTTAAACTTAGTTGTTATATTTATTGGAAAATATTTACCATAAAATCATCAAACTACATAACCATGAGCATGATTTTGTAGTGCGGTATAGCTAGCAAGAAGCAACGTGGTAAAATAACTAGAAAGACGAAACGAACCAACAAACAACATAAAAAGTACTACTTACGTGAATCAATGACTAACTGAAGAGTTTATTTGTCCTTGTTTAATTTTACATAAAATTAAGGGTTTCAAAAACACGTTTTATTTCAATTCTGCAGCGATGGAACAAATTTTCCTACTTAGCTTTGCGCATGCGCACAATGTCTTCTATATGGTTTTGTACTCGGCAGCACATTCGATAAAAAAGAAAAGAAAAAGGGGAAATATATTACAGAAAAGTTTATATATATTTAGGTTTTTTTCAATATAATAATAATATAAGTTGTGACAAAAAAGTTTTTTTTAATCTAATAGGGAAAGGGAAAATGTCGAATCTTGTTGAATATATGACACAAACGTCACGCTTATAAACAACATTTACCTAAATAAAAATCTGTCAGACAGCTCGATAACTTGTTCTGAGTTTTGTCCCATCTTCAATGCTGCTGGTTACAGCTGAGCCAATAGAGGACTGAAGCTTACAAAAAGCTGTATGCACACGCTGCTGCTACTTTCTTAGAGGCCGCTCGCAGCTGCTCTGGAGGGCGGAGTGTCCGCGTAGTGCTGCGCCTACTCGGGCGCCCGTTCGGAGGAAGAGAGATGGCGTGCTTGTTGGAGGCCCCTCTCCGCATCAGTGTGCTG
>JARVJO010000061.1:20420369-20435416 GCA_031762555.1 Cynodonichthys magdalenae | reverse complement strand
ACTAAAAGTGTTTACAGACAGCTGATAGGAGCTAGCATCCCCTTTAGAGAGCTAAGCATCTTTTCCAAAGAGATGCTGCTAACACAATCAGCCATAATTCAAAGTGGATCCAGGACTGGAAACATCTCTGCAGTTAGAGACAATCAAAACACCTTCTCAAAGACTTCTGACCCAACGGCCAGTTGTCCTGCAAATTCTAACACTACAACTAAAAGTATGTACAGACAGCTGATAGAAGCTAACATCCCCTTAAGAGAGTTAGGCATCTTTTCCAAAGAGATTCTCCAAAATCCATCAGCCATAACTCAAAGTGGACCCAGGACTAATCCCGTCTCAGAGACTTCGGACACAACAGCCAGTAGTCCTGTCGTTTCTATCAATACAGCTGTACATATTTTCAAACAGCTGTTAGAAGCTAATGTCCCCCTTTATGGCTGCTTTCCCAAATATAAGGCCCCAAAACCCTCCATAAGTCAAAGTGAACCCTGGATTAGACTCTTTAAAAAAATGTGTTTGTTTGTAGTTAAACCATGAGACCCTGAGGTCCAATTGCAGCTGGAAACGTTAAATACATTTGGTCTTTTGTCCCCCCTCAACACACACACAAATGGCGGCACGGTGGGTCAGTGGTTAGCACTGACGCTTCACAGCAAGAAGGTCCTGGGTTCAATCCCCCGTTTGCATGTTCTCCTCGTGCTTGCATGGGTTTTCTCCGGGTACTCCGGTTTCCCCCACCCCAAAAAAATATGTACAATAGGTTGCCTTCAGGCCCAGGCCTCTTTTGAAAAAGAGATCTGAGATCTCAATGGGACTTACATGGTTAAATAACGGTAAATAAATAAATAATAAAAACAAATAAATAAAACATTTATTTTACCTTAACTGACAATTTTACATTCCTGGGTTTACTCTGAGTTCCCCCCAAAACTTTCACTTTTAGCAAGAAGGTTGCCAGATTGAATCCCAGCTGGGGACTTAACTGGGTATAGTTTGCATGTTCTCTCCGTGCATGTGTGGGTTTTCTCCAGTTACTCTGGTTTCCCCATAGATTAAAATAAAAGAAATTTAGCTTAATTGGTAACTCTAAATTGTCCTTAGTGAAAAGTAGTATGCTTGAAGCTCATTTTAATAAATATATACTTGAGTATACATTCAAATATATCAGTTATACTAGGCACTATGTACTTGTAGTGTACTAGAAAGTATACTAATTTAAGGGTACTCCGGTTTCCCCCACAGATAAAGATCATGAATGTTAGGCTAATTGGTAACTCTAACTCTAATATTATTTAAATATAAATTGTGTTTAATCTGATGTTCAACATGCATGTTTTTAACCCTTCAATGAGGAGTTCCACAGGGCAGCATCCTCATGTTCTTTGGTTAAAAACTGGTATTTTGCTTTGAATTTACTCAACTCAGTTAAGTGGAACCAGTTGACATAACACAGTGAAGTAAATCCAACATTTCATTTTTAGAGTGTAGACAGTTTTGTTCTTTGTGTGTTTTGTATTTTATAAAAGTAGTCTTTCACTTGGGAAAGGGAGAATCATCTATATCTGCAATGTATAGGAAATTATTTGTCCACTGCTGAGAAGAAACACATATTGGGTTTACATTTGTAAAAAATATAACAACTACATCTGATCATGTTTAACTCAAAAACTGTTCTTAAATGAAGTAGATTTAAATATTTAAACATTTAAAACACCTTTAATTGTTGTTTTTTCTCCACAAACTGAACTGGAGGGTCCTCTCCTCACAGGGCTGGTGTCTCCAGCTGTGTGACAGGCGAGGGACACTTGGACAAGTCCATCACAGGGACACCTGGAGACAAACAATCATTCACCCTCTCAGTCTAAACAAGGAACAGTTTATAATTTATAATGAACCTAATACAGAGAGAAAACCCACAGGTGCACAGGGAGAACATGTAAACTCCACACAGGCAGGGAGGCGAACCTGTGACCTGAGATGTAACCGCTCTAACCGCTGCGCCACAGTCCTGTTGTAAAGTTTTCTCTAACAGGATGCTGCCCCCTGCTGGAGCTCAGAGTCACTGCAGTCAGACTGTAGAGTTCATCTGAGGCAGTTTGGAGGGAAAGTTCTGCAGAACTTCCAACAAAATCACATTGTTTTGTATTTTGTATAAACATCTGAATAAACAACAACTAATTTTGGAAACGATTTCAGTTTGACCTCAAAGAAATTCTTCGTCTTCATTTCCTCTCAAGCTTTAGGTGAAATTGTGCTGCGTTCACTGAACCACAAACAAAGGAAAGTCCAAACTTTGAAATGTTTTGCTTTGCTTGATGAAATCATGAAATAAATGAGTTAAAATGCTGAATGTTTAGATGTTTTCTATCAGTCACTGAATGTGTTGATATAATTTAATGAGTGTCCAGCAGAATAAAACACTTTACTGCAGCTGCAACCAATTCTAAAATCCAGATTTATTTTGATATTTTCTGCTAGTTGTAACAGTTTATTTATTTTCCTTCTTATATTTATTTTTATTTAACAAAGTGTTTACCCTATTTGAGTAAAACATACAGTAAAATAATTTGATTTGTAATTTATATATATATATTTTCTGGAGTAATCACTGTTGAGATCTGCAAATAAAACATGAGGAAAGTGTACAGAAACAAAATGTGCCACAAAAAAGATCAACTTTTCTAATATTTGACTGGTCAAATGTGTGAATACAAATAAAGTTGATAATTTACTTTAGATGTTTTCAACTTAGTAAAGATTTCACAGAAAAGTTACTTTTCCTTTCATTACCACTAAGAGTAGTAACAGACATAAAAATCTGTGGAAGCTAATCTGCTAATATTCATCACATTAGCATCTACTGTGCATCAATCTAGAAAACACCCTTAATAACAAAGATTTGTCTCTGAACACACTGATCCATCCTGGTTATTTTCACTCATGGTGTCAGAAACAGTCAGTAACCAAAACTTCAACACAAATCAAATCTGAATGTGTCATGTGACATTAGTGAACTCAGAGTGGTTTCTGAATCACACATGAAAGTCTTTGTGTTTTTGTCTGAGGTGAGTTTTCAGAAAATGATCCATTTCAGCAGCAAAGAGGCGGAACCAGAACTCTGGTCTCTGAGCTGGTAGGAGGAAGGAGCAGGAAGAGAGAAACAAAACTCATATATCTGTAATTTAGTTCTTGTCTTTAAACATTATGAACAGTAAAAACTGGACTGGTTCTGGGCAGGAGAGACTGAACTGTGCTCAGTGAAGA
Source organism: Cynodonichthys magdalenae (assembly GCA_031762555.1). Lineage (NCBI taxonomy): Eukaryota > Metazoa > Chordata > Actinopteri > Cyprinodontiformes > Rivulidae > Cynodonichthys > Cynodonichthys magdalenae. The sequence goes on along the minus strand of JARVJO010000061.1, from coordinate 20,432,155 downwards.
CGGGTGCTGTTGACCTCAACCAGTGATGTCGTTGGACAGTAGAGGAAACACTTCAAGGACTTGTTCAATCCCATTGGCACGTCTTCAATGGCAGCAGGGCTCTTGATTTCCTCAAGGGTCTGGATGTTGTGGGGCAGTCTTGGGTGACATGTCTGAAACATCGTGTGGACATCGAGTGCAGAGCCTCTGGATCGGCAGAGGGGTGGTTCTCCTTTTCAAAAAGGGGGACCAGAGGGTGTGCTCCAGTTATAATAGCACCACCCTGCTAAAGCCCACGTCACAGTCCCTGCTCCAAAATCAGCTCAGATTGTTGCAGTTTCATGACAGATATTACCTCACCGTGCAAAACCCAACAACCCTGTGACCACCTGTCGACTGTGGGGCTTTGAAAGGAGTGTGTGGAGGCCTCTATCCTCCAGACTTCAATCTACATGTGTTTAGATGAAGATTCTCATCTTCTGTTGACCGTTTGACCCCTGATGACATCATTATGTGCAGATTTGTTTTACAAAACCTCATGTCAATGGAAGGGATATTCAATACAGATCTGCTTATACCTTTATTTATAAAATTTATAGAAAAGTTAGTGGCATTGTGCCGGTGGTGGAGTGGTTAGGGGAGTCATCCTGTAACCATTAGGTTGCCGTTCAATCCCCCATTCTAGCTGTTGTTGTGTCCTTGAGCAAGATGATTAACCTTCCTTGCCTACTGATGGTGGGCGGTGCATAGTAGCTCAGCCTCTGTCAGTGAGCTCCAGGGCAGCTGTGGCTACAATGTAGCTTAGCATCATCAGTGTGTGAGCATGGACCATTGGGTTAATGAAAATACCAGAGAAGTTTAGTAGTGGGGTTTGATGTGGTTCTGTTTGTGTCATCGTGATCTTCAGGTCTCACTGGAGCGGTTCACTGCTGGGATGAGGAACAGAACCTCCAAATCTGAGTCCATGGTCCTCAGTCAGAAAAGCATGGCTTCCTGTCTTTGGGTTGGGGTGAAGCTCTGCCTCAAGTGGAGGAGATCAAGAATCATGGGATTTGGTTCAGGAGTGAGGGAGGAATGGAGCATGGATCGGTGCAGCTGTCCCAGGACTGTGGACTCTGTGTTGATCATTTTACTGTTTACTACTCCGTCTACGTTCTACCCTCATCTATGGCCATTGTAGTGGCCAAGCCACTGCTTTAAGCCACTGAGGTGTTACACCGGGGTATTGTTGACACGCTTTTTGTTACCTTGTTCGATGAATTAAAGTAAGAGCCATCCTTGCGTTTTGTGACGATCGTCCATTTTATTTTGCTTGATTTTCTTTGGATCTGCTCGAAGCAATACATGTTTCTCATCCATATACAATGTTTGTTTCTTCTGCGGTCAAAAACTTTTTTGCCCCCTTCCGGGGTGAAACACCTACTCACACAGAAAGGTTCCTACCTTATATACCGCCCAATACCCATGTGACCCATTACCAAATATTTAGCCATCATCTGCTCCTACACACCGGCCCCTAATTGTTATGACAGGCAGACATAACAATTCTATACAATTACAACAATAGGAGCCAAATGTAATAAGAAAAGAAAAAACATCAAAAATACATATTCATTTTGATTCAACTCACAACCCTTGTATCAAACAAAGTTTTGTAATAGGTCTCTCAATAATATTGTTTTTGGTCTGCAGCTTGACAGAACACACCATGCCTCTTTTATCAGGAAAAGTTTCCATCACTTTAGCAAGAGGCCAAGAACCTCGTGGAGAGGATGAATCCATTATAATGACAATGTCTCCTGTCTTTAAATTTTGTTTCTTTTGATTCCACTTCTGCCTCTCTTGTAATAATGGCAGGTACTCCCTTATCCAACGTTTCCAAAACAAATCCGAGATATACTGAACTTGTCTCCAACGATGTCTCACATACATATCTGAAGGTTCAAATAATCCAGGTGGTAATGCAGGTTTTCCTTTTAACAGAAGAAGATGATTTGGTGTGAGAGGTTCCAAGTCATTTGGCTCGTCAGACAGCTTTGTAATTGGACGATCATTTAAAATGGCTTCTACCTCACACATAACATTGTGAAGTCCATCGTCATCCAATGTTTGCTGGCACAAAACAGAGTTGAGGATGCGCTTTACAAGGCGTATTATACGCTCCCACACTCCGCCAAAATGCGATCCTGCAGGTGGATTAAAACTCCATTCAACTCCAGCTGAAATCACAGCATCCTGAATTCGCATATGGTCCAATGTAGCAAGAGCTTGTCTCAACTCCCTTTCGGCTCCAACAAAATTGGTTCCATTGTCTGACCGAATATGGACAACTTGACCTCTCCTGCTGATGAATCGACGTATTACATTAATGCAGGCATCGGTCTCAAGAGACTGTGCTACCTCCAAATGTATTGCTCTGCTTGTCATACAGGTGAATATCACACCATAACGTTTGCATGTTTTTCTGCCTTGCTTGATTTCCACAGGCCCAAAGTAATCCACTCCAACGTTTGTAAATGGAGGCAAATCGGGAACAATTCTCTCCTTTGGAAGATCTGCCATCTTTTGCTTTAAAGCTCTCCCATTAAAACGTCTGCAAAAATGGCATTCAGATATAATTTTCCTCACAGCTGCATTTGCATTGGTAATCCAGTATCTTCTCCTAAGACTTGACAAAGTATGATTCCTTCCACTGTGTCCCAATAATTGATGGATGTGTTTAAGGATAAGCTTGGAGATATGTTGATCTTTAGAAAGAATAAGAGGATGTTTTTCCTCTACTAGCATTGCTCCCTTGCTCAACCTTCCTCCAACTCTCAATAGACCATCATCCAAAATAGGATCCAGTTTGTAGATGGAACTTTTTCTACTTACTATTCCAATCTTCGATGACAAGGATGAAATTTCATCTTCAAATCTTTGCTGCTGACAATAACGTATAATTGCCAACTCAGCTTCCAACAAATCTTTGGGCGATAAAGCATTACCTTTTGAGGTTATTGTGTCCTTTTGTTTTACTACTGGCTCATCATTTAGATCAAAGTTCTTTAGACATTTTGTCTGATGACTGCGCTGTAGCAAATATCTTTTTAGCTTGAAAAACCAGGCAACTGAAACCTTGAGTTTCTTCCATTCTGAAAAATAATTCATGAGACGATCAGTGGCATTAACTGGATCAGTAACAGTATAATTTACAAAAACATCTCTTTTGAGCTCTGGATCATTCGAATCCACCTTGTCACCAACATAATTTTCTGGCCAGAATTCCTCAAACTTCCAAAGAAAACTGGGACCCTCAATCCAACTGTGATTTTTTAGAAAATTGGACACTTTTACTCCCCTTGATGCAACATCAGCTGGATTGTCATTGGAACAAACATGCCTCCATTGGGAAGGGTTTGAAATCTCTCTTATGGTAGAGATTCTATTTGCCACAAATGTATGAAAACGTTTATCTTCATTATTGATGTATTTCAAAACTGATGTACTGTCTGTCCAGAACACAGATTCTCCCAGCTGCGTTTGAAGCTCCGCCTTTAGCATTACATCCATTCTGGTAGCCAAAACTGCAGCTGTAAGTTCCAATCGTGGTATCGTCACAGTTTTTAAAGGTGTGACTCTAGCTTTGCCCAATAAAAAAGCAACATGAATATGGTCTTTATTGTCCTTCATCCGGATGTATGTTACAGTTCCATAACCATCTTTACTGGCATCAGCAAAATGATGCAGTTGGCTGTGCATAAGGTCCCCAAAGTCTTTAGGCTTTATACATCTTGCTACCTTAAATGAAGCAAGCAACTTGACCTCTTGCAACCAATTTTCCCATCGTTTCAAGATATCCAGTGGCATAACATCATCCCATCCACAACTCCTCCTACAGAGCTCTTGCTGCATCATCTTGGCAGGTAGAGTGACTGGAGATAGGAAACCCAAAGGATCATATATTGAACTGGTGGTGGACAACATGCCACGCCTGGTTAGAGAATGCGGTTTTATCTCAATCTTAAATTTAAATGAGTCTGACTCAACACACCAAAGTAGTCCTAAAGCTCTTTCAACTGGAAGATAATCCCGATCTAAGTTGAGTTCTTTCAGATCTTTTGCCCAATGATCTTCTTCAATAGACTGTAATACTGCTCGACTATTACTTATCCATTTCTCCAAATGGAATCCACCTCTTTTACAGAGAGCACTGAGGTCCTTTACCATTTTTATGGCCTCTGCGTCTGAACCCAAGCTCATCAAGCAGTCATCGACATAAAAGTTTCTCTTGACAGAAAGAACAGCTTCATTACAAAAGTTGTCTTTGTTATCATCAGCAGTTTTCTTTAAGGCATAACTAGCACAACTTGGGGATGAAACCGCTCCAAACAAATGCACTGTCATTCTGTAAACTTTAAGCTCTCTGCCAAGATCTCCTGCTGGCCACCAGAGAAAGCGTAAAAAATCTCTGTCTTGTTCTGCAGCTTTCACTTGATGAAACATAGCCTGAATGTCACCCATAAATGCCACAGGTTCTTGTCTGAAACGAATGAGTACTCCTAATAAGGAAATGGTGAGGTTAGGCCCTTGCAATAGTTCATTGTTTAATGATGTTCCTTGATAAGTAGCTCCACAATCAAACACCCCTCGTAAAGAACCCTTTTTAGGGTGATGAACACCATGGTGAGGAATGTACCATACTTTTCCATTTGTACCTTTAAGCTGTTGATCCGACACTTGCTCTGCATAACCTTTATCAATGACATCCTGCAGACAAGTTGCATATTCCTTGTGAAACTCAGAGTCATTTATAAATCTCTTCCTTAATCCAAGTATCCTCTGCTTGGCTACAGAGTAGCTATTTGGTAAAATGACATCTGGTCTTTTAAAGGGCAACTTCAGGCAATACCCATTATCCTGTAAAGTTGTTGAAGATTCCATGATTTTCATAAATTGAATATCTTCTCTTGACGTTTCCCTTTTTTCTGAAGTCCTCTCATTAAAGTCATGGTCATACTGTTTGTTTAGTAGGAACTCCAGATTAGACACAGAGATTTTATTCACCACTGCAGAACGAGGCTCCACATCAGTAGAATTGCTCTCTCCATTTAAAGGGCCATTGATGACCCAGCCCAGCACAGTTCTTATAGCATATGGGCCATCTTCACAACTGTTGACCACTTCCCAAGGTTCCAATATCTTGGGAGCGTTGGTTCCTATCAACAAGTCAACATTGGCTTTTATAATGGGAATCTGAACCTTTGACAAATAAGGACAACTTTTAATTTCCGCTGCGGTGACAATATCATCTGTGGTGACTGGCATTTGCTTCTGTGTAAGGACTTCTGGCAAAGGATAAAATTTATTTCCATCCAAACCCGATACCTCAATACCAGTTAAAGAATATGTCATAACAACATTTTCTTGTCCCATTGTTTTTAGAAGAAAGTTGCTCCTTTTTCCTGTGATGTTCAGTCTTTGCATAAGCTGTTCTGAACAAAACGTAGCTGTGCTGCCTGGATCCAAAAATGCATAGGTCTGTATAACCTCAGTTCCCTTAGTAGACTTCACTTGTACTGGAATGATGGAAAGAACACAGCGACTCTTTCCGGCCCCTGTATGACCACATGTTTGTGAATGAGTTGTTAGCTCATTTGTTTTTTGTGGATCTGTTTTTACCTTTGGAATATGCAGCACAGTAGGATGTTGTTGATCACAGACTTCACAGGTTAGACGCTTATTACAATTTTTGCTTATATGACCAGTGCACAAACATCCAAAACAGATTCCTTTCTCCTTCAAAAATTGAATTTTTTCTCTGTGTTTCTTATTTTTAAACTGTTGACATTTTTCCATAAGGTGAGTACGTGAACAGAAATGACAGTACAGATTTTGTGTCTTTGAGCCACTGATTGCAGCTTTATCTTCAGAGGAATCCACTGATGATGTTGTGATACCAAAACTACTTCCTTTCCCTCTGATCCTTGTCTGCATCTTAAAGTTGATGGAGGATCTTATACCAGCTGTAGGTTGTGGTACTTCAATGTCACCAAAGATCGGATCAGACAAGATCCACACATGCTTTTCTAGAAATACAACCACATCATTAAAATGAGCTCTTTGATGGCAAGTCTCCAAAATATCATGTGCAACAGTTCTCCACCGTTCTCTCAGTTTGTATGGCAGTTTGGAAATCACCATTTTCATATTACTTGGCATATCCAACTCCTGCATATAATGAAGTTCCTCCATCACATTACAACATCCACGTAGAAATAAAGCATATGATTGCAGAGCTTTAACATCCTCTGATTTTATTGATGGCCAAGCTAAAGCTTTATTTATATAAGCAGTTGCTAGCTTGTATTCATTCCCAAAATGTTCTTGAAGAAGACCCTTTGTCACAACATATCCACATTCAGGAGCCATATGTTGACAGCTGCGAACTAATTCCTTGGGCTGTCCTTTAGTGAACTGTTCCAAGTAATATAAGCAGTCAGTTTTGCTGGCTTTGTCTTCCACTCCTTGTTCAAATGCTTTAATAAAAGTTTTATATTGAAATGGATCTCCTTCAAACACAGGAATGTCTCTTGCTGGTAGAGACATTAAACGTTGTTGATGTACAAGGGCAGCAGTTATTTCATTTTGCTTATGCATAATGGTTACAACATCTGGAGGTAGAACTTGATCAGTTTGAAGATTGATCTGTTGTGTATTTTTATTTTGCCAAGCAGTTGTTGCAACATGCTGCCGAACATGTGATGTTTCTAATGTCATCTGATCACATGCATGAGAATGCTGTGTTATCACTGAAGTGTTCCTTCCAGTCTGTTTTGGTCGCACGTCCATCGTTTGTTGTTTGCTTTGTTTAGGCTCTGCAGGCTTATATTCCTTTGCCATGGCATTAAGATTTTTTACTGATGTTCGTTTCCTTTTTTCCCTTTCATAATACGAGTTCATTCCATCAGTAGATGCAAGAGAGAGACATTCATCTGAGGTCTGCAGAACTACCAATTTAGCGGTGGATGCTGCTAGCTCAGTTTCCAGCTCAAGCTGTTCTTTTTTCCTTTTTATCTGTTGCTCTTGTTCCTCCAATTTATGACGTTCCTTCAACACAGACAGTCTAGCAACAAGTGCAGCTCTTTCTGCTGCAGTTTTAATTTGTACAGAAGAAGTGGTACTGGATTTATTGCTGGTAACACTTTTGCTGCAACGTTTACCCACATTGGAAACACTATCATTTGGGTTAATATCATCATCATTCAAATTACCAGTACCTTCAATTTTAGACACATCATCTTCATTGGATTTAATCCATTCTTTCACACTTTCAGTAAATGCATCATTGTACATCATTTTTGCTTTAAACCATGTTTCATGTTTTTCTTTCTCCTCAACTGGCAATAATTTCATTAATGAATCATGCATACATCTTATTTCAACACACAAGTCATTATACACATCAAAAGACCTTTGTACTTCTGAAAACAAACCATTTTGCATAAAACCTTGTATCCTTTTGACAAAACTATTAGCTTTATTTAACTTAGCCTTTCTACTGGCTTGCAATCTATCCAACTTTTCAGCAATTGCTTTAGCAGAAAGTTTAACCACCCGTTTGCTCCTTTGTATGTCACTACTGCTGGCCACAAAGTCCTCATTACCAGCAGCATTTGGCATATTAGCACCAGCTGATATATCCACGTTTTCTTGGCAATCTTCCATATTAAACGTCCGACAGTTAATAAATCGCAACAAGTCAAATGATACAAAGTTGTTTGTTCATCCACTTCAGCAACCAATGCATTGGATTTACGCCCTTATGTGTGCACACATTTTGTTTTAGATGACCATCATAATATTAGCGTTAAACATACCTAATTGTTGAATGGATCCCAAACCCGGATGCGAGAAGATCCACGGCGTCCTGACATCAATCCAATCCAACGCCACTTCGTGCTACAGGTTAGCTGAGGCTAAACAGCTGACGCGCCGCTCCATACACACATGCTTCGTTTCAATCTCTCGTCGTAGCCAACGCCATCAGAATCGAATCCAAACTCCTTGCCTTGTTCGAAACAGTTCAAGTCAGCAACAGTTTTTGACTTTTTGTGTAGTGGCCAAGCCACTGCTTTAAGCCACTGAGGTGTTACACCGGGGTATTGTTGACACGCTTTTTGTTACCTTGTTCGATGAATTAAAGTAAGAGCCATCCTTGTTTTTTGTGACGATCGTCCATTTTATTTTGCTTGATTTTCTTTGGATCTGCTCGAAGCAATACATGTTTCTCATCCATATACAATGTTTGTTTCTTCTGCGGTCAAAAACTGTTTCCCCCCTTCCGGGGTGAAACACCTACTCACACAGAAAGGTTCCTGCCTTATATACCGCCCAATACCCATGTGACCCATTACCAAATATTTAGCCATCATCTGCTCCTACAGTGGTTCTAAAGGATGTTTATCTTCCAACGGAATATACTAATACAAAATATGTGCTGCAAGCTCTGGTGTTGATTGCTCACAAGGTGATCACTGCAAACTGGCTGAAACCACATTCACCTACCCTAGAACAATGGGTTCAGAGACTGAGGACTGTCAACCTGATGGAAGATCTAACATCAACCCTGAGGCTGCGGAAAGACATTTATAATAAAAGATGGTTTTCTGTAAATCTATACCTGGAACAACAGGCCTGACTTTCTGTGATATTGTAAGGAAGGAGGGGGAAAGGAGAGTTCTGGACTATGTAGGTTTGAAAACTGTATCTGTAATTATGTTGCAATGTAAAAATTACGTAAGTGTGGAGTATGCCAAAGAATTGGTTGAATAAAAGTAAAAAAAAAAAAAAAAACTTCATTGAAGTTTTCCTTGTTTTTGAAAAGGTTCCCTGAATCTTACAATCTCACACTACAGTGTCTGATTTCCTAAAGGTTGAATAAATTATTGATTAGCAAATCTAGTCTAGTGCTCCCAACAGGTAGTCCCAGCAGCTGTAGTAGAGTGCAGAAACAGTATCACCCTTCTGTTCCTCTCCCCATCCTTTACACTACAATATTTGTCATTCTTTTTATGTGCAGTGTGTTGTTCCTTTATTTTCAGCTTATGTTCTGTCTCTCCATTAAAATAAAAATGCCAAATATCTTAAAAGAATTTTATTTTTTGAGTGCTGTTGGGAAATTTTAATGGGATAAAACACTTCGTCCTCCCTTTATCGAACAGCTTCCATCAGGGTCTTTCTGAACTCTGAATAAGTGTTCAGATGTTGTACTGGAAATGTTACTGTACAAGTACATGCACTCACAACAGGTGAGCAAATGGAGTGATCCCCTAGATGCTCCCTACACTCATGGTCAAACTTCAAGGTCATTTTGAAATGTTGTTTTTCATTAGGAACGATAGGAACGTGGGCTTGCCCTGCCAGCCACTGAAGAGATGGTGGACTGCTGGAGACTCAGACACTTGCGCTGTTGCACTTGCTGGCTGCACTTGCTGGTTCCACCTTCTATGAAAAAAAGTTGTTTTGAATACAATTTATTAAAAGCAATCCAACATTTAAATATTTGAACTTTTATGTAATAATTTCTGTTTAACTCACTAAAACAAGCAATCATTTAATCAATTTATGCATGTAATGTTGAGTATTGTACCTGTGCTTTGAACCTCCTTCAAGAAATCTTACAAGAAGTTAATAATCCTCTTCTTAGTTCTTTCTCTGGATGTCCCCTTTTCACTGTATTGTGGCTGGCAGTTCGTCATGATGAAGTCAGCATCTGGCTAATGAATGAATGCATGTTGGTAAATAACTTTCAAAGCCACAAATAAGAAAACTAACAATACATAATAGAATTGCTCAGCAAAAAAAAGCAAATACCACAATTACTACTTTGGTTTTCATCCCTGGAACAAAAAAAGGTCGACAAGCCTCAGCATTTGCAGGTATCTGGTTTACCAGGCCATAGAGTTCTATGCCTTTTCTGAGTTGCTGCAGCATTGGAATCAGTCTTGTTGTGGAATGCAAAACAATAGCACTTGAGGAGAAGATAGTTCAAAAGTAAGATTAAATGTAAATGGCAAAGGTTTACAAAATGAATCAAGTACTTTTATTACCACATTATGCTTCCTTTGCTATCAATCTCGATCAGAGCAGTCTATCCACAGTTTACTAAGTCCTCTGCTAACAGCATTAGAGTCTGTGCGACTGCTGCTTTTTCAACCTAAAAGGATTTGTCAAAAAAATTAACCTAACAAGTATAAAAATGAATGTTTAGTTAAGTCTATAATTATTCATAACCCTACCAAGCATATTAAGAATTTTTGGTATCATTAACTATGACATTTGTTTCTGATTATAAATGACACAAGCATAAAAAATATGATACAATGCACACAGGGGATCATTTTGCATTATAAATATCTTATAAACATGATTTGTCCCCTTCTCCATAATCTGAAGAAATTCTTCATTGACATTACACCCAATGCTTGTGACATTTGCTGAGAAAACAGTTGCATGTTTACAGTAGGTTATTGGATAATTTGGAATTCTAGCTGATACAAGCTGGGATTTTAAAAGGAAAAAAATATGTAGGTCTTCTGGATGGTTCTTTAATGAAACGTTTCGTCTCTCCTCCAGGAGACTTCTTCAGTCTGAGGAGTTTCAGGCGAACTCAGTCATATAAGCAACGCCTCCACTTGGTGGACAAACAGGTTGGTCACATGCAAAAGAGGACCATCATCCAAACGAGAGGCTGTTAGTGTCTTGATTGGCTCTATTGTTCATAGAGAGTCGTGTGCATGTGTGGTAAGGTTCATGTGTCCTGAGATGCAATTTTCCAAAACATATATTGTGTAATGTTGCGTCTTTTTTTATTATAATTACAGCAAAATCTGCTATGGTGTTTCGAGTTGTAAACAGCAGAGTCCTGTAGAGAGAAGCGGCTGGGATGACGCTGAAATGGGCGGGACAGAAGTAGATGGAGGTTCTTAAAGAGACAGAGACCAATTTCAAGGTGTTTAGAAACTGATATGAGAAGTCAAGTTTATTTTCTATATAAACAGTATTTTCATAACAACTGAAGGTGACATAGTTACTTTATTATGGTATTCACACTTAGAACTCATTCACTGTGCTCATCATTTTAACAGGCTGCTGCCTGAGAGGCTGTTGCTGCTTGGATCTGCTGCCTGTCCTCCACACTTAGCTCCCAAGCTACCTGGGATGATAAACTTCGGATCTCCTACCAAACCGTCTTCCTCTAGTACACCTGCTTCTGTTTTCAGGAGACAAGTTGAGGATAGACGTGTGGTGACGTATTGTGTAGTTTTCTGTTTTGCTACAGGTGCTCGACTATTTGTTTGTTTGGGGAATCTTTTCAATTTACTGACAAGCTTTGGAGGCGAGGCTGTCTGAATTAGAAGCTCAGCTCTGTGCTGTTGAGAAGCCAACAACTAGCCAGGCTAGCACTGAACCACCAAGAGAAGCCTCTCTTGCATGCGGTCCCTCTGCGAATTCCGTGAAGCCATGAGTTAGCCGGACTAGCTGGGTGACGACCCGGAAAAAGCACAGTGCTAAAGCTAAACCCCCCGACAGTCAACCCGTTGATACCTTTAATCGATTCTCCCCCCCTAGCGACACACCAGCTGAGAAACAGACCCTGGTTATCGGCAGCTCCGTAGTCCGAAACATGAAACTGGGGACTCCAGCGACCATAATTAAATGTATTCCAGGAGCCAGAGCGGGTGATAGTCCTACCTGAAACTACTGGCTAATGCTAATACTAAGTACCGTAAGATTGTGATTCACGTCGGTGGTAATGACACCAG